>OU753562.1:22422500-23022500 GCA_916701695.1 Agrochola macilenta | reverse complement strand
AGGCCAAAGGTATTTCAGCACCCTCGACCTATGCTTTAGTTACCATCAAGTGTGGGTACACCCAGACAGCTGAAAGTATACGGCATTCGTCACCCCTTTTGGCCAGTACCAATACAAACAAATGCCGTTTGGTTTGGCTAATGCCACATCGGTCTTTCAGCGAGAAATTAACCAGATGCTAGGTGATTTAAGATTTAAATTCGCGGGGCATATTCAAATGACATTATCTGCTATTCGGAGGCTTGGAAAGACTTGAATCCATATTAAAATTAATGTCGGACACAGGGTTAACATTGCGTAAGAAAAAGTGCGCATTCCTACAAAAAAAATCAGATTGAATACTTGGGTTTCGATATTACGAATGGTGAAATACGTCCCTCCACTAGAAAAATAGAGTCGGTTGAGCGTTATCCCAGGTGAACGTTCAGTTCATCAACTGATGCAATTTATTGGGTTATGGCGGTACAGCAAATGGATCCAAAGAAAAACGCTATAATAGAGGATCTTAAACCCACTGCAGACAGCAATGTAACTAACAACGATTACTGCATGGTTGACGGTCAGTTGTGTAAAGTAGTGGATGGTAAGAAAAGGGTCGTTATTCCTATATTAGTTAGGTGGCGTATGGTAAAAATGTTTCATGATGATAATGGTCATATGAATCAAGAAAAGGGTATAGGACTTATTCGAAAGAAGTATTGGTTCGAAAAGTTAAGACAGTTTGTCACAAAATATGTGAAAAGTTGTATTTCCTGTCAATTTGCAAAAAATCTACGGGGATACAGAGAGGTCACCTGAACCCCATTGACAAAGGTAGTACGCCTTCCGATACATTACATATTGATCATTTAGGTCCATTTTGTGAATCAAGTAACGGTAACACTTATCTCTTATTAATAGTGGACGGATTCACTAAGTACACGTGGCTCCAACCACTTCCTAATACTAAAGCAGATCACGTATTGCAAACTTTAATTCTACTAGAGAAAATATTTGGCAGCCCTGCTAGAATTATTAGCGATAGGGGAAAGTGTTTCACTAGTCGTCAAATGGCGAGTTTTTGTTCTAACAGACACAAAAAACATATTCTTAACGCGGTAGCTTGTCCTCGTGCAAATGGACAAGTAGAACGCGTTAATCGTACAGTCTTACAATCTCTTACGGCTTGCATCGGAGATCAGCATGATAAATGGAAAGAATATGTACCCCAAGTGCAACGCGGTTAACTCCACGGTAAACAATTCAACGGGAAAAAGTCCAGTTACCTTCCTCGCTTTCCTTTGGAAGTTACTAATTCTAAGACAGTAAACGTCGATTTGGTAAAGAACCGAAAGGAAGCGGAAGATAAAATGAAAGTTAATGCAACTCGCATGAAAACCCATTATGATCAAAATCGAACGTAGAGTCCTATAGAAAGGAATAACTAGTGGTAAACTAGTGGACAAATACGAAGGTCACTATAAAATAATAACAGTTTTGGGAAATGACCGCTATCGCGTTCAATCATTGAATACACGCGGACGCAAGTATTGTACCGTCATTGCGGCCGATAAAATGAAGCTGTTCAGGATTCAGAAAGAATCAGATACTGACAGTGGAGAAGACGAAAGTGAAACAGGCTAGCGGGTGATAGTTTCTGTCATACAAGTTTTGCATCTTGTTCAACTACAGAAATGATAATGGTAGGTAAACAATAAATTCGTTTAAAAGTATAACCAGACGTAGTTTTATTTTGATACACCAAAAATCGCAATAACCAATCAGTTGGATTTGAAGTAAAATCAGAGAGTCAATATCAAAAGGGTTGGTGTGATTTTATATGCTGAATCAGCAAGACTCAGTTTATGACCAGTTCGGTTAAGACCAGTTAGGTCGGTTTAGTAAAATCAGCCTGATTTTAAGTAAATCAAAGAGTATCAAAATATTAGTGTGATTTTATAAGCTGAATCAGCAAGACTCAGTTTATGACCAGTTCGGTTAAGACCAGTTAGGTCGGTTTAGAAAAATCAGCCTGATTTTAAGTAAATCAAAGAGTATCAAAATATTAGTGTGATTTTATAAGCTGAATCAGCAAGACTCAGTTTATGACCAGTTCGGTTAAGACCAGTTAGGTCGGTTTAGAAAAATCAGCCTGATTTGAAGTAAACCAAAGAGTAATATCAAAATATTGGTGTGATTTTATGAGCTGAATCAGAAAGACTCAGTTTATGACCAGTTCGGTTAAGACCAGTTAGATTAGAGTTTATGAGCAGTTAGGTTAAGACCAGTTAGGTCGGTCTAATAAAATCATTTTGATTTGAGGTAAATCAATGAGTCCATACCAAAATGTTGATGACAAACTTTAATACGTGGTCGTATAATTTCTCAGGATGGCCGAGTGTAAGAAATACTGGAGATACAGGCAGAACCTTGTGTGGTGCTACGCTATGACGTCATCTGCTACGTCATGACGTCAGTGCTACGCCGTAGTCATCCCGGAGCTACGCCATGCGAGGGGAAGATGCAAGGAAGGACGGCAGTCCTAATTGAGCTATCCCTGTGAATACACGTGTACCGATCGTTGACTAAGTAAATAATATAAGTGATTACAAACCTCGTGAGTTGTCTCATTTCTGGACTCTAACAGTACATAGCTAAACAGCCGAGCGCCCCACGCTTTTTGATTACTATAGTATACTTATATCGTAACTAGTACAAGTCAATTTAATTTTTTTGTCATTTTAAGGTCGTGTAAAAAGAGTGTTTCTTAGTTTTTTTTTAAATATTAAAAAAATAAATTAAACGACAGATTTGAATTTTCATAGTAGTTAATTTATTTGGCCGCTTATCACGACAGATATGGATGTTCATAGTAACATTGCCAGCAACCTACCAGTATATATATATAAACAGCATTTTCGATTTATGTCGAAGAAAGGTGTCAAAATAATGCTCGAATTTCCTAGCATGTTTGAGAAAATTCATTTATAATAATATCTGTATACTTTGCTCACGATAAATTTATTGAGAGTCCAATAAAATGTGTTTTATATCGCCTCTCTTCTGTGCGTCGTATATTATGTCGCGCCCTGATTTTGCTGTGTGAATGATTGACATGTCGATAATAGACTAACCTAGTATAAAATATGTTCGGTTTATTTAGCTAGGGCTTCAATCCATTCTTTTTTTAAACATGTTACTAATTTTGAACATAATAAACACCGTTAATTTTTGTCAGATAAGAATCGAATCAGTAGGTCATGGGAAGTCGAGTGAGATGACGTTCATTTATGTTACAGTGGGCATCTGAGGTAGCATTATGTCTGCCCAAACTTTTTTTTTTTTTTTTGAGTATGTGTAATTATCAAATGACTTCTCCCGCTCTGGGCGGAGCGAGAGGGCGTGACAGACTTTTACTGACTAAAACCCACCCATGTTCCTTCCGTTGCCTGTGTGCCGGGGCCGCGATATCCCTTTCGGACAAACTCGCAACCCTGGCAGGCATTGGCCCTTACGGACCCCGTCAGTTGGTGCTGACATCTCTTTGAGGCGCGCGTGGAACACAATGCGCCGTCGACCTGGGTTTGGTCCTAATCGGACGGCGAGCTACCCTTTGCTCACCGTCCGCAAGCCCGCGCCTACGGCTGGTCGGCTCGCGACTCCCGACGCCCGGGGCGTCTCCTGCAGCGACTAGAGGCGCGAGAGCGCGAATCTTGCCTCTCCCTCGCGCGCTCCGCCTCCTCCTTCGCGAGCATTACTGCTTCACAGAAGGAGGTGACGGCCTCCCATGCATTCTCGCTCCGAAGCGCTCGCGATGAGGACACGGCGGTGTTCCGCCCAAGCCGGGCAGACCTCCACCGTGTCCTCCGGGCGATCCACACATTGGTGACACCCGGGCGTTTCCTACCGCCTTATGCGGAACAGGAACCTCCCGAAACAACCGTGTCCGGTGAGGACCTGCGTCAGGCGGAAGGTGAGGACGCCATGGCGCCTCTCAAGCCACTCCTCAAAGAGGGGACTTATCGCCGCAATTTCCCAATGTCTGCCCACCCTTGGATGTAAATGTCGCGCGGACGGTAGCGCACTCTTTGTGAACAATGGCGTTTCTTGGAGACGTAGAGACGCGGTGTCGATGCTTGGGGGTGAACGCTTGCTTTTTGTGATGGTAATGTGACCTCAAATGTCACCACACCGTAACTTTGCGGGTCTCATCGGCAGGAAATCAAAGTCATGAAAAAAAATTATATGGGATATAGGAACATTATTATATTTTAATTGGATACCAACTAATATACCTCAGAAAGTCGGTATAATAACTGTATTGAAGCTATCCATAATGCAAAACGCTGGAGGTTTTCTTAATCTCTCAAAAGACGTCGTCACTGCTACTCATATAAATAACGTGAACTCGTTATCTCAAAAACTCCAACTGACAGCAAACCGTCCGTGATGTCCTATCGAACACAACACGTGGCTACAGTAAACAGTCTCTTTGAACCATAAATCAATTCGCTAATCTGCGAAGCTCTTCTATACCAAACGTTCTATAGCCCAAAGAAACGTCGCTTAGCAATTTATAAATACGCTTTCGTACTCAAATATAAAAACATCGGCTTTGAAGTTGATTGAATGTAAACATCGCAATATGCGCCATGAGTCAGTGTTGGACCATGGCGATCTTCAAATTAACATAAATGAATAAATAATTTAATCAAATCAAATAAAAATGATAAACTGTTAATTTAATAGTAATGTTGAATTAGGATCAGTGACTCAACCGTTTTGACCATCTCTATTAAAACACAATTTGTGAAAAGAATTATAAGCCTGATAAAAGCATTAGGTGTGTGTTGACTTAGTTACTTATAACAATATGCTTGTACAACAAAAAACAACGCTTATATTAAATAGCTCGTCACAACCAAGGTGCCGAATGAATATAACAATATTTATTTGTTTGAAAACACTAATTTAAGCGAACCGTCCACGATTGGCTTTACTATTCTATTAATTTGAAATCGTTACTACCATTTTTTTTTTTTACACCGTCAAAACTATGTTTTGTTACCTACATTCTTTGCAAATAAATGATTTCTGATTCTGATTCTGATACTCAATATTTATTTGGTAAAAGAAAAAATATCAACAATATTTCAATTTGATTCATTGTATCACTGATTTGATCAACCAGAATACAAATAAACTAAAGCTTCCCAATCAGTTTCCATCATAACCGTCTTCGTTTAATCTAGCAGATCTACTCGTATAATAAAGCTCAACGTTACACAAACAATCCGTAGTACTGTCAGTTAATACCCTTTTGTACTCGAACAATGCGTTGAAAACAACTCATATTTCGTCAGCGCAACAAAACGTGTATTTAGGCGTAAGTTTCATTCTTCAATTTACCTGATATCATACCTACCTGAGGCTGATTGCTACAGATTACTTTGGTAATAAAAGAGTATAATGAAGTGCTGATACGGATGTTATTATAATGTAAGTGTAGGGGAACCACAGGGCAGGGCACATTGCTCGTAGAACAAATGGCCGATAGGGAAGAAAGTTTCTGGAGTGGTGACCGTAAACCAGAAAGCGTAGCGTTGGAAGGCCTCCCACAAGGTGGACCACAGACTGCAATTATATTATGTATAGGGTAAGGTGGACCGATGACGTGGAGAAGGACGCAGGAATCCGCTGCATGCGAAAAGCACCGAACCCGTCGAAGAGGCGGCGCATGGGGGAGGCCCATGTCCAGCAGTGGACGTCCTTCGGCTGAAATGATGATGATGATGAGGGAAACAAGTTACTTGATAACAATGCTTCGTCAATCACTACCCATAATTATTTTCAGGTAAGCCTTGACACTGTACAACCGTTTTAATATAATGAATATTTAACATAACTAACTATTTACACTAGGTAATATATTATATGACTAACTATACAAATAAATACAAAATCAAAACGACCCTTAGGCGTCGAAGTATTCGTCCACATCACTGTCATCCGGAAACGTGCCCAATAAAAATGGCAGCGTTGACTATGTTTTTGTTATTAAATCGCACAAATACCAATCGCATACATACTATCACCAATCTATAAAAAAAAAAAAAAATACTTCAGTCTTGCAATTCTGAAATCTGCGAGCCAACATATTGCATCGGACAGCCAACGCCCTGCGCAAACGCTCAATATCCAGACTGTCTTTAAGATCTTCGGAAACCCAGTGGCCCAGATACTTGAAAGAAGTGACTTGTTTTAAGAAACTTCCGCAAAGTTTAAATTGTGGTTCAATCGAGTAAATTTTAAAGCCAGCATTGAAGACTAGTCTTCACTCACTTTTCTTAACAATGTATCTGAGCCCATGAGTCTCCGCGTACCTCTCACATGTCGTAAGCAGGCTTATCATTGCATTAATCGAAGGGCTTAGCAACACCACACCATCAGCATGACTAATGTTGTAGACGCATACTCCGTCCACATAACAACCCTGATAGGTGTTGCTGAGCTCAGCAGCACCACAGCATCAGCATAACTAATGTTGCTGACGCATACTGTACAAAACAGACGTGCGGGATTGTCAGGCTGAATGGACCATCGTTTCAACAGAAGTTTTTTTTAAATCATACGAACAGGAATACCTATTTCAATTACTTTAAAAGAGTTACATTCCTTGCTACTGATTATAACCCTGGTAACAGATACCTGGAAAATTATACTTACGCATGTGTGCAAACTTGTAAAGTTGCAAACTGTTCAGTAGCCGGAAGTATAATTTTTAACCGACTTCCAAAAAGGAGGAGGTTATGTTCGACGCGTATGTATTTTTTTTATGTATGTCCGTCGATTTCTCCGTCAATTGTGGACCGATTTTGAAAATTATTTTTTTGTTTGAATGGGTATACTCCCGGATTGGTCCCATATAAATTTTATAAACCTTGCTGGGATAGTTTTTGAGTAAGCTTCAATAATACGTATTATATGTGGATGATATGATGATAACTTCCTGTGACTGTTATTTACATAGCAGGTACTGGTATTCGAATTTATGTGGGGTATGTACAACAACTAAAAAGAGAAAAATAAAAACTTTTTACAAAAAAAAACAACCGACTTCCGAAAACAAAACACTAGAAAGTGAAAAATAACTTTAATTTCGGAAGTCGGTGGTAAAAAACGAAAATTCTAAGCCCAAGACACCGACTTCCGAAATTAAAGTTATTTTTCACTTTCTAGTGTTTTTTTTCGGAAGTCGGTTGTTTTTTTTTGTAAAAAGTTTTTTCTATTGACGAACGTCCCGTTATCTCACTTTTCTTTTGCAAACTTGGCGTAATACTATGCCGTGTCTCGATAAGAAAAAAAATCGTCGTCATATGACGATGAAATGTTTTTCTTATATAGTACCTACCCACCTACTCATGAATACCTACCAAGACTCGAACAAATTTATGAGCTCAAAAAAGATCGAAATGATAAACGTCTCTGAAAAAATATCGCTCATTGAAACTTCCTCGTTTTATGAATAATTATTATTATAATACGCACATTTCATATCTCCCACGGCGTAACACGAGTACAAAAAGTCCACAAGTAGACAGTCTCATATTTGTATGAACTCTGGACTAAGGGTGTTTTTCATAAAAGACCCTGCGCCCGCGCCACGCTTCAGTGAACACGCTGTAATCAGCTAAGATACACCCTGTATTAGAAGACTGTAACGGATGCGTTCACACGTCACTAGTGATTGGTGGTAATTACTTTTTACGGCGACGGCTCTGTAATGAGTAATGACAGAAATTTTGACAGAGCGAAAGAGCACTCATAAGTATTATTTCATTCTTCACTAGTTACCATCGGAACGTATCAATCATGGCTATGCTAATAACAACCTATTAGACGATTAATTCCTTAAATATTTTCTCATCTGATCCATGTACACAAGCTCTTCCTCGCTCAAAGGTAACTTGACAACTTCGCGACCGACACTCAAAGGGGCGTAATCACGTGAGGTTCGAAAAGCGGAAACGGATTCAGAAAAACATCACGATTAATCACATCGGGGGGGGACGCAATAATCTGACAACCACGTGTATTATTATTTAAAAAATGTGTGACGTGTAAAATATTTTTTACCAAATTCTATATTCAAAACACCTCAAACTTCCAAATTCTATCTCAGTGGCTTTCAGTTTGCAAACTTGCAACCCACACGTAAGCCTGGAAACTTTGTATATCGTAATGCTTAAAGCTTCAAGTGCAGTAAATACCAACTAACATTCACAATTTTGATGTTACTTTTAGTTTTTCTGAATCTAATTTTAAGATATTTTTTTTATTAAATGAGATTTCAATAATACTCGTATCTAATATTTTCAATAATAAAAAATACACGTAATGCTTGAGGGAGGGACTAGGGGTAGACTAAAACCATGCGACGTATCACCAAGGAGGAGAGGGGTATAAAAGAGGCCTAAAAAGCTTTACATTATTAAAGGATGGCCCCAAAGTAACTGCGCCGTTCAGCTCGTCAGCACGGCTGCGCGGCATTACTCCAGCTAACCGCGTCGCCTACCCGCATTACGAAGTGCCACCACTTGACACCCCTAACTTATAGTAACTACGGCGTCGGTAACCTGACGCAAGATTGGCTACCGTTTAACTGACACCTTTCCGACACATTACTAACTTAACTAATTAGGAAGTAAACTGCATTCCTGAAGCGACACTATGCACATCCTGCATGCTTACATCACAGAATGTAATAATATATGCTCAGAGGGCTCACTTCATACAAAGTTTCACATGCGATCAACAACCGCAGGGCGTTCAATATGCTTCAGAAGTTGATTCTATTCTATGTATCTTTACCTGAACCGTGACGAGAGAAATTTAAGTTCGGAGAGGAGAGGAGAGTTAGTTCCACTCAGTACTCATTCTGACAGAGATTTTAAGAAAATTCAAATCAATTTCAAAAGTCATTTATTCAAACTAGACTGAGAATCAGCACTTTTCGAACGTCAAAATTACATACGACAGTCCCCCAAAACGCCCACCCTTCACCACATCCTAGTGCTTTAGCTGGGAAAAAGAAGTGGCGCAACGTACTCCCCAGCAGTATTGCTGTCTGTTCAGTTAGAAAAAAACTTGATATACAATATAATTGACTCGGCTCATTCGCAGTGTACAGAGGTACTTGTTAGCAATATTTAATAATTACCTACTTTAATAATAGTGACCTCATTTAGTGCATTACTAACGTGATGCAACTGTAATTTTGCTTAGTGTGTAGTTTCAGTGAATAATGGACACGAAATAGTAAACTCGTAAAAATACAAAATGGATAACAGCCCCATTAATCCAAGGGGGCCAGTGCATCCCTCCGCCTCACACTCGAAGACGACGACGCCAAATCCAGCCCTCGAGTCAGCCACGGCTGATATTGTTTTAACGCCCGAGATTCAAAAATGTATGTCAACCATCGAACAGCATCGGCAAACTCAACTCGGAGCAGAAATTGAAAATATCAACCCTATGCCGTAAAGTAGGATCTGGAACCTCACAAATCGCAGTCCTGTATCAGTCGCTCAAACAGAAAGCTATTCACGCCTAGCGGTTCGGGAAATGTTTCATTTGCCGATATAGTGAGGAAGAGAGCAAATGATTTAATTCGACCAAACAATTTAAGCTCTGTAGCCATTTATCCCAACGATAAATTAAAGTCTAGTGACGAAACAAAAGACCTTGTACAAAAACTCATTTGCCCTGATCAAATACAGCTGCATGTGCGTGGTGTCCGCAAGACCAAAAATGGAGGCGTTATTATTAGTACAGAGACGAAACACGACGCTGATAAACTCAAGCACGCAGTCCAGCTCTCTACATCCGGACTTACCGCCGATGAACCCAACAAGCGCAAACCTCGGATCGTGGTTGTAGGTGTGCCGACTAGGGGTGCTAGGACAGGAAACCTCCCCGTGTACCTGGGGGCTGGAGTTCCCTTACGGATGCGTCCGGGGGAAAGGCCAGTCTCCGGGACGGTGCACCCTGGGGTGCGGGCAATGTCTCCCCATTAGGTACTGCGTGCCTAAGGGGTCTTGTTGCCCGTATGCCAATATCCGTAAAGAACACGTTGAGCAGCGTTCTAGTGGGAGCGGGCTCGGCGTGCACTAACCCTGCCGTTGGGCAGGCGGAAGGAAGTCTTTTCTCCTGCCACCGTTGGTCTCGTAGCCCCGAAGAGTGTCAAGGTCATGTCTCTGGCATTTGACGGGGGTCGAGGGTCTTGGCTTAACCACCCGGGCCGCGAGGTAGAAAACCTCTATAAAAATCACCCCAAACCTCCAAGCGGCGGCGCACCGTGAGGGAGGTTGATAGCTTGACTAATGGGTAGCTTAATTAGTCACTCGTGCGAACCACTATTTTTTGGTTGGTTGGTTGGATATATTTTTTACTCGTGGGAACTAAAATGGTTTTTTTTTTAAACAAAATCCAAGCATCGAAGTCGTGCCAAGTGTATTGGCGGAGGAACCACTTCTCGACGACGGCAACAAGAGTCGAGGAGACTCCTGTCCCTCCGGGGACGAAGCTAGGTCCGACCGGGACAGTGGACGTGGGCGTTTCTGGGGGAAACGCTCGCGTGACGAAAAGTCGGACCGCGCGGGATCGGCGGGACAATCCTCAAGCGAGGAAAACCTGCCGGTCGCTAAGGCGCCTACAGGTAGGAGAGGCCGAGGTCGTGCGGCGGTGACCCCGAAGCCAGGGCGTGGCAATCGGAGTCGCATCAAGCGGCCCAATACCCCCCCAGGAATCAGCGGGGAGAGTGACCCTGAGGTCTCATCCGAGGCCTCAACCGAGTCGGAAGGGGTCATCGTCCCACAGGGGAGCACGAACAAGAGCCATGCCAAGGGAGGAGTGGCCACCGGCGAGGCCGCCAAAGTGGCCGCTGGGGGCTCCAATTCGGAGTCAGCGGACAGGTTTGCGGAGGTCGTAGTGGCCGCAATCAGGATTGTGGCCTTAAAAAAGCTACAGTCCTCGAAAGACAAGGCCATACCTGCGGCCACAGCCTCCATTATGGCGGCAGCGGAGGCCCTTCTTCATCTCGGGCCTCCGTCGGACGGTATGTCCGAAATGCGGGCGGAGGTCGCCCGCTTGACAGCCGCCACGGAGCTTCTCCAAAAGGAGAACAAGGAGCTCCGAGCAGACCTGGCCGGGCTCCGTGGAGCCGGCGCTCGCGTTGTCTTACAACGTGGAGCGGTGCAGGGGCAAGGCCCGCCCTTGCCGGCGGAGGATCGGGTTTTGGCCCTGGTGCGGAAGGAGCTGGCTGTCTTCGACAGCCGGTTCTCCGTACTGGAGGCCATGGTCCTGCGCCCACCGTTAGCGGCAAGCCAGCCGGCCTCAGGCCAGCGGAAGGCGGCATCGTATGCCGCCGCCGCCACCGCAGCTGCCGCGGCGGCAAAACCAGGCCCGTCAGGGCAGACCAGGGGTGGGGCTGCTGCACAGGCAGCGAGGGCCCCGGCTAAGGCGGTGGGGGCCCCGGCCCTGGCCCTGGCAGCGGGAGCTCCGCCCCCGGTGGTGAAACGGCCGCCCATGCCTCCTAAATCTTCCCAGGCTGACGCCAAGTGGCAAATAGCCGGGGAGAAGAAGAAGGCGGGCAAGGCCTAAAGGGCGGCCAAAAAGAAGGCGAGGCGGCAGCGGCGCAAGGAGCAAAGCGTTGCGGCTAGGCTCCGCGCCCCGAAGTCCGCAGCTGTAGTGATAACACTACAGCCGGAAGCGGAGAAGAAGGGCGTGTCCTACCGCGACATGCTCTCCAAGATTGGGGCGGCGGTGAACCTAAAGGAGATTAGGGCCCGGATGCTGGAGCTCCCCGGAGTGGCTAGTGGCCCGGCCGCTGACGCCCTGGCTGAAAAGCTCAGGGCGTCCTTAAATGCGGACGAGGCCCGAGTGTCCAGGCCCACCAAGTGCGTAGAAATGCGCATCTCGGGCCTGGACAACTCAGTGGCGGAGGATCAGGTGGTGGCCGCTGTCGTCAGGACTGGGGGGTGCTCTGCCGAGCAGGTTAGGGCAGGCACCATCCGTCTATCCATCCATCCGTCCGCGCATCGACAGGGAGCTTCTCGAGGAGGCCTCTATTGTCCAGGCCTGGAGCCGGGAGTCGGCAACGACCGGACCCGTCGACGTCGAGCAGGAGGCGCTGTGGTTCCGCGGGGCGATGACGCAAATTTGCGACGCGTCCATGCCCCGGGTCCACGCACAGTCCGCAAGGCGCCAGGTGTACTGGTGGACCGCCGAGATCGCGCAAATGCGCGTCACGTGCGTGGCGGTTAGACGCCAGTACATCCGATACCGGAGGAGACGTCGTCGGGTCCCTGACGAAGAGGCCGCGCTGTATGAGGTGTACCGCGCGGCCAAGGAGACTCTGTGGCTGGCCATCGGTGAGTCGAGGACGCGAGCCAGGGAGGAGATGTTGGAGACTCTAGACGGGGATCCGTGGGGGCGCCCTTATCGCGCGGTCCGAGGGAAACTTCGAGCCGCGGCGCCTCCACTTACGGAGAGTCTCCAACCCGAGCTGCTGGAGGAAGTGGTCGCAGCCCTCTTCCCGGCAAGAGCGGAGCATACTCCGCCGCCGATGGCTTTGCCCACAGCCACAGAGTCTACCGAGGAGATCGCCATCAGCGTCCCAGAGGTGACACAGGCAGAGATGAGGGCAGCCGTGATACAGCTCCGGGCCAAGAACGTGGCTCCGGGGCCCGACGGGATCCACGGCTGCGTGCTAGCCCTCGCTCTGAAGGAGCTTGAGCCCCAACTGAGAGGACTCTACACAGCGTGCCTTGAGCAGGGCCAGTTTCCCACTTTGTGGAAATCTGGTCGTCTGGTCCTGCTCAGGAAGGCGGGGGCCTTCCTGAGCAGGACCAGACGACCAGATTCGCGCGCGAGACGCCCTGCGGACTCGCCGTCCGCGTACCGGCCCATAATGCTGCATGACGAGGTGGGCAAGCTGTTTGAGCGGATAATAGCAGCCCGCCTCGTCGGCCACTTGTGCAGAGAGGGGCCGGACCTGGACGACAGTCAGTTCGGGTTTCGGCATGGGCGCTCCACGATCCACGCTGTGTCGTGGGTTAGAGTCCTGGAAGGAAGCGGTGTCTCGGGGCGGGGTGATGTTGGCGGTGTCTTTGGACATTTCCGCCTTCAACACCCTGCCCTCGAATTGTATTCGGGAGGCACTGCGGTATCATGGGGTGCCTTCCTACCTCCGCCACATCGTTGGGGCTTATCTAAAAGAAAAGAAAGAAAATACATTTATTTAGCACAGACTAAAGCACACAATATAATACAAAGCAGATAAAAATATAAAAAAAAATTAAAATTAAAATCAAATAAAATTGTAAAGTGCGATATAAGCAAGAAATTTTATGGGGAGTGTGCCTCAGGGCTGCGCCAAAAAGGCCCAGTTCAGCAAAAATGCCAGACAACTGTAAGTGCCTGACGCTGGTTTTCAACTGGACCTGAGAGTGTGATGTGACGGATGTAAATCAGTTTTATAATTGTAACGTGTATGCAATATACTGAAATAAAATAAATTTGTGTCAGATAAAAAAAATAAAAATAAAAAAACATAAATATAAAGAATATGTAATTCCCAGCAGTAAAACTGTATAGTATAACAGCACCTATTTAAATTTACGTGCAACATTCACCGACAGAGACACTGACACATACCCAAGTGGGTAGGTACATACATCATATAATTGAGACATTTAGTGTGACCATATCCAGCTTCCGTTGCGCTTCTATGAGGTACTGCCGTAAGCGTCGTTTAAAAGCGTCTATAGTGTTAATTACCCTAATCGGTGGTGGCAGGTTATTCCATACTTTTGAAGCCGCATAACGAAAGCTGCCTCTAAAAGCGGCTGTTCCCTGAGACTGAGTCGAAAGCTGCTGCGAGCATTGCCGTCTCCCGCATTCCCGTCTACTCGTAACCCAACTTAGCTTGTTGAATAGGTAGTCCGGTTTCTGATATTTAACTACACCGAACAGAAGGCAAGCCAAGTGTAATTTGCGTCTGGACTTCATTTTCAAAGAAAAGTGGTTGTTAAGGAAAGGTGTAACATGGCTTCTGCGAGGAATGTTGTAACAGAACCGAGCACAAGCGTTTTGTACCCTTTGGATGAGGCGGTCTGTGCGCGCTAATAATCGCGGGCCGTAAACCGTGTCAGCGTAGTTCAACCTAGATAGAATCAGCGTTTCCATTAGTTGTTCTCGTAGTCTTTCGGATAAATAAGGCCTCATATTATATAGAACCTTTAGGCGATAAAAACAGTTTTTGACCGAGTCCGCTACATGTTTCTCAAAACGAAGATCTTTGTCCATAATAACACCTAGATTCCGCGCTTCATACACTCGGTCAATTGGCTCTCCCATAAGTTTTAAGTCAAATATAACAGGTAGTCGAGCCAACTGCTGTCTTGTGCCAAATACCATATATTTTGTTTTTGTTGGATTTAATGACAGGCAGTTCTCCTCTGACCAGGCAGCGATTCTTTGAAGATCATCGTTAAGATCCTTAATGGCACTATCGTACTCATCTGGCCTAAAGGATATATAAACTTGGACATCGTCGGCGTATATATGGTACTTTCATCTCTGGAGACATTTTATAACATCCGCACAGTACAAAATAAAGAGTATTGGGCCCAATATAGAGCCCTGCGGGACTCCTCTCTCGACAGATGTAAGCGTCGATCTAAGGGTAGTGCCGTCACCCAAACGCAAGTCAACAAGTTGCTCCCTATTACTAAGATAACTACGAAACCATTGCGTAGCGCTGGGGTCGAAACCATAATAGTTTAACTTCGATAGTAATAGCGGGATATTTATTGCGTCAAATGCCCGTGAAAAATCAAGTAAAACCAGTAATGTGCACATTCCCCTATCTTGGGCAGATAATATATTATCCGTAACATCCAGTAAAGCACTAGATGTACTGCGCTGTTTTCTGAAACCAGATTGTAAATCAGGTAGAACGTTATTTTGTTCCAAAAAAAACGTTAATTGGCGGCTAACGACCTTTTCCAATACTTTGGATAGACATGGTAATATACTTATAGGGCGTAGGTCTTTTAAAGTAGATGGATTTGAATTTTTTGGCAAGGGTCTCACGGAGGCAATTTTCCATAGGTCGGGGAACGTAGACGTCACTATAGAGCGGTTTATTATGTCCGTTACAACATTTAACGTGTGTGGCAGAGTCATGTTAATCATATCCAGGGTAATTCTGTCGTAACCTTCAGCGTTACTTTTAAGGTTAGAGATAACGCGAGAAATGTCGTTCTCTTCCACTGGAGTAATTGTAATTGTATATTTTGTATTGTATTACTTTTTTTTTTATGTAATGTATAATCTGGTGTACAATAAAGTATATATAAATAAATAAATAAATAATTGCAAAAATTTCTTCACCATGTCTATGATTTTCATAATATTTCATAAGTGATATGCTTGCCACGGGGTTACCGGGAACAATTAAAAAGTTATTATTAATTAGGTCAGGATCTGTAAAGTGCGACGGTAGGTCTTGTCTGGGCTTGTAGGGCGATAAGGTTGATTTTAGATTACTCCATAATAATTTTGGGTTTTTAATTTTATTATTTATGTTGTGCTTAAAATACACAACTTTTTCATTATACAATGAGCTAATCACTAAGTGTTTTAGCTCCTTGTAATAATTTTTTTTTGAATCATCTTTCGTTTTCCTATATCTACTAAGTGCGTCGTCACGTAAACGCATCATAACTTTTATTGTATCTGTAATCCACGGATACGACTTTTCCTTTACAGTACACGTCTTGATCGGTGCGTGGACATCAAACAGGGAGATTATATGGGTGTTAAAGACATGCACCATATCATTAACGTTGTCAAGCCACGAAATAGTTCCAAAGTTTAAAAGTGATAAGTCTAAATTAAAGCTTTCCGTGCACACATTTATGAGAGGCCGAAATTTCACCAAGTATGGTTTGAACTTGTCCCGCTTAATGTGAAATTCACCAACCACAATAGAATGACCGTTGATTGAACCGAAAGGTTCTACCGCAGTATTTCTTGCTCTCAGGTCAGTACATAGTAGATCGATGAGAGTTTCACTGGATGCTGTAAAGTGGGTAGGAGTTGTGACCAACTGTGAAAGACTGAGGCAATTCAAGAACTCGTTAATATTTTTAGTTTTTCTCCCGTTCGTGTCTAGCAAATTAACATTGAAGTCGCCAAGTAGTATGTAGTGGTCGCAATTCCCTAATGAACTAATAGAATCCGTTATGGCATCTAGGAAAAGGACTAGGTCTTGCCATGGTGGTCTATAGGCTGTACCTATAGCAATTCTTTTGCCGTTCAATGAGATCGTTAACCACATTTGTTCGACCGATTCGAACCTTGGATCGATCGCACCAGTCCAAGTACGTGCACTCATACCCCGCCGCAGATAAAAGCCGACGCCCCCACCACGACCCGAGCGCAAACTCGCCGGCCGCGGCGTGTGGCGCAGACGGTAGCCTGGCACCACCGGAGCGCGCCCCTCCTCACCCGGTCGCAACCAAGTCTCGTTAATGGCGATGACGTCAAAACAATGCCTGTCGAGTGCACCAATCAAGTTATCATGACCTGTACCCAATGAACCGACATTAAGGAAACCAACTTTAAGAAACTTTTCTCCTTTAGTCATCATTGTAATAATATAAAATAAATTCGTCATTTAACAATATCAATACTATCAGTGCATATTCAGTAGTTTCAGTTGGAAATATATTAATAATGAAAAACATAAAATGATAATTAAACAAAAGTTTTAAGCTGCGGTATGTACATAATAGTTTTGTAAATAATGGGGTTGTAATATTTGATGGTAGTTTTGTAATAAATAGGTGTAGATAAATATGTGTAGTGTTATAAAACTGGTTTACGTATAGTTGACAGAGGTGCGCCGCGAGACACACACCTACCAATACAAAACATAACACGTAGTAGCAACACAAACGTAATACTTGTGAGATGCTGACACTTACAAAAAACAAACTTACTTTAAAAAATAGCGTGACAGTACAAAAACAACTAAAAACAAACGAAAAGGTAATTTTAAAGTGCGCTATTTCCGCCGTTACCCAGTGCCGATCCGAAAATGCGCTGCAAGTCAGCCTCACCGCGGATGTGGCAAGTGGCGTCTCCGGGTTTGTACCGGGCGAGAATACGGCCTCGTTTTGCCCATACAAATTGCCACCCGAGGCGACTGCCAGTCTCACGAGCGCTCCGAAATAACTCCCGATTTGCCTTCGTAAGGCGCTCGTTCACGTAGAAGCGCTTCGCAGGGCCTGGCAGATCCAGGTCCGCAGTAGTCATCCCGCGTCGCACTCGTGCACCCTCCAGTAGCTCGTCTCGCAGGTCGCGGCGTGCGAGGCGCACGACGAGGAAGCGGGGGCGGGTCTCCACCGGCGCCGTCGCCTGCGTCGCGTTGATGCGCCTGCCTCCCACACGCTCGGCGCTCGCTATGTCGCGCGCCTCGATTTTGACGCCAATCTTAGACGCAACCAACATTGCCGTGTGGACTGGATTTTCACCACTAGTCTCGGGTATGTTAGAGATCTGTAAATCATTACCGAGCAGCTCCTGATCTCGGTCGTTAATGTCACTCCGCAGTTGTGATATCAAATCAGTTACCTCCGACGATACTCGGGGCTGAGTGTTTTTTTTTTCCAACACTGCCACTCTCTCCTCCAGATTACTCATCCTGTCATTTGTTGCGTTTAGAGAGGATCGTAACTCGGACAAATCATCACGGAGCAACTGGAATTCGGTCCGCACCGTCTTCAAAAAGTCCTCCTTAAAAACGCTTAGCTCTGCCCTGAGGATGTCTAGATTGAGCCCTTGTGTAGCATCTAGAGCTGTGGTGTTTATGGGGCTGGTGTCCTTCAGATTAGCAAGGCTCCCCTCGTGTGCAGCCTGTCGGAGAGGTGTGTCACCTACATGGGACGTGATGGCGGAAACCAGCGCCGCATGTCGTGCGGGGTTCCACAGGGCTCGGTTTTAGGCCCGCTCCTGTGGAACATCGGGTACGACTGGGTGCTGAGGGGCAAGCTCGGTGCCAAGGTAGACCTGACGTGTTATGCGGACGACACGCTGGTCACTGCCTGGGGGAGCTCGCACAGGGAGGCAGCGTTGCTGGTGACGGCTGCGGTCTCACAGGTGGTGGGCCGCATACGTCGCCTAGGCCTGGAGTTGGCCCTCAGCAAGTCGGAGGCCGTGGTGTTTCATGGCCCCCGGCGGGCGCCGTCACCCGGCTCACACATCGTGGTCGGGGGGGCTCGGATCGCTGTCGAGTCCACCATGAAGTACCTAGGATTGGTGCTCGACAGCCGGTGGGACTTCGGGGGCCCCACTTCCGACGGCTGGCGACCAAGTTGCTGGGCGCCGCTGGGGCGCTGTCAACGCTGCTTCCCAATTTGGGGGGCCCGAGCGCCGCTTGTAGGCGGCTCTACGTGGGGATCGTGCGATCGATGGCCCTTTACGGGGCCCCGATCTGGGCTGCTGACCTGACGGCCGGTAGCATCGCCGTAATGCGCAAGCCGCAGAGGGCGATGGCCGTCAGAGTCATCAGAGGGTATCGCACGATCTCCTACGAGGCGGCTTGTGCACTGGCCGGATCCCCGCCCTGGGACCTCGAGGCGAAAGTACTCGCGTCATCGTATCGGTGGCGCGAGGAAGCGAGGGCGCGGGGCGAGGCGGGTCGGGGCGACCGATGCAGCTCCATGTGTCGCTGCATCGGTCTCAGCTTCGCGAGGTCCTGGTGGCGGAATGGCGGGACAGGCTTTCACGCCCTACCGCTGGCCTCTGGTCCGGCCGGTGCTCGACCGCTGGCTCGGGAGGAGGCACGGCTCCCTGTCGTTTCGGGTGACGCAGGTGCTCTCGGGGCATGGTTGCTTCGGGAAGTACCTGTGTCGCATAAACAGGGAGCCGGACGCCCGGTGTCACCACTGCGTCGACTGCCGGGAGGACACGGCGCGGCATACGCTGACAGAGTGTGCCGCTTGGGAGGAGCCACGCCGTGCCCTCATCTCAGAAGTAGGCAGTGACTTGTCGCTGCCGGCCGTAGTGAATGCGATGGTCGGCAGCGGCGAGTCCTGGGACGCGGTGGTTTCCTACTGCGAGACAGTCGTCTCGCAGAAGGAGGCTGCGGAAAGGGAGAGGGAGATCTCGTCCACTCACCCAGCCCGCAGCAGGCGGACCGGGCGTCGGCGGAGGGCGGACAACGCCCTCTTCCAGCCCCCCTAAATGGGTCCAGGAGTCACGGACACGGGGACGTTCGTTGCCCCCACACATCAGGACCCGAGGTGGCGGCGCGTAGTGTTCCACGCGCGCCCCTCTGAGACGTCACGGGGGGAGTCAAACACCTCACTCCCCCCCCTGACCCGAGGAGTGGCGGGCCTACACCAGCCGGGGGTTGCGGAAGATTTCAAGTTCCCGCGACCCCCGGCGTAGGTGTGAGTTGGAACACCGGGGTGGTTTTTAGTCAGTAAGAGTCTGACAGACCCCTCCACCCGCCCCAGGGCGGAGGACATCCACGAGGATTTTCCACCCCGGAAAAAAAAAAAAAAAAAAGGCACCATCCGTCCTGACTTCACGGGGATGCGAGCCGTAACGGTGAGCTGCCCCGTGTCGGCGGCCAGGAAAATCGCTGGGGAGGGCCAAAGGTTATTGGTGGGCTGGGTATCCGCGCAGGTCAAACTGCTCGAACCCAGACCTCTGAGGTGCTTCCGCTGCCATGTGGGCAACCACGTGGGAGCTAAGTGGACCGCAGCGATCACTGCTATCGCTGCGGTCAGCCCGGTCACAAGGCCAGCTCGTGTCAAGCCACGCTGCACTGCGCCGTATGTGCAGCGGCTGGCAAGCCGGCCGAGCACCGGATTGGGAGCAAGGCCTGCGCCCAACCCGCCAAAGCCAGGAGCAAGTCCTCTGCCACCGCCGTCACCACCGCAGCCGCCGCTACTACTGCCACCGTCGCTGCCGCCACCACTGTCGTCGCCGCCGCGGCCATTGCCGCCGTGGCAGGGCTCTCACGCGGGGCTCAGGGGGGGGCTAAAATGGACTGCCAATAGGTCCATTACGCCTCCTCCAGGCGAACATCAACCACTGCGCCGCAGCTCAGGATCTGTTGCTCCAGAGCATGGCGCAGTGGTCGATTAACATCGCCGTGGTCGCTGAGCCGTACTTTGTCCCGCCCAGGGATTACTGGGTGGAGGACCTGAGCGGCTCAGTGGCCATTATTTCGTCGGGCGCCGCCCGTACCCCGTCCCTCGAGGCCGTCAAGAAGGGACGGGGTTGCGTAGCAGCACGGTTCGGGGAGATTGTCGTCGTCGTCGGGTACCATCCCCTCCCCGTGATCGTCCTCGGGGACTTCAATGCCAAGAACGTGGCTTGGGGTTCCCGGTTAACAGACACACGGGGCAGGATGGTGGAGGACTGGGCTCTGGAGTCGGGCCTGGTCGTCCTAAACCGGGGTTCTGTCCCCACGTGTGTGCGGATGCGGGGCGAGTCAGTGGTGGACATTTCGTTCGCCAGCCCCGCTTTGTCGCCGCGTGTCATCTGGTGCGTCATGGAGGGGGTGGAGACCTATTCCGATCACCGATACATCCGGTTTGACGTCTCCGCCCAGACCTCGGGCACGCCGGTCAGACAGACCCCGAGTGGTCCGCGGTGGGCGCTGAAGCAGCTGGACCGGGAGCTACTCCTGGAAGCCTCGATCGTGCAGGCCTGGGTGTCATCACCGGACAGGCCTGCCGACATCAACGACGAGGCGGAGTGGTTCCGGGAGGCCATGTCCGAAATATGTGACGTGGCAATGCCCCGGGTCCAGCCCAGACGTGCTCAGCGCCAGGTGTACTGGTGGTCGCGTGAGCTGACCGCTTTACGCGCGGCGTGCGTTGCTGCGCGCCACTTGTACGCCAGGCACCGCAGGCTTGCTATCCGCCCGCCGGATACGGAAGCCATTGAGGCGGAGCTGTACGCCGGGTACAGAGCGGCGAAGACGAGAGAGCGGGCCAGAGGACTGGCCCGCGAGGAGTCGCTGGAGACTCTAAACAGAGACCCGTGGGGACGGCCATATAAATGGGTGCGAGATAAGTTCCGCCCATGGGCTCCTCCGCTGACGCAGAGTCTCCGGCCCAAGCTCGTGAGCTCGTGGAGGACGTGGTGAGCGCTCTGTTCCCTTCGCGAGGGGAATATACTCCCCCGCCCATGGCTCCACCTCCTGCGGTGCCCGATGCGGACCACACAAGTGACGACGACGACGAATCTCCGGAGATGACCGGGGTAGATTTGAGAGTGGCGGTACGTAGGCTGAGTGCCAAAAATACCGCCCCAGGACCCAACGGCTTACCTGGAAAAGCCTGGGTTCTGGCCTTAGAAGCTCTCGGGCCTCGACTTCGAGGGCTCTTTAGCGCATGCTTGGAGAAGGGCCAGTTCCCACTTCGTTGGAAGACGGGGAAACTGGTCCTCATCAAGAAGTCGGGGCGCCCGGCGGACTCTCCGTCCGCTTACCGGCCCATCGTGCTGCTCGACGAGGTGGGCAAGCTCTTTGAAAGAGTAATTGCAGACCGCCTTGTCGGGCAGCTGGTGCGAGTGGGGCCGGATTTGGCGGACAGCCAGTTTGGTTTCCGCAAGGGGCGCTCTACGGTGGATGCCAACATGCGCGTTCGAGCCCTCACGACGGGGGATGCTGTTGCCCGGGGTGGGGTGGTCTTGGCGGTGTCTCTTGACATCGCCAATGCGTTCAATACCCTGCCCTGGAGTTGCATTAGGGAGGCACTCCGGTATCACCGGATGCCGACCTACCTCTGTCGAGTGGTCGAGGCCTATTTGACGGACAGGGCCGTCATCTACCCCGGTCACCACAGAGAGTGGAACCGGCGAGAGATGTCGTGCGGTGTCCCGCAGGGATCGGTCCTGGGGCCGCATCGGCTACGACTGGGTGCTGCGCGCCGACCTCCCTAGCGGCGTCAGCGTAGTCTGCTACGCTGACGCCACGCTGGTCCTGGTGCAGGGGAGGTCGCATAAGGCGGCGGCCGAACTGGCGACACGTTGAGTTGCGACAATCGTCGATAGGATCTGGCAACTGGGACTTGAGGTGGCCTTGCACAAGTCCGAGGCCATGTGTTTCTATGGTCCTCGGAACGCGCCACTGTCGGGTTCCCAGATAACGGCGGGAGGGGTTCACATCGGTGTCGAGTCGACGATGAAGTACCTGGGACTCGTCCTCGACAGCCTGTGGAACTTCGTGGAGCACTTCCGACGTTTGGCTCCCAAACTGCAGAGGGCTGGGGCTGCTTTGAAGCGGCTTCGACCCAATCTAGGGGGTCCAAACGCCTCCTGCCAGAGGCTCTACGCGGGGATCGTGCGGTCCATGGCCCTTTACGGGGCACCGGTGTGACCTGTGATTAAGGTGATTAAGGCTGCGACCAGCCCAGCGATTGAACGCGTCCCAAAGGGTCATGGCCATTAGGCTGGTCAGAGGATACCGCACGATCTCCCGTGAGGCGACGAGCCTCCTTGCCGGACTACCGCCATGGGATCTGGAGGCAAAAGTCCTCGCGCACATGTGGGAGGTGCGCGAGGAGGCGAAACGCCGGGGTGTAACTCCGCTGCCGCGAGAAATCACGGCACAGCGGATAGAGCTCCGGCGGGATCTCATGGCGGCATGGAGAGTGCGATTGTCGCAGCCCAGCGCTGGGCACGCCACAATTGCGGCGATAAGTCCTCTCTTTGAGGAGTGGCAAGAGAGGCGCCATGGCGTCCTCACCTACCGCCTGACGCAGATCCTCACCGGACACGGCTGTTTCGGGAGGTTCCTGTTCCGAATAAGGTGGGAGGAAACGCCCGGGTGTCACCACGGTGTGGATCGCCCGGAGGACACGGTGGAACATACGTTGGAGGTCTGCCCTGCTTGGGCGGAGCACCACCGTGTCCTAACGGAGGCTATCGGCGGCGGTGATCTCTCGCGTCCGGCCCTGGTTCAGGCCATGGTCCGGAGTGAGAGTGCATTGGAAGCCGTCACTTCCTTCTGCGAAGCAGTAATGCTCGCGAAGGAAGAGGCGGAGCGCGCGAGGGAAATGCAAGATGCGCGCCCTCGCCTCCCTAGTCGCCGCAGGAGACGCCCCGGGCGTCGGGAGTCGCGAGCCGACTTCCGGCCACCGTAGGTACGGGCTTGCGGACGCTGGGCAATGGGTAGCCCGCCGTCCGACTAGGACCAGGCCCGGGTCGACGGCGCCTTGTGTTCCATGCGCGCCTCAAAGAGATGTCAGCACCAACTGACGGGGTCCGTAAGGGCCAATGCCTGCCAGGGTTGCGAGTTTGTCCGAAAGGGATATCGCGGCCCCGGCATACAGGCAACGGTAGGAACACGGGTGGGTTTTAGTCAGTAAAAAAAGTCTGACACTTCCTCTCGCTCCACCCAGAGCGGGCGGAGTCATTTGATGATTTGATGATGAATAGCCCTTTTTTTTATTTTTTTTGAGGGTTGGAAATTATCAAATATCTACTCCCGCTCTGGGCGGACCGGGAGGGCGTGTCAGACTCTTACTGACTAAAACCCACCCATGTTCCTTCCGTTGCCTGTGTGCCGGGGCCATGATATCTCTTTCGGACAAACTCGCAACCCCGGCAGGTATTGGCCCTAACGGACCCGGGCCTGGTCCTTATCGGACGGCGAGATACCCATCGCTCACCGTCCGCAAGCCCGCGCCTACGATGGCCGGAAGTCGGCTTGCGACTCCCGGCGGCGTGAGGGCGAAAATCATACCTCTCCCTCACGCGTTTTGCGTGACGTAAAGTCATCTTTTACGTGACGTAAAGTCAGTGGTCTTTACGTGGTTTTACGCATCACTTCGCGAGCGTTACTGCTTCGCAGAAGAAAGTGACGGCCTCCCATGCACTCTCGCTCCGAACCATGGCCTGAACCAGGGCCGGACGCGAGAGATCACCGCCGCCGATCGCCTCCGTAAGGACACGGCGGTGCTCCGCCTAAGCCGGGCAGACCTCCACCGTATGCTTCACCGTGTCCTCCGGGTGATCTACACGGTGGTGACACCCGGGCGTTTCCTCCCGCTTTATCCTGAACAGGAACCCCCCGAAAGAACCATGTCCGGTGAGGACCTGCGTCAGGCGGAAGGTGAGGACGCCGTGGCGCCTCACTAGCCACTCCTCAAAGAGGTGACTTATCGCCACAATTGTGGCGTGCCCGTGCCTCGGACTTGTGCAAGGCCACCTCGAGTCCCAATTGCCGGATCCTATCGATGACTATCACAACCCAACGTGTTGCCAGTTCGGCTGCCGCCTCATGCGACCTCCCCTGCGTCAGGACCAGCGTGTCGTCAGCGTAGCAGAATACGCTGACGCCGCTAGGGAGGTCGGCGCGCAGCACCCAGTCGTAGCCGATGTCCCACAGCTGCGGCCCCGGGACCGATCCCTGTGGGACACCGCACAACATCTCTCGCCGGTTCCACTCTCCGTAGTGACCCGGGTAGATGACGGCCCTGTCCGTCAAATAGGCCTCGACCACTCGACAGAGGTAGGTTGGCATCCGGTGATACCGGAGTGCCTCCCTAATGCAACTCCAGGGCAGGGTATTGAAGGCATGTGCGATATCAAAAGACACCGCCAAGACGACCCCACCCCGGGCAACAGCATCCCTCGTCGTGAGGGCTCGAACGCGCATGATGGCATCCACCGTAGAGCGCCCCTTGCGAAAACCGAACTGGGTCTCCGGCCCCACTCGCACCAGCCACCCGACAAGGCGATCCGCGATGACTCTTTCAAAGAGCTTGCCCACCTCGTCGAGCAACATGATGGGCCGGTAAGCGGACGGAGAGTCCGCTGGGCGCCCTGGCTTCTTAATGAGGACCCGTTTCCCCGTCTTCCAACGAAGTGGGAACTGGCTTGGAGAGGGCCAAGCATGCGCTTAGGAGCCCCCTTAGTCGAGGCCCGTGAGCCTCCAAGGCCAGAACCCAGGCTTTTCTTGTACAGGCTTTTGTCCTGGGGCGGTATTTTTGCATTCAGCTTATGTACCGCCACTCTTAAATCTACCTTGGTCACCTCCGGAGTATCGTCGTCGTCGTCATTTATGTGAAGTAGCAGGATAAATACGTTTTTGTTTTTATTTCCCTGTAAGAAGCATGAAAACAAGCATACACATTGCATGCAGCAAGTATGCAACATGTAGCATGCAACAGGCATGGTTTCTGTCACGGCTCCAGCGCTGCGGGGCTCCGGCTGTCCCATGCAAGCCTATCGTTGCAGATGGTTTAACGCTCATCATCGCAGCTTCAACTTGACCTCGACTCGCGGGCCGCCTAGCCCCTCCGCGCAGACAGCGTGGGGTCGGATTTACAGCGATGCGTTTCTGTCAATAAAACCGAATTTTTTGCAAATGTTTTAGGACTTACAATTTTATTATAAATGAACATTCGGAATAATACACATTATATAATTCAATACTTAGGACATAATAATATGACTTTATTTCATGCAAAATTAGGAGATTCAATTATTATAGTAGGTACTCGATATTAATACATATTTGTCAAAAAAAAAAAACTAAAATAGTAACTTGTAGAGCGCACGAACAACAGTTAACTGCTTGTAATACTGTTTTGTTTTTTGGATTATGGATTGAAGAACACAATATTACGCACTTTTACATTTTATTGATTTTAGTTCAATACGTTGGATAACACTGTCACACACTTTATACTGGATAACGTAACGTTTAAAGTTGTTTTCACTATAAACTCAAACTCAAAGCATTTATTTCAAATAAACCAATTACAGGCACTTTTTAATTGTCAAGGGGTTGGTCAGTCAGAAAGATGAAGCTAGATGCCCAAGCCAAAGCGTAATAGGTACCTATGGAAAAGAACGGCAAGAAACTCCACGGACACTCTTTTAAATAATATATTATGATTATATAATACGAGGGGTGTTCAATAAATAGTGAGAATGAGTAAGACGCAATTATCTTTTATTATATGTTATTTTATTTTTCGACGTAGTCACCTTTCAGGTTTATACACTTTATATATCTTTTCTCTAATCCTAAAATTCCCTTTCTAAAAAATCTTCTTCCTGATCCCTTAAAAAATCATTTACGGCTACTCCGTCATCATCTTCGAATTTCTGGCCCCTGAGATGTTCCTTTAAGCGCGGAAATAGGTAGAAATCACTAGGAGCACGGTCCGGTGAATATGGAGGATGTTCCATCAATTCGAAGCCAGCTTCTTGAATGGGTTTGCCACGCCGTTTCTTGCGTATTTCCTCACGCAACTTTGTTACTTGTCCTGCGTACATAGTCCCCGTAATAGTGGCTCCATGATTAAGATATTCGATCATTACCACCCCTTGGCTGTCCCAGAAAAGAGAGCCCATGATCTTTCCGGCGGATGGAATCGCCTTAAATTTCTTTGGAGTTAGAGATGACGGTCGCTTCCAAGTCATGGACTGTTGTTTCGTTTCCGGGTCATAATGGTGAAGCCATGTTTCGTCCATAGTTATGAATCGAGCCAAAAATCGGTCAGGATCTTGTTGTAACAAATCCAAACAGCTTTGTGGCATTCTGGGCACCCAGCGCGCTGACACTTTTTTCATACCCAAATGGTCGTTTATAATATTATGGACACTTCCTATCGAAATCTTTACTTCTTCAGCTATAAAACGAACAGTAACACGACGATCCGCCAAGACAATATTTTCAACTTTTTTAATCATTTGTTCAGTCACTGACGATCTGGGGCGTCCCGTTCGTGGGTCGTCGTTAGTGGAAGTTCTTCCTCGCTTGAACTCAGCACACCAACGCGCAACCGTAGAATATGGAGGAGCATGAACCCCTAATGTTGCTCTCAAGTCTTGATTTACCTGCTCCGTAGTAAAATTTTTCAAGCAGAGATATTTTATTACCGCGCGAACTTCAATTTTATCCATTTTTAAGAACACGTTCCGAAACGACGCAAACAATAGACTTCTACTTTTAAAAAACAAAAGAGAATTAATTGCTTTTTTTATCATCATCTTAACTGTTGGGGTTTTCTCGTCGTTGACGGATACCCCGGTTATAGTTGTAGGTAGTTAGTTATATTACACCAAACCACTGCTAAGTTTAATAGTTTATTTATGGAAATAGTTACAAGTTATGTTTGTTTAGATATCTGAGCCGCTCTTCACCGCGTGACGGAGTTTTGGTTACGACTGATGAGTGATTTTATTAGTGTTTGGTACGCAAAAACGTACTTTTGCTGTATGAGCATTATTGGCTCGTACATGCTCCCGAGGGAAAATATACGTACTCAGATAACCAAACTTGCGTTACAAGTTAAATATACATAGGTATAAAAATGTTATAAAACTAACAAAGGCAATCAAAACAATAAGAAGAAATAATTAATCATAGTTTGAATCTTGTTCCAATTGCTGCTTGCGGCGGACGGTAGTTCTCAGACTGTCCACCACGTATTTTAGCGTAGGCAGGAATCTCCTTTAGTTCTATATCTTCTGTCCTCTCTCGAGTCTTGTTCGTATTGGCATTGCCCTTCTTACGCGCCTGAAGATATCTTCTTATTCGCCAAACTATTATAGCGGCGACGATCCCTCCCACCAGCAAAGTGCTCATAGCGTAGTTGCCAATGTCGTGGAAACTTAGGTCGTTAGGTAGGCTCTCTCGTCCCTTTTGTGCGATTATCTGGTTATCTAATAATCTATGTTCATTAGATAAGTTTAGTTCCGGAAGCACAATCTTTGTGTTTTTGAACGTATTCCACATATCATTTGGTGAGTCAATCGTAGGTACCTCCAAGGTAATTCCAATATTGGTACTGCTACTAAAAACGTTATGTGAATAAATTGTAGCGTCTTTGTGCTGAAGTATGCAATCCTGACCTAGGGCAAGGAGCCCAGCCTTTGTTAAAATTGTAGTTGTAATTCGATTTTCGCATACGATGCGAGTCGTACACTCATTGATGCAATTATACAGCCATATGTTTGGTCTCTGTAATTTTATCCATTGGTCAGAGCATTTTTGTGGTACCCAATCACATGTAATGTTATTTACATTTTGGTTTAGTATTTTTGCTTCGCAAGATGCCGTGGCTCCATGCAAGTTGCTGATAGTCGTAGAGGCGTGGCAGATGTGATTATCCGCCGTCATTGTTGTACATTGCTGAAGATCAACCTCTTCCATCTGTATGTAGGTATTCTTTACGAAGTTGACTCCAATATATTGTGTTGTTGTCTCTATCGCCTGACATTGGTTAGTAGTTTGCTGTCTAGGTATAGCTATATTGTGATACAATGTATACTCGTCATCGCTTAGTAACGGGATATGTAATTCGAAGAGTAGGTATTGTTCGGTGAGCCGGGCTTTAACATAAATAATTTTGTAAATATTTTTCATGTTAGCTCCATTGCTGTTTTTGATAGGTAACGTTAATCTTTTCGGTATAATACCGGCAATATAATGTAGTTGTTCAGATAGCTGCTCCGGTGTGAATAGTTTCATATCGAGATTGCCTCTGTAGATATCTGTCAATGCACTTAGGAGCATTTCTTGGTTTCTTCTCAGTACTGAGATAAGTAAACTAGCAGTTAACGCCCCAGCGTTGACGTCATTCATCGTTTTCATTATTTGAAATCTGTTTTCTATTACTGCCGTATTATATTTCGTTTCATTCATGAATTGCTGAATTACTTGCAGTTGCGTCTTTACAAAGTCTTCATTTTTCTTGATGACGTTATTTTCTGCCTCGATAATCAGTGTCTGATTTCTTATCCGCTGTAATAGATATTGTTCGTTCGTTTTGATCTTTTCTATGTCCTGAGCGTATTTTTCGGCGAAATCGCTATCAAGGACACCAAATAGGGCTCGTGCAAGATTTCCTACGCCATTGACGTAGCCACGTCGCCTTCGTTGTTGATGTTGAGCGCGTAATAATAAGTTATACTCGTTCAGCTGGTTCATTTCGAACTTGAGTTGTTGTATCGTAGAGTGACATGGCTCGTTATGCTTCGTGTCGCATAGTTGAGCTATACGATTCACGAATTTCTCTACATTTGTCGTACTTTGCCAGAATGTTGTTAGGTTATAGTATACCAAAAGTTTCCATTCATCGTGAATAAGTTGGATATTCCCGACGGGGTCAAAGTAAACTGGTTGATTTTCAGCTAATAGAGTAATTTTAAAATGTTGCCGAGGTGTTGCTATTCCACATGATAGCGTTGTAAATGCTACTAGTAACACCATAAGCAAGCTGTTTACCCTTTTTTGGGTTTTATTAGTCGCTTTCTTTTGCTTGCCGTGCTCGGTTTCTGGACTCACTTCATGTGACTCAGTGCTTCCGCATGCCTCGTTTATAGGCAGCGGGGCTAGTTTAGTTATAGGTCTTTTTAGTACCCCGTTTTCTGTCTTGAGCGTGACTACTCGTACTAAGTTATCGCTGCCTGGGTGCAGTTCCACTACGCGTCCCATAGCCCATCAGCTTGGTGGTAGATTACTGTCCCTGACGAGAACTAGTTGCCCCTCCTTTATGTTTTCTTTAGTTTGTTGCCATTTGTTTCGGTTTTGTAATGAATGAAGGTATTCTTTCGACCAGCGATCCCAATAGTGTCGACGCATGAGCTCAATGAGTTTCCAGTTGTTTCTGATGTCTATAGCTTTCGTTTCTTCAGGTTAATTGATTGGTAGTGTTAGTGTTGGACTCCCCGTGAGAAAATGACCAGGGGTAAGGTATTCCAGATCTTCAATATCCTCTGATAATGGACACAGCGGTCTGCTGTTCATGCACGCTTCGATTTGTGTAAGAAGCGTTAAAAATTGTTCATAGGTAAGCTTCTGTTGTCCGATTACCCGTTTCAGGTGTGCTTTCATGGAACGTACAGCAGCTTCCCATAAGCCTCCTGCTGATGGCCAGGATGGAGCGTTGAAGTGCCACTCGATTTGAAGGTCGTTGATCTCTTTAAAGAACTCTGAAGATAGCATTGTTTTAAATAGTTGGAATTCTTCTTTTAAAGCTCTTGCGGCTCCGACGAAGTTGGTTCCGTTATCAGAGTAAATATGTTTTGGGGTGCCTCTTCTGGCGCACATTCTTTTTAGTGCTGCGATGAAGGTTTGCGTTGATAGGTCCGAAACAAGTTCGATATGTACTGCTTTTGTGCACATACATATGAATATGGCTATGTAGCCTTTGCAGGTTTTTATCCCGCGGCCTTTGTTTATCTTTACATCCACATGGCCTGTAAAGTCGATGCCTGTGTGTGAAAACGGCCTCGATGGAGTGATCCTTTCTTTAGGAAGGTTGCCCATCAACTGTTCAGATTGGTTTGTTGCGTATCGACGGCATCGAATGCATTGTCGCAGTATTTTCTTGACGGTTCGATTGCCGCTAATAATCCAGTAATTGTTTCTAGTGTCAGCTAGCGTTAATCTTGCTCCACCGTGTAAGTTTCGTTTAACAATTAGTTGGGTTAGTCTTCCCTCTCCTGGTACGAGGATGGGGTGTTTCGTTTCTACCGGCAAGTTTGAGTGGTCTAGACGTCCTCCAACACGTAAAACTCCATAAGAGTCCAAGAATGGATTAAGTTTCAAAATGGTGCTTCTGTTGAGGAGTTTTCCAACTTTGTTGAGAGAATTTATTTCATTTTCGAAATAATCCCATTGCACTGACTTGATAATTATAACTAGTGCGTTGTTTATATCATTCAGGTTCAATTCATGGCACTCAGTTGACCTTCTTTTGTTTCGTAATGCATCAGCGAAACGTATCACCAAGGCGAGTATTCTTGTAATACGATCTATGTTGCTATGTCGCTCCAGTAATGAATCGATTAATTCATTTTTAATCGGCGTGGGTTCCGTACTATTAGTCGTGTAACAGTTTGTTAGGAAGCCCTCGTTTGTGGTATAAGTTTCTTTTGAGATAAGGGCTTGTTTTTCTTGCTCCTTAAGCCATTTAGGGCCTTCCCACCACAGGATAAAGTTGACCAGTTTTTGCGGTGGAAGTCCTCTTGTTGCACAGTCGGCAGGGTTTTCGTTCGTCTTCACGTAACCCCAGTTTATCGCAGGCACGATGTTTAATATTTGTGTGGTTCTATTGGTTATATACTTTTCGTATTTGGTTTGACTTCCCTGAAGCCATGCTAGAACGACTTTAGAGTCGGTCCAGCAGGTAATCCTTAGATCGTAATCTTCAAGGATCTTAGTTATCCTTTGTAGGAGTTTCGCTAGCAAAACTGCGGCGCATAGTTCCAACCTCGGTATTGTTGTTTTCTTTTTGATTGGTGCTACCTTAGTTTTTGCCGCGAGTAGTGTAGTTTCGTACGCACCGGTGGATGACGTAGTTCGGCTGTAGATAACGCATGCGTAGGCTTTCTCGCTCGCGTCACAGAAGGCTTGCAATTCGATCGCCCTGTTGTTTTCGTTTTTTATCCATCTTGGTAAACTTATGTATTTTATGTTTGGCAGATCGGATTTAATTTGCATCCATTCCTTTTCTATGGCATCCGGTACATTTTCGTCCCAGTCAATGTTTTGACAGTTATCAGTCCATAGTTTTTGAAAAAGCAATTTTGCTTGTAGGGTAATTGGAGCCAACCAACCGAGCGGATCGTAGATCTTACTTATTTCAGACAATAGTCTGCGTTTAGTGTATGTTGCATTTTTGTTGTTGTTAGGCGCTTCGCTAATAAAATGGAATGTGTCGCTTGCGTCATTCCATGCGAGTCCAAGTGTTTTGCTGAACTCTTGTTGCTTGAAGTTAAATTCGTTATTGTTACTTTTCTCTTTCATCTGTAGTTCTTTGAGAATAGATGGTTCGTTTGTGGACCATTTCCGTAAAACAAAACCACCTTTCTTCAATAGTTCGTTTAGTTCTTTTTGCAGTAGCTTTGTTGATTCTATGGTATGGTGGCCCGTGATGGCATCATCCATATAAAATTCGTTAAGTAGTGCCTTTTGGGCCAGAGGGAAAGCGTTGCCTTCATCTTTGGCCAGCTGTTGGAGAGTGCGCATCGCTATGAATGGTGCTACTTTGGTCCCGTATGTTAGGGTACACAGCTGCATATCTCTCAGTGGTTCTCTCTTGGAGTCTCTCCAAATTATTTTTTGAAGACATTGTTGATCTTGATGAATAAGGATTTGTCGGTACATTTTCTCAATGTCCGCAGTTAGAACATACTTATAGCTCCGCCATTTAATGATCAGGGATAAAATGTCTTTTTGAAGATTAGGCCCTTTCTCCATCAAATCGTTTAGGCTGTGCCCGGAATCTGTTTTCATTGATGCATTAAAAACAGCTCGTAGTTTGGTTGTTGTTGAGCACTCCCTTACTACGCCGTGGTGCGGTAGGTAAGCTTGTACTCTACTATCGAATTCTGTCACTGTTTTCATGTGACCTAATTCGATGTATTCACGGATGAATTCTTTGTATAGTTTAGCGAAGTGTTCTTGTCTCGCCATTTTCTTTTCTAAATTAAGAAATTGTGCTGTTGCTTGAGGTTTCGAGTTACCAAGGTTTTGTTCATAGTTAGCGTTCATCGGCATCTTCACCACATAACGCCCGTTGCTTAATCGCTCTGTTGTTTCTGTATAATATTTTTCACAGAATTCGTTTTTCGTTGTACTTTCGGGTTCCGAAGGGATGTCTTCTATCTCCCAAAATTTTGTTATGTTGTCTAGCTCTGTTAGAGTAACTAGACAGTTAAACTGCTTTGTAGCACCGCACAGTATCCAGCCCAACTTTGTCTGTTGCACTACTGGCGAGCCATTGTTATGTTTGATTATTCCTCCTAAGATCACATCGGAGTAAACATCTGCTCCAAGCAGTAAATCGATGGGTCCAGAGATGTTGTAGTCTGGATCAGCCAACTTGATTTTATGAAGGTGCGTCCAGTTTTCTGTGTTGATCGTTGAGTTAGGCAGATTGTTGATGAGTTTACTCATCACTAACGCATGGGTTTGGAATGTATATTCAGAGTGGATAGACTTGCATTCTAATTTTATCATCCCTTTACTCTTGCCCATTATAGTGCCAACGCCAGTGACAGCAGCGTTCATTTTGTTTCGCGGTAAGTTTAACCGTTGAGCAGCATTTTCTGTGACCAAGGATACTTGAGACCCTTGATCCAGTAACGCCCGAAGGATGACGTAATCTCCTTCCTTGTTCTTGACCCTTAGTTGAAGAGTCGTTAAGAGTATCTCTTGTTCACCGTTAATGTGATTAGATGTTCGCTCAGCTACTGTTGATGTGGCCGGCTTTGATTGTTGCCCTTTCAGATTATCATCATGAAGAAGGGAGTGATGTTTGAAGTTACACGTGCGGCATGTTTTCGTTGAATTGCATTTATTTCCGCCGTGACTAAACAAACAATTTTTGCACAAGTTCAGGTTACTTGTTGTTTGGTTTCGCGTTGCGACATCCATGTTGAAAAATGTAGAACACTGCCTCAGCGTGTGTTCGTTTTTGCAGAGTGGACATTTCCTCAACGTAGCATGGAAGGTTTTTGTCCACTATTCTGACTCTTTAAAGTTCGTTGACTTGTTGTTATTATAACTTTTATGTTGGTTATTCGTTGAATAATTTTGTTTTCCGCCGTTCTTTTTGTTACGGGCTGTTTCCAGCGTTATAAACTGCAGTTCCAGAAACTCCATAAACTCCTCTAAGTCTGGGAGCTCCCGTGCCTGTTTCATCGTTTTGATGTAGTCACCGTATGTGACGTCATCCAGTTTGGAGGATAGTAAGTACACGATAAGTGGACCCCATATTGGAATATTGATTTCAATATTTTCCAGGCCGTTTAAACACTCTTTCGTAGTGTCATACAGCTTCTTCATGTTAGTTGAGTTCGGTTTTTCGATGGCTGATTGATTGCGAAGTGTGTCTATGTATGAGGTGAAAAGTAATCTCTTGTTATCGTAGCGGTGCTGAATAATGTCTAAACACGAGTCATAATTCTCAGCACTCACAGGAAGGTGCTTGATTAACTTTTCCGCTTCACCTTTCAATTTAGATTTCAGGAACTTCATTTTCTGCGTTTTGTTCAAAGTAGGATTATTATGAATCATCTCAAAGAATAAATCCCTAAAGGAGATCCAATTGTTGAAAGTTCCATTGAACTCCGGTAGTTCCATACGCGGTGTTGTTTTTTCGTAGTGGGATGTTTCAAAGATTTTTCTATTTAGCTCTTCCTTTAGGTTATCGTAGACTTGCTCCCAATGGTCGAATTTTGCTTCATAGTCCTAGTCGTTCCCTTGCAGTAAGTAGCTTAGTTCCCAGTGAATCTTGTCAATGGATTCCCATTTAGATCGTAGTATGTTGACTTGATCTTGGAGTTGCCACTTCTCTTTCATGTCATCCACATTAGTTTTGGAGACCGCTCGCTTGAAGGCGTTGAAGTTACACATTTGATTACGTAACAGCGTTGATAGGTGCTTGTCCGTTTCATCTCCGATTTGTTGGTGTACTCCAGTTGTATCAAATTGCGGTGTTCCGGGAGTTTCTAGTATTTTCGGTTTTGATGTACCCGAAGATCCAGGTTCGTTTATCAACTTGTTTCGTGTTTGATTCATAGATTGCATTGTTTCGTCAAACATGCTTCTCGTTATGATGAAAATGTCTTGCTTGAAGTAGTCATGTTCTCTTTGTTTAGACTCGTACGTTTTCAAGATTTCATGATTCGATCGAAATTCATCCCATAGGGATTGTAAAGCTTCGATGCGCTTGTTAAGGTAGTCTATGGTTTTTCTACTCACAGGATCCTTTTTGTAGTTAGTTTGAAGAGTTTTGATTCTCTCGTAGCTGCTTTGCTGCTTCGTTATAAGTTCCATAAATTCAGGGTAGTCTTCTGACGACATTGTTTATGCCTTGTGGCTGCTAATGGTTGGCGTATAGTGTGTACTCACGAAGATTTCGGAGCTGAAGTAATCGCAGTGGACGTTATCCCCGCTGATTCTTTCTTGTTTGTAGCGGTAGACGTGATCTCCGCTGTAGTAACCGCCGTGGACGTTATCCTCGCCGATTATTTCTTGATAAGTTATTTGTAGCAATAGACGTGATCTCTGCTGGTTCGTTAGTGGCAGGCACTCAGTGTAGCTCACCCTCCTTACGTCATGTGCAACGTCTCAATGCTACTGGTTAGACCCGCTTGTGGGAAGCCAACAGCACCGATTTGCTAACGTAACTGGGATATACCACGCTAAGCACTCTGCTGATGAGGAGACACGACGACTCACAAGATGATTTGCCGTGACATCCGACTCGAAGGACCAAAAGATGTTGGGGTTTTCTCGTCGTTGACGGATACCCCGGTTATAGTTGTTGGTAGTTAGTTATATTACACCAAACCACTGCAAAGTTTAATAGTTTATTTATGGAAATAGTTACAAGTTATGTTTGTTTAGATATCTGAGCCGCACTTCACCGCGTGACGGAGTTTTGGTTACGACTGATGAGTGATTTTATTAGTGTTTGGTACGCATAAACGTACTTTTGCTGTATGAGCATTATTGGCTCGTACATTAACTAATGTCTGGGCTATGCCTGCCAGTATTTATTTTTTTTCTTTCCAAGGAGAATGTATCGCATTCTCACTATTTATTGAACACCCCTCGTATAATCATATTTTATAATCATATAATATAATCTAAATAACTCATTGTTTACTTTTTAAGAGAATTTATTATACAGAGTCAATAATTGCCGGTGTTCGGTGTACCATCCGCGAATGAATGTGATATTCAAAGCATTGAAAATAATGGGTAAAACGTAAAGTCATAGAACAATATTATATTGTAATGGTTATTAGATTTCATTTGCGTTTTTGTTTTATTTAAATAGGCCAATATTATTTTTGATTCGTAAGTTCTCTACGGTTTCATATCGCCTACCGTCTGGCATGGCGCGGGCAGGCCGTTCCGGTCCGTAAGCCGTGCTAAGCGCCGCGCCCGTTACGGCCGGTCACAAACTTTTATCGGCCACTATAAAAATATATTAATTACCCAACTTTTTATGATCCCTGACGCCGCCATCATAAAATGTACGTGTTCACATTAATTTGATTTTTTCGTGTTAATTAACATTGTTCGGCAGTGTTCGTGTCTTATTCGTTTAAGACGTCTGTCTTCTGAACTTTGATTTAAAAAAACAATGTCTAAGTTGGCAAGATAATGTAATTAATTAGTTTCCTGCGATTTTCGATTCCTTGGAACTTGAACATTTATAGTACATTATGATACGAGTGTGCTGTATTGGTCATTACCCAAAAGGCGGCATTGGCGCGCGAGACATAGGCGAGCGCGATAATTTAGCCGAGTGGGTAATGATCAATGCACACGCGTTTCATATGACGTTTTTCAACAAACTTGCGAGGAAAAAACAGACTAGTTGTAAGAACATAAGCTGGAATAACGTAACTATAGAGATGATAATTTCGATTTATAAAGTTTAACTGACCTTTGTTGCCAGGTACTGTCAACCGAAGTTTTTTTTTAAACTGTTGTAAGTCGGTTGGTGACAATACTTTAGATTTTCGTATTTTTTTTTACAACAAATCAAAAACGATAACAAATATTTACGGAAAATGGCGCGCTGGCTTTTTTTTTCTGCTAGCGATGCGCGCGTAGCTGTAAATAAAGGCACAGGCAAAACCGCTGAACAGCCTATACCAAACCCCGTAACATAGAACATAGAAGGCAAGAAGTCTCTTTGATGAGATTAAAAAAAGCACAAATCTCTGCTCGGGTTAAAATAGAGAATGCTCATTTAATAGTATAGTAATTTATTATTATTTCAAGTCTGTTAGTTTTTAAATTGTTTCATAGTTAAATAATAAAGTATCAACAGACTTACTGTGGCATGTTTACTTGCAGTGTTCAAATAGTAAAAAAAAAAAAAAAATTGTATAGGATAGTTCATACTAGTTCAATTTAATCAAAGTCAATTTCTTTATACAAATTCCATGCTGCAATGATAGTACTTACTAATTCCATACTGCCATGTCGCGTTTCAAAATTTGTCAAACAACAATGGCCGCTAGAAATTGTCTATGGTTTTAGTGATGTGATAGTATGATATTTTCGTTTTGGTACTTTCGATGTTACGATTTTTATTGTAGGTAGTGTTTCATCAGTATTTTTTATATTGAGTAACTTTCTTTTAAAAAACAAATCCAATTCGAAGTTAAAACCGTGAAATCGAATAAGATAGCACGGGTACTTACGTACGTTTGGTATGTCAAAGATTTAAAAAAAATATTATGCTAACCAAATACTTACCTGACAAATAATACGAGATGAGTTTACAGATGGTGTAGCTCACAGACTACTTAGAGATATGGTGTAGCTCAGGAGTCACCAAATGTTATGATTCGTAACCAATTCAGTGTTAAAGCAGTATAATATTCTAAAACTTGAGGGGTCCCCATAATACATATAGACCTACGACATTATTTAATAAGGAAATAGGACCGCATCTTTAAACGCGGTCTAGCTCAAACAGCATCTTGCATATCCTAGCCGAAAAACACTTGTTGTTGGTTGTCAGTATAATAATTATAAATACATTAAAATTGTTTTTTTTTTTCAATAAAGGATTATTAAAATACTCCTTGAACAAATAGTCGATATTTATTATGTCAATCACTAACTTTTCAATGACAAGATAAATTTAGACCAGTTAAAAGTAAGTAAGGATGTCGGTTGCCTATGGTCGGTTGTTTGACTTTTGTAAAAATTCAAAATTTATTCCAGTTTTCGCTTTTATTGTTAATTAAAATAGTTTAATTAAAAGATAAGAAACACGCATAGGATGTTAACGTAGGTGTGATAATACGTGTATCCTAATTAGTGCGTATTTAATCAGTGACACATAGATATCACGTTCAATTTCCAGGCAAGTCCAATGTTATTGTTTATAGCGAGTCGTGTGTAGAAAAATAAATTATTAAATTGGATTAATTTTTATATTTTATTCACGAAAGCGTTTCTATCTACTTCATTGAATATTAATATAAAAAACAGCGCTTACTTTAACTTCTTGCACTGCACAAATATACAGCAAGTACTTACATGTGATAAGAATGGAAGATAAGAGCATCCCGAGCGTGTTGTCGGAAATGGAGCAAAAGTTTAAAAGCGTGTAGTGTTGGGAATAGTTCCGAGAGGGACGTGTTCTACGTGTAGCTAACTTCAGAAAGTGCTGGCACTCACAGTGTAACACCAGTCCACGCCCAGAACTGACGGGCAATTCCCGTAGTTTTAAGAACGTTCGCATTCTACTCAGTCTCAATCGGTATAGAATATCTACACTTTTGACAAGTTTTTAACATTTATTGCCATCGAGATGAGAGTGCAACATGAATTTAAACGTTTCTAGAGTACGAGAACTGGCCTTCTGATACTGATCAAGCAGTTGCTACACTGGCAATATCCTATTTATTTTCATGAAATTACTGTTAAGCCATGGCAGGATTTATGATAATATATTGGACCAATACTTGGTAAATCTTGTACAGGTGACCCACGTCTATTGTTCTATAACACACGGTCTTATCGATAACTTATTGGTTTTAAATAAAGGCAGGATACACTAAATAAATAAGGTTTAGGTACTGTAGCTTGCTGTTGTAATTTGCCATTATTTTTTTATTTGATTAACCACAATTTGAGAATTACTTCAGTAAATGAACACTAACATAAATTAACCACTCGTTTGTAGTAACATACGAGTAAACGAATGTTCGTTGCTATCGCTCACTGACTGACAGCCGATCAGTCGCACGCGATGTGGCGATGTGGCGCTCTACACTCAGTGGAGAGCTCTGTTCAGAAATAGCATTCGGTAGTGTAGGAACATTACAATATTTGTCAACAAACTTAAGTAGGAAAACTACTCCCGATAACTGGCATTAATTTATTTGCATAGAACGGGACACAAATCATTGAGTTGAGCAGGGAATAACAAGGAATTGAGTTATTTTTCACATAATAAAGGAACGCTGCGTGATTTCGCTGAGCCCTTCCGTATCCTCTACAACTGGTGGAGGCGTTTTGACCGACGACCGGCTTGTATCGTGTAGGTGTAGTGTAGCCTATAGCGTGTGACACACACGTAGCATACGGCCACGAGACGAATGTACCGCCTCTGAGCGAATCTCTCTGAATAATTTGTATGTGAGACTGCTGCATACCTCTAGTTTGTCGGGATGGTAAGTAATGTGAATCTCAACAGAGCTGTGTAGTGAATTATTACAACTGTCTCGTTGTGCACCTTTAATGAAGACGCAGCATCCAGTTCCTTCGACGATAGGTATCGCATCAGTATTTATGAAGAGACTCGGCAAGAATGAACAAAAGCTCTACGTTAGTAATAATTGGCTGCTTGCTCGTAACCTTTGCTCAGAACTTGCATTTCGCTGCCAAAGTATGTTTGATTATTGGTTTAATCAAGTGCTAAGCTGAGAGCCGCGTCCACGTGAAGCAAATCGATATTAATCTATAGATCAAAGTTCACATTTAAAAAGGGTTATTAATTTAATAGCTTGATAAAGTTGAGAAACTTATAATTTGTCGAAAATATTTCACAAGTCAAAAGTATTAGAAAACCAATCAAAGTGAATCAAATAAGACAAGTCCTTAAAGCTCTCTAAACTGAGATTGATTAATTAAGATTGGAATGGAATATTAAATATAAAGTGTAAAAGATGTTTTATTTTCTGAGGTTAAATGAGACGAAGGGATCCCTGCCGACTGCCGAGGTCAAAGATAAAAGTTACAATAGTTACGTACCTAGCCAATTTTTTAAACGAATAATATTTTATAAAGATATTTTAATTAACACATTGCAAAGTAATTTTTTTCGGTCACTTTTTGCTCCAACCATTGATACAATGGCGCTTAGAATCGCCCATTTTTAGGGTCTCAAAAATTATATATTATTATGATTAAGTATAATGAAACGATCGAAGACTAAATATTGCTATGATAAATTATATTTTGTTTTCTAAACAAAAAAGGAAAATTCTATACAACTCCAACTCTTGTATAATTTGAGCAAGGTTTAATGGCTTAGTACTAAAGCTGTATTCGTACGAGCGAGCTTAACAACCATATTAAAGAGCGTGCGTCTCGCGCCGTGAGCCCTGACGCAGAACAAGAACAATACATAAATAATACAATATGATAGATGTACCTCTTGCGTTGAATAACTCGAACACATCTCAAATCACTTACTCGGTTACCTCGCGGAAAATAAAAGAAAACGAGAAGCGGATATAAGGAAAATAAACTTACGGACGAAAACGGAATGAAGGCGCAGAAGGGACACTTGGAACAACAAGCTATAGGGGCCCCATGAGAACCAGAGGGGGGCTATTCCGATATTTTAAGAAGTTATCGCAGTCTCAGTTTCTCAAAATAACCTCTAATTTACCTACTTTCTTGTAAAATAATTGACATACATTGTCGCTGAGCTGTGATTGTGACTTGAATTAAACATGTTTTTAAATACGAGAATTGGCCTTAAGAGTACTTTCATAAAAGCTACACTTGCGTCGCTTGCTGTACTTGACATAGGACATTTCTCTACTGAAAGTTTACATTTCAATAAGCAGCGACTATGTCTTTTTTTGAACTGATTGCTATTTGCTTGCCAAGCGAGTGTGCCTGACATCCCTTCTGTATCTCTTTACGCTGTGTAGTTGCGAAGGTACAGTTTCCTCGCCTGCCCCGACTATGTACCGCAGAATTAGACGCACTCCATTAAGGGAGTCTTCAGGAACACTCGCGGAGGAAAACGGGGGGGGTTGGAGTGGCGGTATATTATAAATCCATTACCGGTAGAGGTACATGAGAGGTACGTACAATTGAGTGAAAAACGCGTCGCAATGATAGCGAGGTGTGGCGATGACACCTGGCTCCAGAGGATTTGATTTATGTTCGTTGCTATATTTATTTACGCTAAGTATCAAAATACACCCTCGATGGAAAAATAACTGAAAGTATAACTGGAATATTTTTCCAGCAAGTTCCAGTTTAAAAATACGTAATAGCTATTAAATGGAATAAACACAAAGGTGTATGATTAATTTCCCATATAATCAATTAACACGATGAGTGTGCTGTGTGGCGGCAGACTGGTGACAAACAAACAAACAGTGGCCACTCACAGGATATTGTTCTCATGTGTGCAGACCATGACGCAGGTCTAATTTTAGCTCCAGACATCATGCCTAGACTAACCGCTAAACTATCGCGAAATGATATAAATCGATGTGATCAAAGGGGCATTTTCTACAATTTTTTTGGCCCTTATTAAAAGAGAAGATATTTGAAACAAAACATGTTTACGAAAAGAAATGCATGCGAAATTCACCTTGAACTGTGTCACTGTGCCTACCCCTCAGCTCACTGCATGCGCTCTCTGGTCTATTTCCCCGCTATAAGTCCCGCACACGTCACGCTACCCCAAGTCACCCCCAAGTGCTCCAGGGAACCAGCAGTTTAATATACAGGGAACTTGTAGGGCTAACATAGCATCAATAGTGGGACAACCCATTTAACTTCACAATATTAAATGATTGTCTTCATTCAAACCTGCTGCACTAACCTAATGTAAAGTAGTATTTCCATCCAAAACATGTAAAAAATGCAAGTATCGCAACGCAGTTCTTCTACCGGATAGCGTTGTGAGATCAAATGTGTCGTATATTAAGTAAATAGGTTCTGACAGCTCTTGTCATTGGAATATTAGTTTATCTGTACATAATAAAGTCAATCTTGGTCAACCCGTCTTTTATTTACAACATGGTGGCAGCGGTGCTGAATAATTAATTATAATTAACACCCAATAATCCCGGTTTAAGGTCAAAAAGACAATAAAAGTGATAGTGATTATTGTAAACAGCTGAAAAGAATGGAACACGCACGGCCTCCGGCGGAATTGTGTCTGGAAGGTGGGCCGGCTACTCGGGCCGAAAAGTGGCAAAAATGGCTGAAGCAATTCAATGTGTTTCTAAAAGCGTCTGGTGTACACAAAGAAACAACTGATGTCAAAGCAAGTTTATTGGTGAATTTGGTCGGCTCGGAGGGGTACGACGTGTATACAACTTTTAAATTCACCAAAGACGAAAACAAAGAATGCTTTGATACGCTCGTGCTCAAATACAATGAACATTTTGGAACGAAACAAAACACTACGATGGCTCGATTCAAGTTTTTCACAAGAAACCAGGAAGAAGGTGGATCTATAGACGACTATGTAACGGCTCTAAAGCTTCTCACTCAGCGATGCGGGTTCGAGCATTTAGAAGAGGGCCTGGTGCGAGACAGGATCGTGTGTGGGGTCCGAGACAGCAAGCTGCGTGATCGACTACTCCGGGCAGACGATCTTACTCTGGCAAAACCAGTAAAAGTCTGTCAAGCTAACGAGATGTCCACGGAGGAACAGATGCAGATAGAGGGCTCCAAGACTCAGGTGGTAGCAGTGGACGCGATGTACGCGCGCGGTGCGTACCGCGCGGGCACGAGCAGGATAGCAGCGCGAGCCGACGCGGCAGTAACGACCTGGCGAGGACGCGGCGGCGGGGCCGGTGCGCGCCAGCCGCAGCGTGGTGCGGCGGCCAGAATGGGTGGCGCGCCCGCTCAGCAAAGTGTGCCTGGAAAAGTGTTGTGTGCTGCGTGCGGTATAGGTAGTTGTATTAGCTATAAATGTGCGGCTAAAAATGCAATGTGCTTCTGGTGCAATGAAAGAGGACACTTTAAGAACATGTGTCCGAAATTGCGTAGGCGAGTGTTACAAATCAACGCCGGTGTTGAGCGCGACGCCGACGTGATTGGCAGTGAGGATGACGACGGGTTGTACTATATTTCTTTGCTATCGGGGGAGAAGGATCGTAAGAACTCTAAATGGTATTAAACTTTGATTTTTAAATGTACCGGGGCAACTGAAAGTTTTAAGTAAGATTCTGGATCAGATTTAAATGTAATTTCACTTAGAACATTTCAGGGACTAGGGCTGCCAAACGAAATTATAAGTTCAGATAACACGAGGGCACAATCATTTTGTGGCAATTATATACCAATAGCTGGTTATTGTTATCTAAAATGTACTTATAAAAACATTGAGTATACATTACGTTTCATTATTGCCGACTTCGATTGCCAAAGTGTGTTAGGTAGATATGCTTGTGAAGAGCTGGGAATGGTGAAACGTATATTGTCCCTCAACCTAGGTCCCTATGCAGACTTGTTTCAAGGTTTAGGTAAATTACCCGGTAAATATACCATTGTAATAGATCAATGCGCCCAGCCATCAGTCTCTCCAGTTAGAAAAATACCCATAGGTATTCGTGACAAGTTATCGCAAGAATTGGTGCGCATGGAGAAAATGGGAGTGATCCGTAAGGTGGCTCACCCAACACAATGGGTGAACGGTATCGTAGTAGCGGCTAAGAAGGACGGCACCATCCGCGTGTGCCTCGACCCGCGGCCGCTGAACCACGTCGTGCGGCGCGCGCACTACCCACTGCCGACGCTGACGGAGATCGCAACCAAGCTCCAGGGGGCCCAATATTTCAGTAAGTTAGATGCTCGTTGTGGGTTCTGGATGGTAGAAATTGACGATGCCAGTGCTGACCTTTGTACCTTCGGGACGCCGTCCGGTAGATACCAATTTTTGCGTTTACCGTTGTAACGTAACGTTTTCCTCCGTGGAGGGAAACGTAGGTCACAAATTAAATTATAATAAAAAAGGTATTAAAATTAAAAGTTAAATTAGCAAAAGTAAAGGTAAGTTTAGGACACAGGACAGGCTCGGGTTAGGCAGGAACAGGCAGGCAGTGGAACAGGTGGGCAGGCAGGCAGGCAGGCAGGCCGCAGGCAGCGTGGAGGAGGCTGGGCTGAGGATTATCCACCCCGGAAATACACTCCAGCCTGTGGAATGGAGAGGAGGTTGTGAGAGTTTGTAGATGGAGGCGCTTTGAGGCGCCTCACCTAGCGGGAGGACCGCGCTAGCGTCACAGGTGACGGCGGAGATCTCTCTCGGAGAGTAACGTCGTCTAGCGTCGGAGGCCTTCGTGTGCGTGTGCACGCGGCGTTTCACGCCGCGTGGTTAAGAGTTCGTTAGATGTGAGCACCTCCTAAAGGGCTAGGCAGGAGTGCCGAGCGAATTAAACACAGGTATTACACAGTATTAGATTGTTTATTGTTATAATACACTCAGGGTCGATAGTTCAAGTTACACAGTATGATTAAAACACCCGCGCACGCTAGTTATGCTAGTTACATGAGACTAATATTCGAGTAGCTAACAGTTCGACAAATCAGACTTAAGCGCAGAAAAACAGCGACTCCAGTTAAAAATACGACTCTCCGAGGGCTAAGACAAGACTAGACTCCAAAAATATGAAGACCGTTTTTATCGTTCTGTGTCATATTTTAAACGTTTTAAAAACATATTCAAGTTAATTCTTAATTTAGATATGACCAGCACTAATAAAAACGGCTTACAGAGGAGAAATCTTAGATCTACGCTTATTGCGAAGGTTCAGTGTGTACACCCACTTTATGAGAGAAGATAGAGTGTATTTATCTATGATGTGTTCTGTCTATGTTTTAGAAAAGTAAATTACGACAGATGACAGTTTAAGATGAAAACGTCAGAATATAAATATTCTAAAGTTTTTACAAAAGGGAAAATTAAATACTATAAAATCGATTTGGATGCTAAAACAAGAGATAATTAAAAGTATGCTTTACAGAGGTAAACAGTGCTACAGAATATAAAAGTGAGTTAAGTACATGTGTCATAGAATATCAATAGGTAAAAATAAATCAAAAGATGGTTTGTTTAGTATAATAATATAAAGAAAGACTAACGTGTTTCTACGTAAACAAACTAAAAGATGTGGTTCCAAATAATGGAATACCACACCGTATGGAATCAACTGCGCTTCAGAGGTTTTCCATCATAAAATTCGACAGATACTTGAAGACCTGGAGGGAGTTGACTCATTCATCGATGACGTGATCTGCTGGGGCTCCAGCAAAGTCCAGCACGATGAGCGTCTGAAGCGATTGCTAGATAGGGCGCGAGAAGTAGGTATAAAATTTAACGAAGCTAAATGTGAGTTTCAAGTGAGACAGGTGAGTTACTTAGGCCACGTTTTTAGCGCGGAGGGCATGGCAATAGATAGAAACAAAATAAAAGCGATAGAGGAAATGCCAGCTCCGGAAGACAGGCCAGCGCTTGAGAGATTTTTGGGCATGATAAATTACCTATCCAAATTTATTCCCAATTATTCAGAGATAGCACTTCCGCTCCGCAATCTGTTGAAAAAAGATAGCGAGTGGGTATGGGACTCGGCGCAGGAGTCGGCAGCGGCGCAGCTGAAGCGCGCGGTATGCGCGGCACCCGTGCTGGCGCTGTACTCGGCGCGCGAGCCCGTGCTGCTGTCGGTGGACGCGAGCGCGCGCGCGCTAGGCGCCGTGCTGCTGCAAGGGGGCCGCCCAATCGAATTCGTCTCCGCCACGCTCACCGACACCCAGACCAGGTATGCGCAGATAGAGAAGGAGCTGCTTGCGATTGTCTACGCTCTCGAACGTTTCCATCAGTACGTCTATGGACGTGATGACGTCACTGTGGAATCGGATCATAAGCCGTTGGAGGCGTTGTTTAAAAAACCGCTAGATTCAATCCCCACGCGTCTCCAACGCATGATGCTACGCATACAAGGCTATGATTTTACCGTCATATATAAGCCAGGAAAGTACATGTACGTGGCAGACGCCTTATCGCGAGCGGCATTACCCGAACTTATGTCAGAAAAAGTATGTGAGGAAGTAGAAGAACAATCGTGTTTTCTGATAGAAAACATACGTTTCAGTGCCAACAAAATAAAACTTATAAAAAACGTCATGAAAGATGATATAGAATGTCAATTACTTATAAAATATATACAAGGAGGATGGCCGCTGAATAAATATTCAGTTGACGAACGAGTGAGAGGTCAATGGTCGTACAGAGGTAGCTTTGGTTTCATTGATGGAATCATATTTAGAGATAATCTAGTTTATATACCGAAAAGCGTTCGGTCGGAAATGCTGAGTAGGTTACACGACGGTCACATGGGCATAGACAGGTGTAAGCGTCACGCTCGCGAGGTGATGTTCTGGCCGGGTATGTTACGTGACGTGGAGGAGATGGTGCGCCGGTGTCATGCATGCGTCGAGCGTGCGCACCACCCTGCACGAGAGCCACTTATGCCACATCACATACCGCCCTTGCCGTGGGCCAAAGTGGGCTCAGACATTTTTCATTATGCAGGAAAGTATTATTTAATACTAGTAGACTACTTTTCTAAATTCATAGAAGTGAATCCACTAACGAACATTGGTACTAAGGCGGTAGTGACTGCCATGCGAGATCAATTCGCGAGACACGGGATCCCGCAGGAGTTGGTGTCTGATAACGGTCCGGCTTATGCATCAAAAGAGTTTAATAACTTTTGCTCTGAGTGGGGCATTGAGCACACAACTAGTTCTCCAAATTATGCTCAATCAAATGGGCAAAGTGAAAGGAGTGTACAGATAATTAAAAATATTTTGATAAAATCCATAAATTCAGGGACAGATTTCTACTTAGGGCTATTAAACTATCGAGCTACGCCACGTAATGGAATCAGTTCACCGTCGGAACTGTTAATGGGGCAGCGACTCAATACTAGGTTACCGTCGCACGCTGAAAAGTTAAAGCCAAGTCGAGATAATGAGACTGATTACAAAGAGATGTTACGTAAACAGCAGGCCGATAAGACATATTATGATAGGCGAACGAAACCGCTACCAATATTATCGACCGGTCAAACGGTACTTGTTACTGACGACGGCAAACGCAAATCTGCACGAATTGTAGGCCGCGCGGTTCAGCCTCGTTCTTATTTTGTCGTAGACAATACGGGTAGGCGATTCAGGCGAAACCGACGGCATCTTGTTAAGCTGCCAACCGATGGCAATGTAACCCCCGGCTCATCTCATGAACAGATGAGCGATGATGAGATTTGGAGTAGTCCCAAAAGCGGTAGCGATGACAGCCCTGGGACAAGCGATGACGTTGTGACTCCCATTCCACCACAAGGCTCGCCAATTCAGCGGATTCGCAGACCGGCGGCAATACTAGCACGAGAAAAAATTGAAAAATATTTTCTAAAAAAATAAATAATTTAGGGATCACTATACCTACAACAATAATAATAAAGTACTTACCTACCTATGTACACCTCAATTTGCAGTAATATATATTAGATATGCTATGTTATGATGTGTTATGTTATGTTGTGTGTGTTAAGTAATGTAAGTAAATAGGTTCTGACAGCTCTTGTCATTGGAATATTAGTTTATCTGTACATAATAAAGTCAGTCTTGGTCAACCCGTCTTTTATTTACAACAAAATGTAAAACCAAGTCGGTAAATTTATAGATAGGTACTGAATCAATATTCTGTATCAATATTAGACATCTTGATTGCCAAGTTATAATATTTATCAAAGAAATAAAGATTTTTAACATTGATAAGATGTCGATGGCGAGATGTCGCAAAGGTAATGTTAGGTTAGGTTAGGTTTGGATAGGTTTATGGAGGAGAGGTTTCGGGACCTCTCCAGCGCATGCCTTGCGTCTGGGAGGTTCCCGAGACCGTGGAAGGAGGGGCAGCTATGCCTCCTCCGCAAGGAGGGCCGCCCAGCAGACTCCCCCTCGGCATACCAGCCCACCATTCTGCACGATGAGGTCGGCAAAATGTTCGAGAGGATAATCACTGCCCGCCTAAAGGGCCATCTGCGGCGTATCGGGCCGGACTTGTCGGACGCTCAGTTCGGTTTTCGGGCTGAGCAGTCGACAGTGGACGCGCTGGCCTTCCTTAAAAGCCAGGTGAAGGAGGCGATGGATGCGGGGGACGGATTTTTGGCTGTGTCATTCGACATTGCCAACGCCTTCAACTCCGTTCCCCACTACACCATCCTCGAGGCGCTCCGATTCCACGGAACATGCGCAGTCTGCTGGCCAGCTACCTGGAGGATCGGGCGATCCTCCTGGTAAACAGGACTGGCCGAGTCCGGCGGTACACCGTTGAAGCCGGCGTTCCACAGGGGTCAGTCTTAGGACCTCTCCTCTGGAACGTCGGCTATGATTGGCTCCTGCGGGGAACTCTCCTCCGAGGCACGAGTGTCGCCTGCTACGCGGATGACACTCTCCTCACTGCCCGGGGGGAGAGTTTCAGAGAGGCGGCCAACCTGGCCTCGGTGGGCGGATCCTTGATCGCGGGGCGGATCCGCCACCTAGGTTTAACGGTGGCGCTGCACAAGACCGAGGCCGTGTTCTTCCACGGCCCTCGGCAGCGCCACCCACCACCTGACGCCCACATCTTCGTGGAGGGCGTCAGGATTGAGGTGAAGGCCCAGATGAAATATCTGGGCCTTGTACTCGATAGCAGGTGGCGCTTCGGCCCGCATTTCAGCGGGCTATCGTCGCGCCTGCTGAAGGCCGCGGGCGCTCTCTCGTGGCTGCTTCCCAACTTGGGGGGGCCCAGCGCGCAATGCCGGCAACTTTACGCTATCTTGAGGAGTATGGCCCTCTACGGGGCTCCTATTTGGGAGGAGTCCTTCCATAGACGAGAGAACGCCGCGGCTTTGCGAGCACCCCAAAGGGCCATAGCCCAGCGAGCGGAGGAGCCACGCCGTGCCCTCATCTCAGAAGTAGGCAGTGACTTGTCGCTGCCGGCCCTAGTGAATGCGATGGTCGGCAGCGGCGAGTCCTGGGGCGCGGTGGTTCCTACTGCGAGACGCTCGTCTCGCAGAAGGAGGCTGCGGAAAGGGAGAGGGAGATCTCGTCCACTCACCCAGCCCGCAGCAGGCGCACCGGACGTCGGCGGAGGGCGGACAACGCCCTCTTCCAGCCCCCCTAAATGGGTCCAGGGGTTACGGACTTGGGGACGTCCGTCGCCTCCCACACATCAGGACCCGAGGTGGCGGCGCTTAGTGTTCCACGCGCGCCCCTCTGAGACGTCGCGGGTGGAGTCAAACACCTCACTCCCCCCCCTGACCCGAGGAGTGGCGGGCCTGCACCAGCCGGGAGTTGCGGAAGATTTCAAGTTCCCGCGACCCCCGGCGTAGGTGTGAGTTGGAACACCGGGGTGGTTTTTAGTCAGTAAGAGTCTGACAGACCCCTCCGCCCGACCCAGGGCGGAGGACATCCATGAGGATTTTCCACCCAGAAAAAAAAAAAAAAAGGTAAGGATAGGTTTGGATAGGTAAGGTTAGGTTAGCCGAACCGAAAAGTTTTTTATTATTACAATAAATTCCCATCGATTTTGCAATTGTTCAAGACAGTAGGTCTTTTTCAGGATCCTTATAAACATATTGACATGTGTCATATGACTGTTGGAGGGGGGGAACGGGGCCCATACAAAATTGCCCATTGTCCTTTAGTGTCTCACGTTACTAATCAAACAACCTTTCGATAATCAGGAATTTGTAATAAATCGAATTACGGCGTTTTTACGTATGATTGATAAAGAGCTTACCCAAAACCATCGAACTGAAATTAAAATTTTTTTTTTTAGATTGATCAGAAGTTTTTTTTTTAATAAACTGGAATAACGTTTGAAAATAACTGTTTATTGAAATAAAATTCATGATTTTTAGTAATTTTCGGACTCATCATCGGTGTCGTAATATAGGGATAGAGAGCGTAACAAGCACCGCGCGTTTGCCGGACGACTCCGAAACGTTATTTTGGTTTTTGGAGACATTAAAAATAAAACTCCGGTAACTATACAAAAGATTAAAATAAATTTAACCAGGTTGCTATGAGACAGATCGGTTAAATTTTTTAACATTTTTGAAAATGCACTTCTTAGATAATAAATTTTAAGATGATTATAATATTAGAATATTGTATAATGGATAATGGCATCTGTCATATTTACAAAGCTTGGGACCAATGTGGAAGTACTTAATTTGACTAGGTATTGTTTTTACAGAAAAGAACACTCTTAACTTGTAAAAACCATTTAGATGTTATTACTATAAATGTTGACGTAATATTTAATGATACTTGAAGTTTATCTTTGATTATATATTGCTATTTTAATAAAATAGTTTTTAGTTGTTTTAAACTATTGACACAAAACTGTCAGTTAATGTTGATATTCTATTGAATTATATCTAATAATAACAATTCGACTGTTATTAAATTGCTTAATTACTTTATAATGTTTTAAAACGGTTTCACTACATTCGATTTGTTTATTATTACCTGTATTTGAGGTTATTAAGCCTTAGTATGACATCTGTGATTTATTTAAAATGGCGGTAGATGTTTGATATAAAAAGGATTGTAATGACTTTATCGAGTCAGTGGGTCGGTGGATCTTCAGTTGGTTGGTTCTAGTGCCGTTGTTGTATGGAATAGACCGACCAGGTGTCACGTAAGTTAAGTAATTTGATATTAAGACATACAATTAACTGTTTTGGAGATATCGATCATTTATAGAAATGTGTTAATAGAATAATGTCATACTGCTTCCATGGAGTTTCTTGTCCTTCTTCTCCATGAAGATCTAGTTTTGCGAACGGACAACTAGCTTTCTGATTAAATAATGACAAGTCTAATTAAATAAATGTCTAGCCTTGTCTTTCTGTGCTTTACTTACTTCATACGATCCTTTCCCTACAAAACATATTCAACAGAACTTACCACAATGGTGGTCATTCCGACTTAAAACTTGCCAAATTGGGTAATACTTATACATACACTTATAGTGCTTCATCTCATTCATCATTTAAAGACCTTGATGTAAAAAAAAACTGCTGACCGTTGGGGATTATCAGTACATACCATGTCTTCAATATTGATGATTGATGTTAATAATAATGTTTTTTTTTTTTAATACGTGGTTAAAATTTGGTAAAAGATGGATTACAACTGGTTGGCTTACTACGAGTTTATAATTATGCTGTAACCACAAGGTCTGTACATGAATTGGGTGAGCCCTGCCTCTTAAACTAGGTTAACCTGTATCCTAAGAGACGGTGATCAGCTATAAGGTATCTAATAAAATAACAAGACTTGTAAAGTGTGTAAGTGGTAAGCTATGTTTGTGTTTATATAATATCATACTTAAGTATATGTATCTTGCTTGTACTCGTATTATTCTGTATTTTTCGTAGACATAGATTTATGGTAAAAAGGAGGAGAAGGGAGTGCACTCAAGAATGTGGGAGAGTGTATGTGAATTTATGTGATTGCACACCCACGTGTATATGAAGAGTGTAGTGAGTGTAATGTAGTGTAATAAAATTACTGGGGCATCTCCATTAAACTTTTAAGTAATATAATAGACATCGTAGCCCCCTATCTAGCTGTTACTTTTAATAAATGTGTTGATTTAGGAACTTTTCCTGACCTCATGAAGAATAGTAAAGTCATACCATTATTTAAATCAGGTAATAAAAGTGTCGTTGGCAATTTCAGGCCTATTTCTATCTTACCAGCATTTAGCAAAATATTTGAAATGTTAATACTCAAGCAGTTGCTTAGACATTTTAATTTAAATTGCCTCCTTCATAATGAACAATATGGCTTTACAAAAGGTCGTTCGACTACAGATGCGGGTGTTTCTTTGCTGAAACACATACTTAACGCATGGGAGAACTCGCAAAATGCTATTGGGGTTTTTTTCTGTGAGATCTCCAAAGCCTTTGATTGCGTGCACCATGACACGCTTTTGCGTAAACTGCGTCATTACGGTGTGCAAGAAGCTCTCAACGTTTTAAATTCGTATTTACATAATAGGTCCCAATGTGTAGATGTTGATGGTGTGAAATCTTCTGGGCTACCAGTTCAGTTAGGTGTACCTCAAAGCTCAATACTGGGTCCATTCTTGTTCTTAGTGTATATCAATGACTTACCATTCTATTTAAAGGGTATCTGTGAAGTTGTACTGTTTGCAGATGATACCTCTGTTATTTTTAAAGTAGACAGGAATAGACAAGATTTTGACGATGTAAACAGTGCACTCTCAATGGTTATGGATTGGTTTACGACAAATAACCTAGTTCTAAATACTAAGAAAACGAAATGTGTAAAGTTTGCCCTACCAAATGTTAGAAATCTAGGTCCCAATATCGTCTTAGATAAAGAGGTGCTTGAATCTGTAAACTCGGCGGTTTTTCTAGGCATAACAGTAGATGCCAAACTTCAGTGGGGCCCTCATATATCGAGCCTAGCGGGAAGGCTCAGTTCAGCCGCCTACGCCGTCAGGAAAGTAAGACAATACACTGACGTCGATACAGCTCGGTTAGTCTATTTTAGTTATTTTCATAGCGTTATGTCCTACGGTCTTCTGCTGTGGGGCAAAGCTGCTGATATTCAAAATATATTTGTTCTTCAAAACCGAGCTGTTCGAGCTATTTACCAGCTTGGTGCCAGAGTATCTCTGAGAGATTTTTTCAAAGATATTGGTATCCTCACGGTGGCATCTCAATTCATCTTCGCCAATATCTTATATATTAGGTAAAATATACACTTATACACTAAAAACAGTGATTTTCACAATGTTAACACTAGAAATAAGGACAAACTACGAGCTCCCTTTCACCGGCTTCATAAGGTTCATAACTCACTGGGCTTGGTATAACCTTTTATAACAAGCTACCCTCTTCTTTGCTAGATTTGCCTTTTAATGCGTATAAAACGAAAGTAAAATCCAATCTTTGTTCAAAGGCATAATATAAGGATAGAATAGTCTATCAACGACTACTTAAATGATAAGAATAGTTGGTCGCTGTGATTAACTCAAGACAATGTTTATGTTCTTTCTCCAGCCTACGTACTGACAAGTTATATGAGTTTATATAATTGTTTTTTATTGTGGTTAGCTAGTGAACTCGGCAATTGATCATATTATTTACTGTTATTAGTAATTAACTCTTTGTTTATTTATTTTACATCGATAGTCCTTTTTTTTTTTTTTTTGGGTGGGAAATCATCAAATGACTCCTCCCGCTCTGGGCGGAGCGAGAGGGAGTGTCAGACCTTTCGGACAAACTCGCAAGTTTGTCCGAAAGGGATATCGCGGCCCCGGCACACAAGCAACGGAAGGAACACGGGTGGGTTTTAGTCAGTAAGAGTCTGACACGCCCTCCCGCTCCGCCCAGAGCGGGAGTAGATATTTGATAATTTCCCACCCACAAAAAAAATAAAAAAAAGGGCTATTCATCATCAAATCATCAAATGACTCCGCCCGCTCTGGGTGGAGCGAGAGGAAGTGTCAGACTTTTTTTACTGACTAAAACCCACCCGTGTTCCTACCGTTGCCTGGCAGGCTTACGAACCCCGTCAGTTGGTGCTGATCTCTTTGAGGCGCGCGTGGAACACAACGCGCCGTCGACCCGGGCCTGGTCCTAATCGGACGGCGAGCTACCCATTGCCCACCGTCCGCAAGCCCACGCCTACGGTGGCCGGAAGTCGGCTCGCGACTCCCGACGCCCGGGGCGTCTCCTGCGGCGACTAGGGGCGCGAGGGCGCGCATCTTGCATTTCCCTCGCGCGCTCCGCCTTCTCCTTCGCGAGCATTACTGCTTCGCAGAAGGAAGTGACGGCTTCCCATGCACTCTCGCTCCGGACCATGGCCTGAACCAGGGCCGGACGCGAGAGTTCGCCGCTGCCGATCGCCTCCGTGAGGACACGGCGGTGCCCCGGGCAGACCTCCACCGTATGCTCCACTGTGTCCTCCGGGCGACATCGATGGTCCTAGTGTATCATTTATAACTTCCAGTTACAACTATATATAAGCGGGCACGCCCTTTATGCCTGGAGGCTTGTTTATTTAGATAAATTCTGTTTACGTTTAGTTTTTTTATTTCGGCCTGAGTATAGTTCTCGATGATTTTGTTTGGTATATTGGCGTGTGCTAGCTAACATATGGCTAATAATTTGAATTATGTTTTGTGTTGCGTAATGTAAATTATTTTGAATACTATTATATAGAATCTTTTTTTTTGTTCTTCTAACTGAACAGACAGCTGTGCTGCTGGGGAGTTTGTTGCGCCACTTCTTCTTCCCAGCTAATGCACTAGAAAGTGGTGAAGGGTGGGCGTTTTGGGGGACTGTCTTATGTAATTTTGACGTTCGAAAAGTGCTGACTCTCAGCCTAGTTTGAATAAATGACTTTTGAATTTTGAATTTTTGAATTTTGAATTATGAGTGTGCTGTGAGAAATAGTTATTATTATTAAGCAATGTATGTAAGTAGGGACTCGGTTTGTAAATAGTCTTGTTGGAGTAGCCATTCTGTCACCTTAGACTTTACTTGATATCTGTAGAGGTCGCGGATGTTGAGGTATTTGTGAGTTTTTTTGGTAAATATATGCACTACTGGTGTCTGGCGAACGATGTTGGTATGTTTTTCAGGATCAGAAGGAGGGACGCAACCGTGTATGTTAAGTACCGATCGGAGCACAAAGAGCTGACAGACAGTAAGCACCTTACATATCGAGTACAATTGTGTTGTAGGATAGCGGTAAGGCTTACGTAGCATTACTTTTAATAGCTAATAAATAGCTTTTAGAGCTCTCTGTGCTCTTTCAACTTTGAATAAACTGGTTTTAGTTGCGCTACCCCATACCGTGATACAATACCCTATTACTGATTGACACAGAGCATAGAAGACCATTTCAGGGTTAGCCGACTCTCTAAGAAACTTAAAAATGTGTATCAGTCTCATAGTCCTGGAGGTCAAGGCATTAAGCTGCTTATCCCATCGTAACCCTGCATCTATTTGTACACCAAGATATTTTTCATTGTCAGTTCTTGTAAGTTTTCGACATTGACACGGAGATGATAGCCGTGAGCAGATGTGAGCTATTGTCGAGAATGTAAGGTCTGGTGCAGTGTTCTGGCGAATAGAAAAAGGTATATAGGATGTCTTGTCAAAGTTAAGCGTTAGCAGATTTAGGTTGAGCCATTTCATTACTTTAGTAAGTGCTGATTCTGCGCTATTTTTAACGCTATCCCACGTAGACCCATCAACATAATAATATAATGGTGTCATCAGCACATGCAAAGATTTTGGTATTAGGTAAGATCATTCTACACAAGTCATTTACGTAGATTTGGAATAAAATGGGACCCAGGATGCTTCCCTGTGGTACTCCGTGAGAGATGAGTTTTTCATCACTAAGGAGGTTACCTATTTTAGTCATTTGGGTTCGATTGGTCAGATAATCCTTAAAGATTTGAAGAGCGATGCATCTTATGCCAAACTGTTCCAATTTTGCTAAAAGTAAGGGAACAGACTGTGTCGAATGCCTTTGAAAGGTCTAGGAATATTCCAAGACATTAGTTATGTTATGTTAGTTTAGAAATGTAATTTCACCCTTTTTAGCAAATGTTTTGAACTCTTGTATTGCATCTGGTGTATTTCTAATCTGATGAAACTTAGCAAAGTGATTCCACTGTTCAAGTCTGGCAGCACAACTGATCCTACGAATTTTCGGCCTATTTCAATATTACCTACATTAAGAAAAAGATATTAATAATTAATTTTGAAATAAATGGTAGGACATTTCAATGCACATATTTTACTAAGTCCGAAACAGTTTGGTTTTACAAAGGGTCGTTCAACTACAGATGCGGGCATGGAATTACTGAAGAGCATGTTCGAGGCCTGGGAGGAGTCGCAAGATGCTCTTGGCATTTTCTGAGACTTGTCCACGGCCCTAGATTACGTACATCATGCTACACTCATCAGGAAACTGTACCACTATGGTATGAGGGACAAAAAATTGACAGATAACTGACGTCGATACAGCCAGAATTGTTTATTTTAGTTACTTTCATAGTCTTATGTCATATAGGATTCTTCTCTGGGCAACCTGTTCGGACATTAACTTTATCTTTGTTCTACAGAAAAGGGCTGTTCGAGCTATTTACAACCTAAGTCCGTGAGATTCCCTTCGAGAAAAATTCAAAGAAGTAAATATTCTGACTGTAGTAGCCTCACAATATATATTTGAAAACCTATTGTATGTACACAAAAATACATCAAATAAAATAAAAAAATCGTTTATTCACAGTTTCTATACCAAGAATAAACACAACCTTGCCGTACATCGTACTCGTCTCCACAGAGTAGGCAGATCGTACATGGGTCAATGTATACGCTTTTACTACGAGTAGTAAAAGTGCTTCCTATATCTTATTTACAGAATAAACAATTTCATTTCATTAGATCTCACAACGTTTTGCGATAGAAGAACTGCGTTGCGATATTTGCATTTTTTTAAATGTTATGTTTTTGATGGGATCTCATTTTTGTAGGTAGTGCTCCTATAAGACCGCCAAGATCTCAATCTCATCGCTTGCCTAATGCCTTGACTTAGTGTACCTATACTTCTATACCTACCTATATCCACTATTTACCTACCTATCTATCTATTTAGGTAGAGTAAGTAACGAAAAATTGCATGAACTGCAAAAGTTACTTTTGTAATCGCATATTATTTATATAAGATTACAAAGTTACTTATGCAGCTCGTATATCTAGAAAACGGGACTGAAATTGCGGTATTTTTTAATTTTTCCTTGCTTTATAGGCTAAATACTAATTGTATTAAAATTTTTAAGCCTGTGCTTAGAATTTTGATGATCGGTGAGTATGTCCGTGACAAAATTAAGGAACTTTGACCTGAATAATTTTTAAACTACTGGTTCAAATTGAATGTATTTTGTGAATATATCTAGTTATACTAAGCCCTCTTGGTCTGACTGTGCCTTTGTTTGTTTGTTTTGCTCGACTTGGCGGGTGCACTGCCGTGCCCCCCGATAATGTAGGTGTTCCTATTTTTTTTAATCTGTAGAGAAGGCATGCTTAATTACAAATTCCTCGAATAAAAGTCACAGCAAAAACGTTAGACTAACATAAGTTAGAACTAAGTTGTACTTGTAACGATGTAGATACTCCAGTATACGAGCGTTTCAAATAATGAGATGCATAAAACTTGACTTAGTTCACGCCAAGCGATGCTCGATCCATCACTTTTCGAAAGTTTGTCACAACTTGTCAAGCTTTAGCGATTAAACTAAGTAAGTCTTATTTAAAAGTTTCTGCTGTGGACAACTAGTTTGCTGAAGATGGTGAGAAGTTCAAAGTCCTCCTCTCCATTTGCCCCACATAGGGATCGGCCCCACGGGTGCACCACAAGTGCACCACTTTTCAGAAAGACACGACGCGACACCCCGGTGCACGGTGTGACTAAACATAAACCAGTTTGCCTGAGACTGCAGTTGCCTACTGTGACGCTCTGGCGAATCAACGTTACAGCACACTTTCTAATAAATGTCATAATGCATACTTAGGGCTTAATTCGGTACCTACAATACCTAGTGCTCAATGACGAGTTGAAACGGCCTGTTTTCGTAGCTTACGACGTCAGCGGCCAGTAAAGGCGGGGGGTCTAAATGCGGCCAATTACGAGCTAATCTCAGGCAAATGTGCAGATTTACCGCAGATTGTACGGTACATGTAATGTTACCGCCATTTCTTTTCTAGAACTAATTCTGTAAGCTCTGAACACGTTATGCGAAATTGCTAAGTTAATAAAAGTTACCTACTTTCTTAAAAGGTTTTTCGTAGTTTGGCAGATTTGGAAAGTCCTAGACTTAATAGATGTGACCTAATCCTGAATAGTTGTAAGAGGCAAAATCGAGCAAAACCGAATTGACCCACAAATTAATAATTGAAATCTATATTTTCCCCAGTGCACAACAAAAACTCTCGCAAATTCGGGCTGGTGCTACGTCGCAAACAAGCTCCGTGAAGAAAACAGAACCCTTCTTCGCAGTCGGGCAATACTTGGAACTAATTAAACAGCAGTTGTTCCGCGGAGGGGGGTTCATTTGTGTACCTTCACAACACAATTAATATTCTTACAACGCCTGTGAGTTACGGGCGTGCCGACCTGCAGTGTGATGGTGGACATCATGGTGTTACGAAATTAGAAATAATGGGCCTCTCTGTGGTTATGTTATTATGGAAAACAACACTATATTTTATTTCAGCTGAGTATAAAAAAATGTCGAGTGTTTTCACACAATACAGATGGTTTCATGTGTTGTGGCTTTATTTAAAAAAAAACAAAAAAACTGGATAACGTCGCCACTACATTCCAAACACTGAAAGGATTCATTATCGGATCCTCCACATCTCATGTGATCATCCATTTACAGAACCTCTTTCCTTCCTATACAAATAGTGTGATAGGTATTATAGTTAGTACCGCGCTCGTGTACTATTTGCTATAATATGTTATGTTTAACATATTATCGGCGTCGGTGGAGCGGGTGACGAGGGTCCGCTCAATAAGCGGGTTGGAACGATCCGCGCCAGACTCGCCCCGAAATAAAGAAAAATAAGCTATCAAGAAAGGGGTAAAAAGTGAGGTATTTTACATAGGTCGTGCCAACGATATATTGGTGATAGATGACTCGATTATGCGAGTTGTAGCGATGTTAAAGAAGGTGAGAATTGATATATTGTTGGGAATGAACGAGAATGAACAGTGGCGTGTAGCATCACGCCTATAAAAGGAGTGTCAAACAGATGACAGCCCCTTTTTAGCTCGTCATACGTCTCAGCTGTGTCGTATTTTAGCTGCATTAGAGTTTCCATTTAAATGTTGTTGTGTTCTAAGTATTAATATTTTCTGATTGTATTAAACTCATTCGAAGCCGTTATTTCTTTTTTTTTGATAAAATCCACTTCTGGTTCCTAAAAATATAATATCTATGTTCCTTTATTTTTCGCGTGGTTATTGACTAACCTGGTGACAGAGTATTTATGCCGCCCATTGGCCTCTGACTTGGCTTTACATGCCGTCAAGGAAATATCAGGCATGCGTGCCTTAGGTTCGAACTCGAGACCTGGTGGGGCATGGTGGTCCGACGGTCACACCACTAGTAGGCTATCACCGCGCACCGCTGAATTGATATACAAAAAATTATAAAGAATGAATAACATAATTCTTCTCTAATTACTTGAACGTAAGAAAGGAAAAAGGTAATATCTTAACAGTGTACTAAGGTTCAATAAAACAGCTTCATGGGGCAGCTTGACCTTTAGAAAGTTTCCGTTTCGATCCATTACACGTAACACTGTAATATGACGAATCGCTTTTGGAATAAACTTCCCCCGGTAAATAAATCTATAAAAAAGTTCCAGCAGGAAACGTGTTGACTGTGAAACGAAACAAACTGGAGAATAATCAAGGTTGTCGCTTAGTTAACAGATTCGACGAAGCTTCACAAGTTTCCGTTTTGCGATGTAGATCTAGCTGGTAAAAGAACAGACACAGATGTACTCATAATAATCACGGTTCAAACATTCCCTTTTCAAACTATTTCGTTCCAACTCCCAGAATATAACGTTTGTTGCTGCACTTGTGCACTACAACTCTATATTAAAAGGAACTAAAGCAGCAATGAACACAATCCATTGACTTCGTTCGACCGTTTTAGTTCGGTAGTATCTCCTGCGAGTGATCCATTACCGTCGGTCCCTAATCAATAGCTATTCATTTGCTGTTCCAACATGTCGGTAGTCGCGCCATTACCTCAGTTTCGCACGAATAGGTTTGTTTAACAGCAGCCAGACGTTAAACACACCTGTACGCGTGCGCCACAGACTGGCAGTTTAAAGATTAAGTTCATTGATTCCGAGCAGTGTGCCAAAAAGGTCTAATGAAGTTAGAGGCGACGCGTCTTTCCATTTTATACAAGGCTAGAACGCAAGGGTGTGAAACTAATCGCGTATATATCACTTTTTTACTAATGTCTTCCAAACTATACAAGAGTAGCACGCAAATACTCGCGTATACTTCGTAGTGACCTATTTAACTAACTTATTGCAAAATATACAGTGAGTACGCATACGGACTAATCGTGTATACATATATTGCGACAAATTGTGAACAGGTAGCCAACTCATTTGCGACGTAATGCACCTTGCGCTAAATAGCCTGCCTTGCTGCGAGCAACTTGGAAGTAGCGCTCGCCGGCCGCTGCCGCGGCGCCGCTCGCTTCGTTCGCTCGGCTCGCGCGCGGTTGACACAGTTCTAACCTAACCTAACCAATTTCATATTCCGTTATCTGTTGTCATTTCCATTTCACCCATTTCACATTTTTTTTTTTTTTGATTTTTAACTATTATGTTTAAAACTCTTGTCAAGCGTAAGTGATGTAGTATAGTTTGGAACCAGGACGCGCGCGTCCAAGTTACAAACTATACACGAGCAGTACGCAAAATTCGTGTATACTTTGTAATCACAGATTTAAAAATAGCATTACAATGTATCGAACAGTTTCCTATGGTTGCGTTCTGGCCTTGTATAGATTGGAAATACGCAGAGGCGATAGGAGATTAGTGTAAAAGGTACGATTAGGGACGATAACCATTAAATTGTGGAGATGAAGGAACGAGTACTTGGAACTCTTTTGAAAGGCCTCCAATAAACCTTTTCAAACTTCGTCTAAAATGCTAATATATTTTTTAAATAATTGAATTGTAAGTACTTTTCTAAAGTTATTCTTAACGGTAACTTTTCATGGCCGGCTATATGTAAATTCTCGTCTGCGACCTTAGAAATGTAATATCTATGTGTTTTGTGGAAAAGTTTGTTAGTTTCCGGATTGTTCCGGGAGTCAATGTTATGGAATGGTATCGTTTACAAATAGAATCGTTATGCGGAAATATTTAAATTCGGTGAAGCTTTTGATGAGATTGTGATACCTACTTTTTTTGTGATATTAAATAAAATTAGGTACGTCTGAATTCCCTGAAAGGTAGAAGTCTTATAAATCTAGGACGCAAATATGGTCAGAGCATAATAGCTGCTAAACCTAGCGTTATAATATTTCTAAGTATCTTTGGAATCGTCATCAGTAGGTACTTTAAATAATCTTACAAATCTCGCATTGTTTGCGTCTTAAATATCAGTCCAATTAGACGTTGAGCCAGGTTTTTAATCTGTTCCAAATAAAAGACAATCAAAATCTTTGTTGTATCTCCGTTGCCCTTCAGTCGTCAGACTCGAGTATTAAATGAACCTGTCAGATTAACCCACTTCACTCGATAAGTATTTAAAGCGCGTTTTAAGAACTCATCTGACATTCAGTAACATTGTATTCTCCTCAAGTATGATCAAGTATTCTAGAACCGCTCTATTTTGACGCGTTTGTCGCAACACGCATTACGTACGGCTCTCATCAATGAGTTTACTCCTTAGATGAGACGTGAGTATTAAATAAAAGACGCATTCTCTTTGTCATTCAGATAAGGTCTATTCAAGTCAGCATATTGGTGAATGACGTCACGGTCGGAGGGGTGTTGACATGGTTAACGTAAATGTCAGCGAAAGGGAGTGAGTGAATTGCTGAATAAACGACTGATTCTTCACTTCTATTTTGTTAAAGACAGTCTGGAACGGTGAATAAGCGTTTGTGCTGAGTGTTTTCGTTCAATCTTACTGTGACTAACAATAACTTGTTCTTGTGAAAATTTCTAAGTCTGAAAATTATGTGGTTTTACATATCTACATTAAAATAAAGCAGTAAGTACTTAATATTTCTTCCAAAGTACAGAATCACTTAGATACGTCGTTACTAAAACTCAGTAACGCTTAACAATGAAATATATCAAACATACCATATTGACTACAAATCATAACAATATGATTTCGATATTCCGACAGTAACAAAACAAGGAAAACATCGTGTAGGTACATAATATATCATAATAATATAGCATACTATTCTCACGACGTTAATAAGTAATTCTGTGTGCGTATTGACAATATTGTCTTGTCAATGAACTGCCGACAGTTGCCGGGCTGTCGCTGTCGTTGATGGATTATATTCTGTTCATTCTGTCCGAATAGTCAAGGAAATGGTACGAGCCTCAGTAGTAAATATCAGAATGATTCCCTAGAAAATGAAAATAAATATCAAATTGTCTGCCAACTTGAATCTCGCAACAAAAAGATACACCTCTAATTATTCCACAACAGTAAACTCAAAAACAATTTCCAAACAACTCGTCAAAATGTTCAACCGTTTTAAAATACCAACTTTTGATATGATTACTAATTAGTGAATTTTGCGGACAAAACTGTGCAGTAGTGGACAGAAACTAAAAGACAGCAAATAGTTACTAAAACAGTATGAAATAAAAATATTTAATGACTAATTCAAGTTCTCTAAAGAACTTCAAATAATACTCAAAAAGACTAAAAACTGTTTTGTTATTCAATAAGGCCATACTCTGCTTACCAAATAACTTGTTACCGGTACTGTAAGCCGCACCTCGCACAGAGTTAACTGTGACACGGGCTTATAGAGGGTAGAGGCTCTGTGATGGAGATCGGCACTCGAATAAATTATATTTGTTTACTCTAAAAGGGGTCTTACCGGATCAAATAGATGAAGTAATAAGTAGACATCGGGCGGGTCCAGTTTACAAGTACTGAAAATGTTTCCTTTAAACTGGATCGAAACTTAAGGTTAAACTTGCTATTATTGGGTGGGGTGAAAAAACTTAATCACAAAACCTCATCAATCTCAATAATACATACATATATTTGTACCTATGTATAGTATAAAAACATCCCAACCTAAATAAATCGTTCGCTCGTAAATATCGTAGCAAATTCGTAGACGGTGCTACGTCGTAGATGTATGCGCTACGAGCGTCGTAGCGATCCTTTTAGAGGCAATTTGCCGGTCGTTGACCTTGATCTCATAAGTGTTCACTTTGAAACATAATATATTGACTGCAGTGCTCTCACACTTGCCCACTATGTGTATGTATACATGCACACATTTGTATGTGCTGGAATACGGCACATAGAATATTCCTTTTTCCAATATCGATACATGAAAGATGCAGGAGCATGTCGGAGTACTACATGCTACGATAGACAGATTTATAGATTTATAGCTGAAAGCTTTTATGACTAGATTCAATATTAAATCATGAATAAATAACAGAGTTGGTTTTCAACATGTGAAATGTTTTGTCCGTTTAAATCTAAATGCATATTATCAAACAACAATAGGACATCGATAGCTGTCCGCACAACGCCTCAAACACTGATATTGTAATGGAAAAGGTTGTAATACCTGACATAATAGAAACTCCCACAACCTGTCTAGAGCAGACATGCCATCCATCGTCTCGGCCGGGGGCTGGAAGGCGAATGGAAGACGACGGCCCCATCCATCGTCTTCATCGGTGACGTCACAATCCGCTGTGAAATATGCGCGGCCATTGATGTCGCGCGCTGAGGAACATCTACTCAATGCACCTTTACGTTCACAATACACTATTATTCGATATGTTTTCATATTTAAGAAGCGACAGTGGATATGGATAGTCGGTGGTATGCTTGAGTTTTTATAGTAACTTTGGTTTGTCAACTACAATTTTAAAATCTGTCGGCGATTGCGACATGAAATGCTCGTTCTTCTTATACACATAAAATTATCGAAAGACAACACAAGATCATCTTTGAAGACCGACTAAAAAATCGAACGGAAATCCTCATGTTTATTATTAGAAAGTTATTTCAGTTCCTAATGAACAATGTTGTTAAATATACGTCTTTATAATACACCACTACACTATAGTTAGGATTTCAATCAACAAGTCTATTACAGCTCAGTTTGGCCGCCCCGACTGACCCCGAGCGGTTAAGTAGTTGTGGCCGCACCCAATCTGTGGGCTACTCCGCTCCTTTGTGCTGGATCAAACTAACGATCAAACTGATCGGTTCTGAACGAGTGGAGTAGTTCCGCGAAGTTCATCAATTGCTGACAGGTCGATCATTCAAATAGACGCAATTGTTAAACCTATTACCTCTACGACTTCTACGAATGAATTAAAGCTTTGTTCCGAACATTTGAAGGAAATGACGCATTTACCTCTACGCGATAATTCCCAGCACACTTAGTGCAGCGTTTCCGTGTGAAATAATATGCCGCAAGTGTCACCGCCGTGTGGTCAGAAGCCGCCGTAATGTGCCATAAATGATGTTTAAAATAATGTGTGTAGAACTAAATATTGGGAGCAAAAGCCTCTCTAGCAGTTTACTTTAGATGAAAGTTATACAAAAAGTGTACAAGGACATCTGACCCGTTTTTCGCTCACATAAGATTGCGGAGATTAATAAAAAGGCGCTTTAAATGTCTAAAGGGTCTTTTTTGCTTTGAAGTATCGCAACAAACGCGTACAAAATGTCTTTATGTCTTTATATCCTCTTCTTTTCACATGAATGAGATATTCTCCTCAGTTTACGGCTGCATCACTCGTTCGCGACATACCCTGCTGATTGACTTGCTGCACATACAAAACACACAGTATTGAGCACAGTGTCTGTAAACCCACACTATTAACACACGGCGTTGTACAGTTGGAATACGTCGACTATCATAGTTGGTATGGATTGCGCACAGCATACGTGACCGGAGTGGCTGCAACTGCAATATTATATCTTTAAATAAACATCAGTGAGCTGAGATGTCCATGCATATCGCAGAGCATAGAAAAGGAGACGTGTTATTTCTGCAAATTAAGTCATGAACTCATGACACGCTTTGAGCCGTTCTGTGATTCAGCAGTATCTATGTACCTCTGCCTTAACTTTGAGCCGATCTGTGATTCAGCAGTAACTATGTACCTCTGCCTTAACTTTCAGGCATAGTATTAATAAAATAATTCAAATATTATAACAGCCACCATTACTTACGGATACCGTCATGGCTGGTGCACTGCTTGATAGACTTCTGTCATACGCCAGGCTAGAGAGTACTCATAAGGACTACTCGGTTCATTCATCTTTAAGTTAGCGTAAAATACAATTATTTCTCGGAATATCTCTCTGCTGTTATCACCTACTTCTTCGATGTGAACTACAGACAGAATCAGTTCACGTTCGATGCGAGCGGGAAAACGCTCGTTTAGATAGTACTAGTGTCGAGATGACATTACACCGAGATACGGCGACTGAATACAGATGACTTTAATGAGGCACACCACGGAGATACTGCAGAATATCCACACCAGTAACATCATGCGCTACATCGTGAGGATTGCCGTCACAAAGCCGATTATTAAGGCAAAATTTATAAATGCACGTTGCGTGTGTCAGAAAGCGGGTTGAAAACTATATGAATAATAGGTAATAATATCCACTTAATTAGATTAGCAAGTTTTGAGTGTCAGAATGGTTACAAGTTAATCACTGTGTTTGAAAGTACCTATGAATATGGTTTGTAGGGAAATGATTTAATAAAGAAAAACACAGAAAGGCAAGACTAGGCATTTATTTCATTAGGCTGTTCAGTTAAATACGTTTATGAGAAAACTAGATGTTCCGTTCCAAATCTAGGTCATCATGGAAAAGACGGACAATGAAACTCCATGACAGCTTGTTTTAAAGTATTTTATGGAAACGTTTTTACATTAGCATAAATTATAGAACTTATCACATTAATCCCCTGGACCATTTCTCAAAGTTATATCAACTTATCAAAGAACAGTTTAGACCAATATCAGATGGTCATAAATTATTGTTTAATCATTTCTAATTTATGTAATAATTACCAAATCTTAAGTAGTGGAATCACTTTAATACTTAATAAGATAATTTACCAATTTAGTATGCACTTATTTGTAATCGAAAAGTTATTTACATCAACTTAAAGTTCGGAAAATCGTTTGAAACTACTTGTTACTTGAAAATTGCAATATAAAATCGTAATAAACATATTAAGTACCATATTCATTAAAACTTTATCATTATGTAATTCTAAATTTATAAAATTTGTTTTGGTTATCCAAAAACCACAAATCATATAAATTATGTTCGGATGTAGGTACCTACTTTCATCTAGAATCGTTGTTTGTGATAGTAGTCTTTTATTAAAATTCACAATAGAAACAATTGATATAGAACATCCAAATAGCATATAAAATCAAGGAAATATTTTAAAAACAGTTTATAATATTTATTCTGGTATCATTACACAAAAAAAAAAAAGGTAAAAGTAAAATAATATATAATAAGTATATTTATTTAGACCGACTCACAGTTCAGGCTTCGTTCGGAATTGATTGTTCTTCTAGAAATACTCAGAGAGTTTAGAAAAAGAATTAAACCGGAGATAAATTTTATATGATAGGTACTACATATTCCGACATTAACACCGACACGTGCCTATGGAAATAAAACAGATCAGTATACTCGTACATGAAAGAAGTAACCTGCTGGTAGCCACGAATGAAGAGCGTCTGAGGACACTAAAGAATACAAATCACATCTTGAACCCTCACCCGTCCTACACAGTGGGTACTTTGTTGTGCTCGTAAGGAGTGAACCTTCTGTACAGTTTCTGTACAGATCACCGGCGCCGGTCCTTGATAGCAGCTGAATTTTGAGAAAACAACTCGGAACGAGCGCGTCAAGTTCTTCATTAAACGGTTGTGAAACTCCGGCGTCGCAAACTTTCTGATTTACTTCGTGACTTTTATAAATATTTGCCAATGAACGATGCTCGCGTCTTTGTTGCTCGCTTTTGTTCGTACTCGTACAGAGCAAAATGCAATATTTAAAATGTACAGTCTGTTATATATATGTAACAAACTTTCCAGCATTCTTTGCTTAACCGCATACAATTTTAAGGAATATAATTAAAGAATATATAATAGTAGTTTCGAAAATAGATAAGTACATACCGTTACATTGTATTTGGCTAAAAGATTAGCTTGCATAGCTCAACAGTGGCCATACTGCGAGTCCGGTATGCAGCAGCAACTTGCATAGCTCAACAGTGGCCATACTGCGAGTCCGGTAGGCAGCAGCAACTTCGGCAGCACAGTCCGGACTAGCGGAGCATACACATAAAGATTAGCTTGCATAGCTCAAAAGTGGCCATACTGCGAGTCCGGTAGGCAGCAGCAACTTCGGCAGCACAGTCCGGACTAGCGGAGCATGCACATAAAGATTAGCTTGCATAGCTCAACAGTGGCCATACTGCGAGTCCGGTAGGCAGCAGCAACTTCGGCAGCACAGTCCGGACTAGCGGAGCATACACATAAAGATTAGCTTGCATAGCTCAACAGTGGCCATACTGCGAGTCCGGTAGGCAGCAGCAACTTCGGCAGCACAGTCCGGACTAGCGGAGCATACACATAAAGATTAGCTTGCATAGCTCAACAGTGGCCATACTGCGAGTCCGCTAGGCAGCAGCAACTTCGGCAGCACAGTCCGGACTAGCGGAGCATACACATAAAGATTAGCTTGCATAGCTCAACAGTGGCCATACTGTGAGTCCGGTAGGCAGCAGCAACTTCGGCGGCACAGTCCGGACTAGCGGAGCATACACATAAAGCGGTGCATCTCCGTCGGAATCGGAACGGACGTGATACCTCCGATGACCTACTGCGTGTCTGTATCCAGCATAAAGAAATGTACATAATGTTCCTGCATAGCTGTTAGGATTAAAAAAAAAAATATTATTACATGTAATTGATTCTCTTATTTTTTCAATTTTAATTAGTTATTTTTTTTGGATTATTGTATTACTTAATCTTTTATTACGGTCACAGGACGAGATATAACGAATAACTAACTAACTAACACCATTCATGTTAATACTGATGTATAATCGTAAAACAAGGAATTATTAAGATTACCGAGTGGTAATCTATCTCCGCTTTAACTCCATTACAGCGGATGTTAATCCCGGATTACAGTTAATTAATTAAAGAACAACATTACGCTTCGGCGACGGAATTAAAGGAAAACAATCCATCAGATAAAGTAATGGGAAGTTATAAAACAATTGAACTGAGGTTGTGACTGTGTGCCATTTACTCTAATTTAATAACAATATATTATTATATTTATTTTAAAACCGTCACTTAAGGGCCGATTCGAGGTTCTTAAGAACACATTAAATCTAAATTTTATGGGTTGACAGCTCGACACGTTACCCTAATTAATAACAAAATATCCTATTTCTTTAAAATGTTAAAACAATGTTGAACCTCTTACAAACCCATTCCATTTATATTTTATGGGCTGCAACCCGTGTCCACTTTGTACAAATATTCTGAGAGCAGGGGTGTCAACATGCAGTTCTTTCAATGTAAACTTACAGCTCTCGATTTTCATGCTTGAAACTTTAAACAACAAGTTATGAAGATGGATCTAACCAAACTTTCAAAAGTCATGCAAAGCCGATGCTTCCATCGATGTAACTATCAATTATCCAATAACTGCACGTATATTATTGGATTAATTATTTTATTATTCTAGCTAGCACCTAGCTAGAATGCTTTAACCGCTCTCGTACTGTTAACGTACCCGGACCGACCGAAACTTAATATGTTCTGTGCTAAAATATTTGTATGGTTTATAATAAAATGTATATAAATAATAACTCGTCGACGGTCTCAAAAGATTCACCATCCCTGAGAATGCAGCGAACATCTGTTAAAGATCTAGTAAGGCAATTCATACCGACCCTTTTAAAACAATTAAGAAGTTGTGCACAAAAAGAGTCATAAAGTTATTCTGCGAAACAACCAACCAGTCAACGTGGTATTTTTTAGGAATTTAGGGGACTGAGGAATGAAGTCCGGGGGTTGGTTCGAGATCACGAAAGACGACGGACGCGGGAGTCCAAGGTGGGGAAGGGGAGTTGGTTTTAGACCACGGTAGGGTGTGGACGTAATATTAGGCGAGTTATATTAGCAGGCTTGTTGAATGCCAGAGGCCATGATTGTCCAAGTGGGCTATCGCAAGATAGCGAGTATTATCTATTAAGTTAAATATAGTTGGGTTGACGCCCAGACTAGATTAATGTAGTATTTAACGAAGTACGAGTATATGTGTGAGTGTGTTCGGGCGATTGGGTGAGTGTGTGTTTGTTGGTGTGACTGAGTGAGTATTTCATTATAATAATTATCCTAGGCTGGTAATATAATTCAGGTATCATAAGTTCTTGTAACTCAACACTTATTTAGTATCGTGTTTTATAACTAATGCTACATTCTCATGTATTACGTGTCCATATCCTAATCCGTACCTTAGCAGATTATTGTCACTAGCAGTTGGCTATAGGGAAATGGCGAAGGCCTTCCACCATACTTGACTGGGCAGTAATGCTCCGACTGTTGACTTTGAGATGACGCACCAACTTGGAAGGCAGAGCCATAAATATTCTCAGGTCATTTGGAATTGATCTAGGCTATAAAGCCAATTTGTAATTGCATTACAAAACAACCAAACGTTAGTGACGATTTCTGTTTCCGAAAAGGTTTTGCCACAGAATACCTTGCGTGAGGCGTGTTGACACATATTTCCAGGGAGATGGGGGTAGGCTTTACTAAGTACCCTAAACTGAATTGGTAGACGTTCTAAGAACGCTAGGGACCGTGTCTCATTAAAAACCCCACCCGGCTGTTTGTAGGCCTATTACTGAATCGACACAATTTATTGAGACACGCTATTGGGACGCAATGCCGCTAATAGCCGCACCGCATCCTCTAATGGGGCAGATTAAGGAAATATGAAGTGACGAGCTGCCACTTCGGTGTTCACCAGGTACGATCGTAGTGTATTCTGCTAGAGACTGAGTCTACGGTGCGCTTGCGCTAGTTTTGTGTTAACTTTGTAAAAATGGGCTAGGCTGTCGTTAGGGTCTTTCATATTAGTACGCGATTAGAACTATTCAATATTAAACTTGTTTTCCTCAATGACAGTTGGACTTCGCAGTACTCTGTCTTAGGATTGAGTAAAACATTTATTTAGTGCTTAGGGAGCGTGTTCCGTTAGAATCGTATTAGTTCCTCAGAGGTTCTATGCGTTAGGTCTAGCAGGACACGTACAATGAGGCAAACGTTGTTATACGGTTCCCGGTCTCACTGAAATGGGTATATTGTAATCAGACAAATTAACGTAGTATTACGTAATCGTATTTGAAGTACAAGCGTAACGATCCCTTTACCCCTTCTACCTTACCAAGTCTGTATTGCAGATATTAATATTATTACGTTCCAACATTTATAATACTAAAACATAATATTATATTATATACTTTTGCATACCCTCTTGTCTTCTTAGCTTCATATTATAATACTTGTGTTTACTAACTGTGCATTCCCAATATTAACTTCCTGGTCCAATCATTGTTCCCTAACCTTCCGAGGCGGAACATGGTAGTTTAGTTTATGGGAATGCTTCTCTTTCTTATATCGGTGGGAGGGTGACCAGTCCGGGACGAGCCCTACAGAACTGTGCGGAAAGGAGGGGCACAGTTCTTTCCCCTACGGGGAACCGATCCAAACACTAATATTAACACAATTAGGAAAAACGAAAATTTTATCAGCCTAGGGTATTTCAGGTACTGTCACAAGGTCACCAGTGGGACGGGCAGAGAGCCTGATCATGTGCATCGGTAATTGTAGAAAGCAGTCTACATCAGAGCTACATGACTCAATAAATAATAAGACTATCTAGTAGTTCTGATGATATAGAAAATTTGTGTGAGGAACATTTATTATTTTTAGGGTTCCGTAGTAAACAAGGAACCCTTACAGTTTCGCCATGTCCGTATGTCTGTCTGTCCGCGGCTTAGCTCAGAAACTGTTAGTACTAGAAAGCTGTAATTTAACATGGGTACACATATTAATCAGGCCGACCAAGTGGTAAAATAAAACCAAGTTTTTTTTTTAGTGTACCGTGGGGATGTTTTTTTTTCTCGTCTATGTTGTGGTGTGGGATGTCGTTGGAAAGGTCGTTCGAAAATATAATGGGTTTGTGAAACCCATTTCTATATTTAAGGATCCGTTTGCGAAATATTAAGCTTTAAAGTGCTAGTTTTTGTTAGAGTATAATGCCCCCCCCCCCCCCCCTGCCAGCTAAACGGTTGTATTTGGATTTATGAAAAATTTCACACTAGCACGAGGATATACGAGTATAACGAAGTTAAAAGGAAAACTATCACAGCTAAGTAAGCTTTACAGGTTAACGAGTAATAATCGACCAACTTAAAATTGCAGTTCGAAAACATGTTCTTCAATACATTCCGTATGGGGGGGGAACATTTTTTTCAACTATAATGTTAAGTTTGTTCTTGGAATAAATTCACGCTGCAACTACAGAACCTTTCATTACGCGTGGTCCGACACGCACTTGGCCGGTAAAAAAAAAAACAATTTAGAATGAACAAAATAAAAAATCTCCATGATCATGCCCCATACGGCTAATGTGGAACATGGTTAGCACAGCACAGCTATCAAGTTGTTCGAGATAATACTAAGTTCAATACAAGTAGACCATAACTGCATACGTACATATGGCATACATTTTATAATGCTATTATTCTGTTTTAGTTTTTGTATGTAAGTACTGCTGTTGGTGTACCAAATAAATAAATAAATAACTGCACAGTCAATATCAATATGTACACAAGTATGTATGAACGTTACCAGTGGCTGTTCATAAAATATGTACAAATGTATGTCGGTACGTAACCATGTGGCTGTTCATACACTACTATTATTGCTATTAGTATTTACTCGTGAACTGATATAATCCCTCATAGCCACGTCTTCTAAGCTAAGCTAGCTAGCAGTTTTAGTAGTAAGTAATATGAGTATCACTCATATTACTTACTACTAAAACTGTCTGATTCTCATAGCGTTTTTTACAGTACACGGATAAAACATAAACCCTCGGAGCCGGTCACTATGAGAGCCTGTACCGAAAACTTTCACATTATCATTTATAATTTACGAGCAGAGCCTACTTCACTAATTTTTCAAAGTTTCAAAAGTTGCCATCCGCGATACAGCAACAGCCCCCCCCCCCCCTCTCTGCTACCCACGCGACTCGCACAAACTTTCAGCACAGTGTTTGTGATATCTTGGGCTCTAACAGACTTTTCTTGTAACTCACGTTGACATAGCTATAAATCGCTCAGCTTTTTGCGACTAGATACAGAAAAAGGCGAACCGAAGTTTATCGGCAACATTATTAATGTAGTGACATACGACGAACACATTCAAATATACAGAAACTAGCTCCAAAAGTAACAAAAACAGTGCAAACACCAAAGGGCTCTTTTGTCAGGCCCCTCTATCCTGGGGGACTCAACACGACGAATCTACGCGAACATTATGTTGAGCACCGTGGCTTATGGGATTGGCAACAAGTACCAGCCCATACCCGGGGCCCTGCGAGGTATCGTAAACATGGCCGGAATCACGCGAACTTGCCCTTCAGCCACAGAACAGTAAAATGTAGAAGTCTCAAGACAGAGACACGTTGGTATTTGAAGACCGTTTTATCGCACACGCTTCAGCAATATTGTCATAAGTCAGTATAATCTGTCATGTGATTTACGGCACAGACCGTGCTCCCTTTCTTTTTCAAGTCGTTGGAAATAGAAAATGTTTATTTTTATTTTTTATGGTACATTTGTTTTAAGGAATATAAAGTATTCTATGCCTTTTTACGAAATAGTCATTAAATAAATCATTAATCGTTAGGATAATTTTAAGTTAGAGAGTTGTATTGATGATTATAATTCTGTAAATAAATCTTTGTTGGTCGCAAATCATATCTTGATTAGACATACAACTTGATACTGACCTGCAACTGCATACAACGCGGGGTATCCTGGCGATTTCGCCTTAACAGAATGATTTGACGAATATGAAGAAATTAGACCTTCTGTTCCGTATCGTTATTTTTACACTTTGGGTATTACGAACTACCAGAATAAACTAGTTAAATAAACTGTGTGTAAACAGCGAGCCCTGATGATCCGGTGTTGCTATATTCTGTCAAGAATACTCATTGCGACAGCTACACGATGAGGCACGCGGGGTTCTTGAGTAAACTGTGAAGGGAAACAGCAACCGAGTCATATCTGGGATAGAGAAGTAGATATTCGTTTATTTATTTATATATTATACTTTATTGTACACCAGATTAAACATTACATAAAGAAAAAGTAATACACTACAAAATATACAATGGGCGGCCTTATCGCTTACTGCGATCTCTTCCAGGCAACCTTGGAATGGACAGTTTATTACTTGATTTAGCCTATCGATTTCTGATTCGATATACAATATACTTTATATTTAGCCTATCGATATTTGTTTCGGTATTCAATATACTTTATATTTAGTTTATCGATGTCTGTTTCGGTATTCAATATACTTTTTATTGCCCGAAATCTGTATTTGTGTCGGGCTGATACAAACAACCTCGCCCCCTATTACAACGGAGGTGAAATGTGGGTGTACGGTAGGTGCAGCTCTGCCTAACCCTTCGGGGAAAATGTGGGTGTACTGTAGGTGCAGCTCTGCCTAACCCTTCGGGGAAAATGTGGGTGTACTGTAGGTGCAGCTCTGCCTAACTGTAATTGCAGCTCTGCCTAACTGTAGATGCAGCTCTGCCTAACTTTAGGTGCAGCTCTGCCTAACTGTAGTTGCAGCTCTGCCTAATTGTAGGTGCAGCTCTGCCTAACTGTAGGTGCAGCTCTGCCTAACTGTAGGTGCAGCTCTGCCTAACTGTAGGTGCAGCTCTGCCTAACTGTAGGTGCAGCTCTGCCTAACTGTAGGTGCAGCTCTGCCTAACTTTAGGTGCAGCTCTGCCTAACTGTAGTTGCAGCTCTGCCTAATTGTAGGTGCAGCTCTGCCTAACTGTAGGTGCAGCTCTGCCTAACTGTAGGTGCAGCTCTGCCTAACTGTAGGTGCAGCTCTGCCTAACTGTAGGTGCAGCTCTGCCTAACTGTAGGTGCAGCTCTGCCTAACTGTAGGTGCAGCTCTGCCTAACTGTAGGTGCAGCTCTGCCTAACTGTAGGTGCAGCTCTGCCTAACTGTAGATGCAGCTCTGCCTAACTGTAGGTGAAGCTCTGCCTAACTGTAGGTGCATTTCTGCCTGACCCTTCGGGGAAAAACAGGCGTGATGTTATGTTATTTGTAAACATCTTTGCACACATTTTTTTTGTTACGAATGTTGAACGCCAGTAACAATAGTTGTTTGACTCTGTGTCCCATCTAAATCTGGCGCCCTTCGCTTCTGTTCGAGACAGCTGGTGTGGTGCGTCACTCACATCTAACATCCAACAGTTCAAACGAACAGAACACGACAACGTCGGCAGCACATTGTTAACATTACTCCCGCTTTAACGAGCCAAAAGTGTTGAAATAACTGAAAACATACACGTTATAGCTTTACATTCCAGCCGTACAAACAGTGTTCCTTTGCCCCGGAGTGCGCTCGCGTGGAAGCAATAGTGTGGCCCTGGGGAACAGGCTCCACCCGCCGTTCATCTTCCTGACACATGCAATATGTGGCTGAGCATTCACAATGGAGCCGAGGAAGCAAACAAACTTATCTTCGCATTTATAAGCGGAATATTAGATACGATGGGACTCCCTGGAGGGTTGAACGGGCGAGGACGCATAATATTAGATGTCACGCAGAGTTTGACCTATACGGTAATGAGGCCTATTGTGACGAGGCGCAACTATCGACATTTTGTGGAACTCGGAATTTTGTGAGGTACGCTTTTGTGTAGTGAAAACATTCAATAGGTTACTTTTGTTCGTTTGCCTTTAATCGGTCACGGAAAAACTCAAAAAAAAGATGAGCTCCAAAAATGTTGCAAGAGAAACGACATAAACATAATGCGAATTCCACGCTGCCAGCGGCTTAAGTGATGATATATGTCATGGCTCACAAACCAGCCGGTTACCCAACGTTCACAATGAGAGATGAGGGCACTTACGAACACGCACTCCGATACAAATGACGAATTAACCCTCATTTGCCAACAGCCTCCTTAATGCGCTACATATTTTAACCCTCAAATTTATAAAGTTACCGCGAAAATAAAACAGACTAGAAAGAGATTAACGACACTTTTTGTAGCAAGAAAAAGTGGAAACATAGCCGAATTCTTTTTTTATTGTTTTGTTTCTTAATGCATGAATTTTCTGTACTACAACGAACTAACGGTAAACTTAACATTCTCATCTAGCAAACTGGCTGATTATGTGCAAAGTTCTCTGAACTGAACAAACCATCAACACAGTTCAGTTACCTTTTACTTGTTTTTGGTGGCGTACTAGATTGGCGGCCAATGTTTGGCATAACGCGCTAAATATGCCCAGTATGGAACTACGGACGCAACCGGAGGTATACACGTACATAGATACCTCCCATTTCATTCGTAGCTGTACGAACAGAAAGTGTTCGGTGCGGTCCTTAATTGGTCCGGTCAATACTTTACCGACATATCGGGGCTTTAATTTGCTGCTGGAGAACTAAATGAAAACTGACTTAAAAGGAGGAACTATTTCCCGACTTCTGATGTCAATTTCACTTACTACTTTCTACTGTATAAAAAACTTGCGGCGGGAAGTGTCTGATTCAATTATGTAAATCTAACTCGGTTTAACAAAAACAAATGTGTGATTATATTGTTTTTCGGCATACGATATTAATCCCTAAAGTTCTCGTGTTTCAAAACAATCCGAAATCTTACAAAAACATAACTTTTAGACCTCGACTGAAAACGAGCCGTCAGTCTAAACTTTACTAATTAAATTGTGATATCTAGACGTCTAAAACATTCATTCGTAGAAGGTTGGATAGAATCGTCAGTGCGAAGTTGTTACAAACTGTTGGCTCAAATGTCAGTCCGAGTCTAGCTGACGATACGCGCTACTCAGTTACTGAGCTCGTTACATCTCGAGTCTCATTGTGACACTTTAGTTTGCTGCGATAGCCCAGTACGAGTACTGAACAGCTCTAGTTACTGTAGCCGTAGGGTAAGTGAATCAATCTCATTTTGATATGTAAAGTGAATGGTACAGTGTAAGGTCTGCCATTCGTCTCACGATTCTGATATGTAAAGTGAATGGTACAGTATAAGGTCTGCCATTCGTCTCACGATTCTGATATGTAAAGTGAATGGTACAGTGTAAGGTTTGCCAATCTGTGGGTCAACTACACGCAGAGGGCATACAGCGCCCTGCGCGTTCAATACAATAATGCGTTCAGGGTGTTGATGGGGTTACCGCGCTACTGCAGTGCTTCCGGCATGTTCGCAGAGGCGAGAATTGATGGCTTTCGCGACATCATGCGCAAGCGTTGCGCTTCCATTATGCGTAGGGTACGCGCCAGCCCCAACAGCATCCTGAAAACTATATCTGATAGGTGGGACAGCCCCATACTGGGACATTGGATACGCCTACATGCCACTGTGGCGTATTAATTAATAGTTTGTGTTGTTTTTCTGGTAGATGTAAGTACTAACACTATAGTTTCTAAGTCGAGTGTATACTAACCAAATGGACTAGTTGGTCCGAAATAAAAGATTATTATTATTATTATTATTCGTCTCACGATTCTGATATGTAAAGTGAATGGTACAGTGTAAGGTCTGCCATTCGTCTCACGATTCTGATATGTAAAGTGAATGGTACAGTGTAAGGTCTGCCATTCGTCTCACGATTCTGATAGGAATTATTTGTGTTTCGGCGTTTATTAAACTAGATTGATTTCTGAATAACAATGAACTCGGATATAACTTTGCTAGTATCTCACAAACGACAAATTGGCAGCTCCGACATTTAGATCGTTTCCGATTAAATAGATAAGTTTTAGGCTCAACAAGTTATAGTCTCACGTTAGGCTCCCGACACTGTACTAACAATAATCCCGTATTTATGTTAGTTCAGATCAGTTCTAGTCGTGAGATAGCGGCTCCAAATTATGCCATTGTGCTCAAACGTAGCTACAACTGTTACAAGTACTCGCCGGCGGCGCTCAGGGCTGCCCCATTAGATATTCTACAGTTTAATAACAAGCCGTGTCCCTGGCACACCGCGCGCTCTCGACAGCAATATCACTTTAATGTGGCAATAACCACGGCCGGCCAACCCTGCCCTCTCAAATATTCTCCACGTCACGGTATAAACCCATAATGACCTCCCGGAAGACGCTCCGCTAAAAGACCTCTCTTCAAACGAACATAACTTTGAAAAAATCTCAAATTCCTTAAAACACGAATACAGAAAGAGTTGCTCTGAGAGCTTTGTAACTTGTGTTGTCTTCTTCAAGTTTGGGAGACGCGAAATGTATGTTTTATGTGCGACTTATGTAGCAAACAAATGTTTTAGAATTTCGGTTTCTTTCAAACAAACTTGTGTATTAAAACAGAGTCTTCTTATAAGGCACATCTTGCTCCGCAGCGGTGTCAACTTGCACAAATTACTTTCCACCAAAGTACGGTTAGAAAACACGCGCTATCTTCTCCTAATAATTTAAAAATTATAAATGCGTAGTAAATTATTTTGTTTATTCGTTCGCTTGTTTTTTACGCTTTCACAAACAGATTTGGATGAAATTTGGCACATGGGTAGACCATGACCTGGGTTGAGACTTATGATACCTTTTATCCCGATATTCCCACGGGGCCGAGACTAACGCTCGTGAAACCGCGGGGCGCAGTATTATAATAAAATCGTAGCGAAGTCTAAACTGTAAGTTAGTTTTTCAAGGATTATTCTCTTAAATTATACAAATACAGTTTTTAAAATATTGTTTTATTTAATTTTATAGCTACGTACCAGAATTTTGTTTAAATTATATATTTATTGAAATAATTATACCATATTTCACAAAATTCTGAAATCAAATTACTTTCGTGCCTTAGTTCACGTATTTGCCATATTTGGAGCCATTATATGCCGCAGAAACCAAACAAACACATTATCATACCTTGAAGCACTTTTTATGTCAACGGTACAAGTTGCAAACAATTAATTAACAAAGAAAAATGTGATCAATTTTATCGAAATCGTGGTCCTCCGGGACGTGTACCTGCGGGATCGGGGCCCTCAAGGACGAACCCAGACGAGCTGCTTCTCACACGGACAACTGTATGTCGTTTGGTCCCGTGTCACCAGCCCTTTTTTTTTTTTTTGAGGTTGGGAAATCATCACATATGACTCCTCCCGCTCTGGGCGGAGCGAGAGGGTGTGTCTGACGAACTCCACCCGTGTTCCTTCCGTTGCCTGTGTGCTGGGGCCGTGATATCCCTTTCGGACAAACCCGCAACCCCAGCAGGCATTGGTCCTTACGGACCCCGTCAGTTGGTGCTGACATCTCTTTGAGGCGCGCGTGGAACACAACGCGCCGTCGACCCGGGCCTGGTCCTTATCGGACGGCGAGCTACCCATTGCTTACTGTCCGCAAGCCCGCGCCTACGGTGGCCGGAAGTAGGCTCGCGACTCCTGATGCCCGGGGCGTCTCCTGCGGCGACTAGGGGCGCGAGGGCGCGCATCTTGCATTTCCCTTGCGCGCTCCGCCTTCTCCTTAGCGAGCATTACTGCTTCGCAGAAGGAAGTGACGGCCACTCTCGCTCCAGACCGTGGCCTGAACCAGGGCCGGACGCGAGAGATCGCCGCCGCCGATTGCCTCCGTGAGGACACGGTGGTGCTCCGCCCAAGCCGGGCAGACCTCCACCGTATGCTCCACCGTGTCCGCGTGTCACCAGCCCTGACTTTGTATTTATTTTGGCTGCTTAGACCAAAACTACAAACAAATACAACGTTTTATAAAAAAGTGGCTGTTATTTTAGTATAATTATTATTGTGGCGTTTTATGACTCCCACGCGAACGAAGCCGTGGGAAGAAGCTGGTAAATAATAACGCCCGAGCAGACTGAACATGAAACATTCGTAACGGAATATCTCGATACTTAGCACGCACTTCTCACAATGACTGACATTCGATTAATCGTTATTGGCGTATCGCCTATATTCCAGTTACTTGCCACTCAATCAGATTCAATCAATCAGCCGCTTCGCCGCGCGTTCCAATCAATCAAACATAACCAACCAGAAACAACAAGAGTGCATATACGGCCCACGCGTGCCACCCCTGACAGCGAAGCGGTGTGTCACTCCTGACACGTAACTGAATGTCCAATCAGTGAGCGAGTTTGAAGACATTGTCGGATTTGTCGGACAAACTTACAAAATATCGCGCAACATTTTCACGCGTGGTTTGTGAACTTGGACAGTTTGTTGTCTTTGGTGATATAGCTTCAGCTTTCGCGATAATACGAGTATTGAAGCATTTACTGAAGTAACAAAAATTGCCACCGTATTTTTTATTTTTCCCGCAGTTTCATACGCGGTTCCCGTAAGAACCTATCCTATGTCTTTTCTGATAATGTCTTTTCTATAATGTTAATATGCGATGTGAATATCATCCTCTTGTTGTCATAACGATGACTCAAGATATCCCAACTAATGATGTAGTTGTCTGAGCTGATTGGGAGATGCTGTATGAGACGCTCAGCTTCACCTTTCACTTTTGACTTTAGGAACTGCATCTTCTGAGCCCCAGATAATGACGGGTTGCTATGTACTGCTTCTGTGAAGAGGTTCTTAAAAGATGTCCACTGATGGTAACTACCACTGAATGTAGGTATTTCTATTTTTGGCGTAGTATGCTCTCTATGTGAAATGGACGACATCTTCTTGTTGATTGCTTTGATAGCATCGTTGTACGTGCTTTCGTATTTGAGATACATACGATGATACTCTTGATTTCGGTCTCCTAGCTCGCTGTCTAAGTCCCAATGCTGAGTGTCAATCTTCGCCCAGCGAGACCTTACCATACTTAACAGATGATCGAATTCCCATTTCTCCGCTACAGCATCCATGTTGATACTTGAAACGGTATGTTCAAAGGCCTTGAGGTTGCTCATCTGTTTCCTCATCATCTCATCCGTCTTGCTGTTTGATCCCTGAGACTTTAAGGGTTGACCTGAAGGTTGCTGTACGGTGCTTGAGGTAGCAAGAGGAGTAGCAGGCTTAAGAAGCGGTGTTGATGGTCTTTCCTCTGTGGGTTGGTGATGCTGAATAACTGCTCTGATTTTTTCATATCTCTCCTTCACAGAATCAAATTCCTGCGAAGTGAAGTAAGTATGCGATCTGGCATATTCGATGCTACACAATCTTGTATGATTCGATTGATACTCTTGCCAGCATGCATCCAAATTTTCTAACCTTCGGCGTATGTAGTCCGAGGTTTTGCGATCGGAGCCATCCTTTTTGAAGTTTGTGTAAACTTGCTCTATCCTATGGAGTAGTTGCTGTTGTTGGGCGAGAACGTCCTCCATTGAAGACGTGTTGTTGATAGAAATGATAATAAATGGAACGATCTTACTTGATTGTCCAAGCGGGAGCTTTGCTGCTCACCAAATGAGGATCCCTGTTGATCTTTGCTGATTGCTGCTGCTGCTATGTACTGCACTATTGCTGGCAGTACAAACCTTTCACTGCTAGTTCGCTTGACGTCACTAGTGAAACACTTTTACAGTACTTGATTGCTACACTGTAATGTCCACACGCGACATCCGGCTCGAAGGACCAAAAATGTACGGGTAAGGTACATTTAAATGATAAACTGATTTGAGTTCAACTTGTGTATTGATAGTTACAAGGAAAGCACAAACGCCCAAAACTGATAAATGATCGACCCGCGGCGAATGAGTCCTTTTGGTTTTGCTACCCAACCGATGCTATGCGACTACTCATTGCTAACTCAAACATGTATATTATATTCATTCGCTGCGCGTCGATGTCAGCATAAAAGTGATACAATTGATATTGTACGGGTTTGCTCGTACAGGTAGGTATGCAAAATTTTATGATGATCGGTTGTGTAGTTAAGGCGCTAAAGGCAGGGGGGTCGCTACCACCGTATCTATTATAAGGGGTTCCGACGGCATATTTATTTACTTAAAAACACGTCATCGTCCTTTTTGCAAAAGTCTTCGCCAAAATATTATGATATGGGGCCCCATAACGGCTAGCTACGCCGCTGCGTGAAAACTGAAAGCGTAACAAATAAACAAACTCACTTTCGCATTTTATGCGGTCTCACCCGAGGTCCCATAGTAATAGGTTCCTATAAGAACCCATGTCCTTTTCTGTACTCAAGCATGCAGCGTGCAAACAAGCATGCAAAATGCACGCAGGTGTGCAACATGCAGCAAGAATTGTTTCTGTCACGGCTCCGGCGCTGCGGGGTTTGGGCGGCCCCACGCGAGCTCATCGTTGCAGATGGTTTTAACGCTCACCACCGCAGCTTCGGCTTGCTGGCCTTGCGGCGGCGGGCCTTCAAACCACCTGCTCCTCAGCTCGCGGGCCGCCCCGCCCCTCCGCGCCTACGCGGGCTTAAATTACACGCTAGCGATAAGGCATACAAGACTACGTGGAATCGGTTTTGCAGCGATTCGTTTCTGTCACAAAATTTTGTAGCACAACATATTGACTTTTTATGACACTATTTTAATTTAAATATTGAAAAAGATTGTTTCAGTGTGGTGAAAATATGGTAAATGAATAATTGGACAAATGAAAAAAGTTCAAAAGAGGCTTCAGCCAATAGCAAAAAGTTATTTTGTAAATCGGCGAAATATAGTTCGGTAAAATAATACATATGACACATGATACTTCGATGATCTAAAAATATGTCAAATAATGCATATAGCAAAAAAGACGTCGGTCAATAGTTTTCGGTAAAATGAAATTCGAACAAAAACAATTCGGAGAAGTGATCGGTACCCCCCAAAGGGTCATGGCCATTAGGTTGGTCAGAGAATACCGCACGGTCTACCGTGAGGCGGCGAGCCTTCTTGCCGGACTACCGCCATGGGATCTGGAGGCGAAAGTCCTCGCGCACATCTGGGAGTGGCGCGAGGAGGTGAAACGCCGGGGCGTAACTCCGCTGCCGCGAGAAATCACGGTACAGCAGACAGAGCTCCGGCGGGATCTCATGGCAGCATGGAGAGTGCGATTGTCGCAACCCAACGCTGGGCACGCCACAATTGTGGCGATAAGTCCCCTCTTTGAGGAGTGGCTAGAGAGGCGCTACGGCATCCTCACCTTCCACCTGAGGCAGGTCCTCACCGGACACTGTTGTTTCGGGAGGTTCCTGTTCCGCATAAGGCGGGAGGAAACGCCCGGGTGTCACCACTGTGTGGATCGCCCGGAGAACACGGTGGAGCATACGGTGGAGGTCTGCCCGGCTTTGGTGGAGCACCGCCGTGTCCTCACGGAGGCGATCGGCGGCAGCGATCTCTCGCATCCGGCCCTGGTTCACGCCATGGTTTGGAGCGAGAGTGCATGGGAGGCCGGCACTTCCTTCTGCGAAGCAGTAATGCTCGCGAAGGAGGAGGCGGAACGCGTGAGAGAGAGGCAAAATTCGCACCCTCACGCCCCTAGTCGCCGCAGGAAACGCAGACGGCAGAGGATTACACCATCTATAGTAGAACTCTTTGAACTGTACGAAGAAAGAAATTATAATAAAAGTAAAGAATTTTATCAATACGAGTATGTTAAGAACTATTTCAAATTATATAAACAAGTTTTGCGTTTAGCGAAGCTAATTTAAGCTCAAAAATTAAAAATAGTCAAAATAAAATAAAAACTACTTGGGAAATTATAAACAATGAGACTGGAAGAGACAGAAAGCGTAGTAGTGACTGGCCTTAATATTAATAATACAGTTATTAAAAAAGATTTAGAAATTGCCACAGCTTTTGAAAATTTATTTGCAGATATTCCAGTCTCAACCACTAAATGTTTAAATTCTTCCCCCATTGTTGCCGAGTCCCTATTGAAAGAAAATATTGATATTTGCAACCATGAGTTTAATTTCGACTATGTTAATGCTCGAGATATTATTAAAACTTTCAATACACTCAATGTTAAAAAAACTGCTGATCTATGGGGAAATTCCGTAGAGGTTGCAAAATGCATTATCAACACTGTAGCGCCTGAATTAGCAATTATATTTAATAAATGTATTGACTGTGGTGTAATTAAATTTTTTAAATTCCTGACCTAATGAAGAGTAGTAAAATAATATCTTTGTTTAAATCAGGCAGCACATCAGACCCCACGAACTTTAGACCTATTTCTGTGCTTCCTACTTTTAGTAAAATATTTGAAAAATTGATGCTAGATCAATTGCAAAGACATTTTAATAAACATAAGCTATTAAACAGTAAGCAATTCGGTTTCACAAGGGGTCGCTCGACTTCCGACGCTGGAGTTGAGCTTCTTTCACATATTTTTGACGCCTGGGAGAAGTCACATGATGCCCTAGGTGTTTTTTGTGACTTTCGATTGTGTTTCTCATGATACATTGGTCAGGAAATTGCATCACTATGGTGTTAGAAACGCGGATAATAGGATCCAAAGAGTGGACGTTAACGGCAAGCGATCCCCGGGTTCTATTGTCACTATGGGAGTTCCGCAGGCTCAATTCTTGGCCCTTTTTTATTTCTCGTATTTATATTAATGACCTACCTTGCCTTATAAAGAACAGTCATGAAATAGTGTTATTTGCAAATGATACGTCACTTATATTTAAGCTTAAGCGACAACAGACAGTTATTGACGATGTGAATAATGCTCTCTCTAAAATAGTGCATTGGTTTAGTGTTAATAATTTACTTTTAAACGAGAAAAATACTAAATGTATTCGATTTCTGACACCTAACGTTAAGCAGGTGAAAACCAATGTACTAGTAAATGGGACAGAATTGGATCTTGTGGACACCACTGTGTTCTTAGGTATTATTTTGGATTCGAAGCTTCAGTGGGGCCCACATATAACCAAATTGTCGAAGCGGCTAAGCTCTGCAGCCTACGCGGTATATAAAATCCTTCATTTGACTGATGTAGAAACAGCTCGATTAGTATATTTTAGTTATTTCCATAGTGTGATGTCGTATGGCATTTTGTTGTGGGAAAATGCAGCCTACTTTCAGGCTATATTTGTGCTGCAGAAATGTGTCATTCGAGCAATTTATAACCTAAGTTGTAGACATTCACTGAGGGATAAATTTATGGTAATAAACATAATAATAATAATAATAAATTGGCAACACCGTGTCAACTGCACGTCTTGTTTTTTACAGTCTTCGTAATAAAATATTAATTCACACGCAGTTCTACAAGAGTTTGTTAAATTTTAAGTAAACCGTATCCACAAAGCAATAATTCATTAAGGAGATAAATATACACCAAAATGTAAAAGAATTTTAATAAAAACTGCCGAATCGGAGGTGACATGACAGGTGTCACCTCCGATAACAGAACAATGAACACAACAGGAAAATAAGAAAATCAAGACAATGTTGACAAGATCGGCCACACGTCGAGCACGCCTACCACCTCCGGACTCGTCGCTCAGCTCCGCCTCACCACCGCCGGTACCCAGCCCCACTGTGAACGCTGGGACGACACCAGCCGCGGCAGTTGCGTCGAGCTCGAGCGACGAGTATTTCTCTCCGCCCACGACGCCACCACCTGTTCGTCGACGGGGAAGACACCGGCCTCCGGACGGCTTAGGACCTCGAGGCCCACCGGCCTCTGATAGGGTCCCAGCTCCCGGCGGATGTGTGCAGCGCATGAGATGGACACAATCCATCAACGAGAATGTCATGCGCTCATACTATGGGGCTACAGAGGGGGGAAACAACCTGACCGCGTACCGTGTCCGGATGCTCTCTCTTTTTCAGGTGCTTGAGCCAGCTGTCAACGTTTCGGCACAACGATTGTCGGATCAGGTGCGGGTCATCCAGCGTAATCATATGTTGGATGACGCTGTACTTGATCGCCTGCGAAATGAAATGCAGAGTAGCCATGTCATCGCTCCCCCGCCGCAGAGTGTTATTGTAGTACCGCCACAGGACACTACAATTCAAGCTGACGAGAGGATTGATGACAGGGCTACAAACGTAAGTACCCAATGCAATGAGGAATTGAGGAGTGCTTTGGAGGGTGCGATTCGGGAATATCGATTCATGTCGCCCGGACTTAGACCACGTTTACCTCGTTTGCCCATGCATAACAAAAATAGGGCGCTGGTGGCGGTTCTGGATTCGCAGTTGTCAAACTATTTTGATGATTGCGAAGACCTCACTGATACTCATTCAATTCTGTACTGCGCGGCTGTAGCAGCATGTCGTGTAGCTCACGTAAAATTTTCAAATGACTCTAGAGCTACACGACCGAAACCAGCCGTACCAGCTTGGCAGTGCAGAATTGAGCGCCGTATTGGTGGGGCCAGAGCGCTCATCGGCAAACTTATCTGCTTCAGGGAGGGCAATACTCGCCCTAGAGTGATGCGCTTTGTGAGGCGGGTGTTCTCAGGGACTGATATTCGTCCTGAGGACTATGTGTCTCATGTCACAGAGCGCATCGACTTCCTGAAGCAGAAAGTGTATGCATGGGCGAACCGTATTCGTAGGTATAAGCGGCGAGTGGAGCGATATACTCAGAATCGCACCTTCCAGAGTGATGAAAGGTGGGTTTATAGGGCTTGGGAGCGACCGGACCAAGGTGTGGCTGACGCGCGCCTTCCGGATGATGATGCCATGTGTTCTTTCTGGCGGAGTATCTGGTCGGCGCCTGTCAACCACACCGAAGGTGATTGGACTAGAGAAGTCGAGCGAGCCTGCGATCCAATACCAGAAATGGGGGCTATTACCATCTGCCCCCAAGATGTAGCTCATGCAGTTCGTCCGTTGCCCAACTGGAAGTCTCCAGGGCCGGACGGGCTGCACAATTTCTGGATCAAATGGTTCAAAAGGTCGCACGCTCGCTTGGCGGCTCAGTACCAGACTGCTTTGGAATCTGGTTCGCTACCCCAGTTCCTAACGACAGGAGTTACCCACCTGCTCCATAAATCTGGTAGCACCGCGGAACCCAAAAATTATAGGCCGATCACGTGTTTACCGACGGTCTATAAAGTTCTTACTTCCATTTTGAGAGCTAAAATTAACAAACATATAGACACCAACTCCATCATGTCTGCCTCTCAAAATGGATGTAGGAACGGGTCCCGCGGTACTAAGGAGCTACTCCTCATTGATATGGCCATTAGCCAACAGGTTCGCCGTTCCTGAAAAGATCTATCGACATGCTGGATAGATTATAAGAAGGCCTATGACTCGGTGCCACATACATGGCTCAGGAGGGTGCTGGAGTTGTATAAAGTAGATGCAACTCTGCGCACCTTCCTGATGTCATGTATGGGGCAATGGAGGACGGTCCTTCGCTATCCAGGATGTCGCAATATCCAGAGGAATAGCGAGCCGATAAGGATTGAGCGAGGCATATTTCAGGGCGATAGTTTGAGTCCGCTCTGGTTCTGCTTAGCCCTGAATCCTCTAAGCACATTGCTGGAGGATTCAGGTCTAGGCTATCGGCTGAGGAGAGGTGGTCAGGTTATATCTCACCTTCTCTACATGGATGACCTAAAACTCTTTGCCCCCAACAATTTGCAACTGATGGAGCTACTGAAAGTAACTGAAACTTTCAGTAGCGCCATCAGGATGGAATTTGGTGTCGACAAATGTGCGGTCATGCATGTAAAGCGAGGGGAGATTGTGCAATCCGTGGGAACACAGCTCGCGGATTCCATAAACCTTAGAGCCCTCTCCGCATCCGAAACCTATAAGTATTTGGGTATGTCGGAAGCGTTGGGTATCAATGTTACTGACATGAAGCAATCACTGAAGGAGCGCTTCTTTGGCCGCCTGAAGAAAGTATTCAATAGTCTTTTATCAGGCGGAAATAAGGTGCGCGCCTTCAATGGTTGGGTCATGCCGGTTTTGATGTACTCTTTTGGCATACTCAAATGGACTCAGACTGAACTCGACGCCCTGGATAGAAGGGTGCGTACGCTGCTGACTGCATATCGAATGCACCACCCACGGTCATCGGTAATGAGACTGTATATCCCGCGAAAGTGTGGAGGTCGAGGCTTTTTAAACGCTAAGATCCTCCACAATCGCGAGATATGCAGTCTCAGGGAATATTTCCTAGAAGCCGACGTGGGGATGCATCGAGATGTGGTCGCGGTGGACAAGGGCCTCACCCCGCTCGCCATGGCTAAAGAGAACTGGCGCAAGCCTGTAGTGCTTGACACTAACGATCGCAGGGAGGTATGGCAGAGTAAGGAGCTTCACGGACGCTTTTTCCGGGCCCTACATGGACCCGATGTAGATTTTCTAACGTCCGTAGCCTGGCTGCGTTTTGGTGACCTCTTTGGGGAAACCGAAGGTTTTGTCTGTGCAATTATGGACGAAGTTATCATGACGAACAATTACCGTAGATTTATTGTGAAAGACGGCACGGTTGACATCTGTCGGGCATGCCACCGTCCGGGAGAATCAATCCGACATATTATCTCCGGCTGTTCTCGTCTAGCTAACGAAGAATACTTGCATAGACACAACCTTGTAGCCAGGATTATCCATCAGCAACTTGCTCTGAAATACAATCTTGTGGAATCGGAAGTGCCGTATTACAGGTATGTGCCCGACCCAGTTCTCGAAAATGGAAATATCACATTGTACTGGGATCGATCCATCATCACTGACAGGACTATTGTTGCGAATAAACCTGATATAGTGGTGGTGGATCGAGTAGAGCGGCGCACAATGATTATTGACATAACGGTCCCGCATGACGGGAACCTCGTGAAAGCTGAGAAAGATAAACAAATCAAATATCTTGACTTGGCTCACGAGGTTGTCGACATGTGGGATGTGGACTCAGCGATCATTGTGCCGATAGTCGTATCAGCCAATGGCTTAGTTGCCAAGAGCCTCGACCAACACCTAACGAGGCTCTCGTTGGGCAGCTGGATCAAGGGCTACTGCTGGACACGGCTCGCATTGTCAGGAGGTTCCTCTCTCTGGAGCCCTGACCGCCGGTAGCTTGGACCCTGTTCCCGATACCGGTGGGCTACTATTTTTTATATTTTTAAATGTTTTTTTTAATGAATTTTATAAAAATATTTAAAAATGTACTTAATAAGTTTATAAATGAATAAATGATAATAATAATAAAAACTAAAAAAAACAGGGAAACAACCTGACCGCGTACCTTGTCCGGATGCTCTCTCTTTTTCAGGTGGTTGAGCCAGCTGTCAACGTTTCGGCACAACGACTGTCGGATCAGGTGCGGGTCATCCAGCGTAATCATATGTTGGATGACGCTGTACTTGATCGCCTGCGAAATGAAATGCAGAGTAGCCATGTCATCGCTCCCCCGCCGCAGAGTGTTATTGTAGGGCCACCACAGGACACTACAATTCAAGCTGACAAGAGGATTGATGACAGGGCTACAAACGTAAGTACCCAGTGCAATGAGGAACTGAGGAGTGCTTTGGAGGGTGCGATTCGGGAATATCGATTCATGTCGCCCGGACTTAGACCACGTTTACCTCATTTGCCCATGCATAACAAAAATAGGGCGCTGGTGGCGGTTCTGGATTCGCAGTTGTCAAACTATTTTGATGACTGCGAAGACCTCACTGATACTCATTCAATTTTGTACTGTGCGGCTGTAGCAGCATGTCGTGTAGCTCACGTAAAATTTGCAAATGACTCTAGAGCTACACGACCGAAACCAGCCGTTCCAGCTTGGCAGTGCAGAATTGAGCGCCGTATTGGTGGGGCCAGAGCGCTCATCGGCAAACTTATCTGCTTCAGGGAGGGCAATACTCGCCCTAGAGTGATACGCTTTGTGAGGCGGGCGTTCTCAGGGACTGATATTAGCCCTGAGGACTATGTATCCAATGTCACAGAGCGCATCGACTTCTTGAAGCAGAAAGTGTATGCATGGGCGAACCGTATTCGTAGGTATAAGCGGCGAGTGGAGCGATATACTCAGAATCGCACCTTCCAGAGTGATGAAAGGTGGGTTGATAGGGCTTGGGAGCGACCGGACCAAGGGGTGGCTGACGCGCGTCTTCCGGATGATGATGCCATGTGTTCTTTCTGGCGGAGTATCTGGTCGGTGCCTGTCAGCCACACCGAAGGTGATTAAACTAGAGAAGTCGAGCGAGCCTGCGATCCAATACCAGAAATGGGGGCTATTACCATATGCCCCCAAGATGTAGCTCGTGCAGTTCGTCCGTTGCCCAACTGGAAGTCTCCGAACCGGACGGGCTGCACAATTTCTGGATAAAATGGTTCAAAAGGTCGCACGCTCGCTTGGCGGCACAGTACCAGACTGCTTTGGAGTCTGGTTCACTACTCCAGTTCCTAACGACAGGAGTTACCCACCTGCTCCATAAATCTGGTAGCACCGCGGAACCCAAAAATTATAGGCCGATCACGTGTTTACCGACGGTCTATAAAGTTCTTACTTCCATTTTGAGAGCTAAAATTAACAAACATATAGACACCAACTCCATCATGTCTGCCTCTCAAAATGGATGTAGGAACGGGTCCCGCAGTACTAAGGAGCTACTCCTCATTGATATGGCCATTAGCCAACAGGTTCGCCGTTCCCGAAAAGATATATCGACATGCTGGATAGATTATAAGAAGGCCTATGACTCGGTGCCACATACATGGCTCAGGAGGGTGCTGGAGTTGTATAAGTAGATGCAACTCTGCGCACCTTCCTGATGTCGTGTATGGGGCAATGGAGGACGGTCCTTCGGTATCCAGGATGTCGAAATATCCAGAGGAATAGCGAGCCGATAAGGATTGAGCGAGGCATATTTCAGGGCGATAGTTTGAGTCCGCTCTGGTTCTGCTTAGCCCTGAATCCTCTAAGCACATTGCTGGAGAATTCAGGTCTGGGCTATCGGCTGAGGAGAGGTGGTCAGGTAATATCTCACCTTCTCTACATGGATGACCTAAAACTCTTTGCCCCCAACAATTTGCCACTGATGGAGCTACTGAAAGTAACTGAAACTTTCAGTAGCGCCATCAGGATGGAATTTGGTGTCGACAAATGTGCGGTCATGCATGTAAAGCGAGGGGAGATTGTGGAATCCGTGGGAACACAGCTCGCGGATTCCATAAACCTTAGAGCCCTCTCCGCATCCGAAACCTATAAGTATTTGGGTATGTCGGAAGCGTTAGGTATCAATGTTACTGACATGAAGCAATCATTGAAGGAGCGCTTCTTTGGCCGCCTGAAGAAAATATTCAATAGTCTTTTATCAGGTGGAAATAAGGTGGCACGCCTTCAATGGTAGGGTCATGCCGGTTTTGATGTACTCTTTCGGCATACTCAAATGGATTCAGACTGAACTCGACGCCCTGGATAGGAGGATGCGTACGCTGCTGACTGCATATCGAATGCACCACCCACGGTCATCGGTAATGAGACTGTATATCCCGCGAAAGTGTGGAGGTCGAGGCTTTTTACACGCTAAGACCCTCCACAATCGCGAGATATGCAGTCTCAGGGAATATTTCCTCGAAGCCGACGTGGGGATGCATCGAGATGTGGTCGCGGTGGACAAGGGCCTCACCCCGCTCGCCATGGCTAAAGAGAACTGGCGCAAGCCTGTAGTGCTTGACACTAACGATCGTAAGGAAGTCTGGCAAGGCAAAAGAGCTTCACGGACGGTTTTTCCGGGCCCTCCATGGGCCTGATGTAGACTTTTTGGCATCTGTATCCTGGCAGCGTTTCGGCGATCTCTTCGGGGAAACCGAAAGTTTTGTCTGTGCGATTATGGATGAAGTTATCATTACGAATAATTACCGGAAATACATTGTCAAAGGACGGTACGGTTGACATCTGTCGGGTATGCCACCGTCCCGGTGAATCAATCAGACATATTGTTTCCGGTTGTTCTCGTCTTGCTAACGGCGAGTACTTGCATAGACACAATCTAGTGGCTAGGATTATCCACCAGCAACTTGCCTTGCAATACAACCTTGTTGAGTCAGAAGTACCATACTAGGGTAGATCTCCAGAGGCATTTTTTTTCGTGTCGGGCTGGATAAACCCATTTTAAAATCGAAAAACGTTTTCAAAATATTTTTTTATATGCAGTTCGGTGTCTAATCTACGTGAAAAAAGGCTAGTATTATGAATAAGTTTATTTTAAATATTAAAAAAAAAATCTTAAACCCTGAAATCCTGATCGCTCTGGGTTGACCCAACTCCCGATTGAATGAAAAAAATATTTTTTAACTTTTTAATGAGAAGGTTCATATGAAACAACTTATTTAGATTACATAATAAATAGTTAATCTTCATAGTAATAAAATATTTTTAGTTATATTCACAATACTTTTGCCACAATTTGAATTTAAAATCGTGACCGGGCATTTTATCTCATCGCTCTGCGCTGAGGTAAAACATCGCGCTGATCCCTAGTTACGCGTTATTGACACTCTATTCCCCTCCCGCGGGGCAACGTCGGTAGTGGTCTAACCGCCGAGGAGGATACCTGTGTGCCACGTTCCCGCGCTCCAACATTACGAAGGTAAGTTTATGATTGCTCTGGATTTGGTTCTCGAATTTTATGATTGCTATGGCACGTTATTTAAATTAAATAGTAAGCTTGTGAATGTGTTTGTTATGTGAATCAAGTGATCGTTATGATGTTTTTCATGAGACGTAATCACAACTTTATACTGCTTTTAAATTCGGCTATATTTATGAATTTGTGACTTTTTCTGATCGCTATGGCTGTGATTGCTCTGTCCAAAAAGACCAGAGCGATGATATTTTGCATGAATTGTACGTTATAAATCTATTTTAAGTAGTACCGGACTGTAACAATGACAAACGATGAACTATGCATATAACCTTTCCTAGATTTCTTTGGGTAACCTAAACCCATAAACAGATTTTGACGTATTTTACCTTGATGATATTATCATATTGGCATTTAGCTAACCACAAACTGTACCCTTTCTTCTCTAAAATTTAATGGCAACTATTGTTTCAGATTGAAATCATGCCTCGAAATAAATTATTATCTATTGAAGAAAAACGTCTTAGGAAGAAATTGGCTGAGCGTCGTAGAATGGCCAAGATAAAAAAAAATCTTCTTACACGTACACTGAATAAGACTGAAATCGGCTAAATAAATAATATTAAATCAATATTATTTTTTTTGTTTCACTGATTTCACCATTTATGATCGCTCTGGCACCAATTATGATTGCTCTGGTCGCGAATTTTTTTGAACTTAAATTTTTCCATAACTGTTTGTGTAAATTGAAGGCCAATAGTAAAAATGTACTATTTGAATATCATTATTTTTAATGAGATACATAATTACCATTAAATATCAATATCTGAAAAGCACCAGAGAGATCACACGAATACGCCCGTTTTGGAGATTGATCCACTACAGGTATGTGCCCGACCCAGTTCTCGAGAATGGTCACGCCACATTGTATTGGGATTGATCTATCATCACTGACAGGACTATTGTAGCCAATAAGCCTGATATTGTGATGATAGATCGACGAGAGCGCCGTGCAATGATTGTTGATATCGCTGTCCCTCATGACGAGAATCTCGTGAAAGCTGAGAAAGATAAAAAAATCAAGTATCTCGACTTAGCACACGAGGTTGTCGACATGTGGGACGTGGACTCTGCAATCATTGTATCGATAATCGTAACAGTTAATGGCTTAATAGCGGAGAGCCTCGACCAACACCTCAGGAGGCTCTCATTGCGCGGCTGGGTCAAGGGCTTGATTCAGAAAGCAGTACTCCTAGACACGGCCCGCATCGTGAGGAGGTTCCTCTCTCTAGAGCCCTGACCACCGGCAGCCTGGACCCTGTTTCTGATGCCGATTGGCCACTATTTTTTATATTTTTAAATGATTTTATACGGTTTTTATTAAAAAAAATAAAAATGTAAATAATAAGTAATCAAAATGAAATAAAGAATAGAATAGAATAGAATAGAATAGAATAGAATATTCTTTATTATGTACACCATAAAAAATACAGATAAAAATGTAGTCATTTAAAAAGGTAAAGGTAAGGTAAGGTAAGGTAAGGTTTTAAAGGTAATAATAATAATAATGTTTTATTTCCATGTTCTGCAATAGTCCTGCACCAACCGGGGGTTGTCCTTGGGTGCACTTGCGTAGTGCATACAGGGATAATCGTCGGTTTGTGCCTCAATACATAAAAATGTCTAAGGAGCCTCTGCGAGTTGGCTTCGGCCCCTCGTACGCCTTCCAAAGGTCCAGGACCCTAGGATCCCGAGATATGTCAAAGACATTTAAAATAATAATAATACCATTTATTTCAGGCGACACAGGCCCATAGAAAAATACCTTAACCTAAACATACATATTTTAATATAAGCAAAAAACTTGTGTTAATAAATAAAGCTTAGACTATGTTAGTAGCTGTAACGTAACGTTTTCCTCCGTGGAGGGAAACGTAAGTCACAAATTAAATTAAAATAAAAAGGTATTAAAATTAAAAGTTAAAATTAGTAAAAGTAAAGTTAAGTTTAGGACACAGGACAGGCTCGGGTTAGGCAGGAACAGGCACAAGACAGGCTCAGGTTAGGCAGGAACAGGCAGGCAGGGAGTGGAACAGGTGGGCAGGCAGGCAGGCCGCAGGCAGCGTGCAGGAGGCTGGGCTGAGGATTATCCCCCCTGGAGGTACACTCCAGCCTGTGGAACGGAGTAGAGGTTGTGAGACTTTGTAGATGGAGGCGCTTTGAGGCGCCTCACCTAGCGGGAGGACCGCGCTAGCGTCACAGGTGACGGCGGAGGTCTCTCTCGGAGAGTAACGACGTCTAGTGTCGGAGGCCTTCGTGTGCGTGTGCTCGCGGCGTTTTACGCCGCGTGGTTAAGAGTTCGTTAGAAGTGAGCACCTCCTACAGGGCTAGGCAGGAGGGCCGAGCAAATTAAACACAGTATTACACAGTATTAGAATGTTTATTGACATAATCCACTCAGTATCGATAGTTTAAATTACACAATAAAATTAGGACACTCGCGCACGCTAGTTATGCTAGTTTTAAGAGACTAATATTAGAGTAGCTAACTGTTCAACAAATAAGACTTAAGACCCTCCACAATCGCGAGATATGCAGTCTCAGGGAATATTTCCTCGAAGCCGACGTGGGGATGCATCGAGATGTGGTCGCGGTGGACAAGGGCCTCACCCCGCTCGCCATGGCTAAAGAGAACTGGCGCAAGCCTGTAGTGCTTGACACTAACGATCGTAAGGAAGTCTGGCAAGGCAAAAGAGCTTCACGGACGGTTTTTCCGGGCCCTCCATGGGCCTGATGTAGACTTTTTGGCATCTGTATCCTGGCAGCGTTTCGGCGATCTCTTCGGGGAAACCGAAAGTTTTGTCTGTGCGATTATGGATGAAGTTATCATTACGAATAATTACCGGAAATACATTGTCAAAGGACGGTACGGTTGACATCTGTCGGGTATGCCACCGTCCCGGTGAATCAATCAGACATATTGTTTCCGGTTGTTCTCGTCTTGCTAACGGCGAGTACTTGCATAGACACAATCTAGTGGCTAGGATTATCCACCAGCAACTTGCCTTGCAATACAACCTTGTTGAGTCAGAAGTACCATACTAGGGTAGATCTCCAGAGGCATTTTTTTTCGTGTCGGGCTGGATAAACCCATTTTAAAATCGAAAAACGTTTTCAAAATATTTTTTTATATGCAGTTCGGTGTCTAATCTACGTGAAAAAAGGCTAGTATTATGAATAAGTTTATTTTAAATATTAAAAAAAAAATCTTAAACCCTGAAATCCTGATCGCTCTGGGTTGACCCAACTCCCGATTGAATGAAAAAAATATTTTTTAACTTTTTAATGAGAAGGTTCATATGAAACAACTTATTTAGATTACATAATAAATAGTTAATCTTCATAGTAATAAAATATTTTTAGTTATATTCACAATACTTTTGCCACAATTTGAATTTAAAATCGTGACCGGGCATTTTATCTCATCGCTCTGCGCTGAGGTAAAACATCGCGCTGATCCCTAGTTACGCGTTATTGACACTCTATTCCCCTCCCGCGGGGCAACGTCGGTAGTGGTCTAACCGCCGAGGAGGATACCTGTGTGCCACGTTCCCGCGCTCCAACATTACGAAGGTAAGTTTATGATTGCTCTGGATTTGGTTCTCGAATTTTATGATTGCTATGGCACGTTATTTAAATTAAATAGTAAGCTTGTGAATGTGTTTGTTATGTGAATCAAGTGATCGTTATGATGTTTTTCATGAGACGTAATCACAACTTTATACTGCTTTTAAATTCGGCTATATTTATGAATTTGTGACTTTTTCTGATCGCTATGGCTGTGATTGCTCTGTCCAAAAAGACCAGAGCGATGATATTTTGCATGAATTGTACGTTATAAATCTATTTTAAGTAGTACCGGACTGTAACAATGACAAACGATGAACTATGCATATAACCTTTCCTAGATTTCTTTGGGTAACCTAAACCCATAAACAGATTTTGACGTATTTTACCTTGATGATATTATCATATTGGCATTTAGCTAACCACAAACTGTACCCTTTCTTCTCTAAAATTTAATGGCAACTATTGTTTCAGATTGAAATCATGCCTCGAAATAAATTATTATCTATTGAAGAAAAACGTCTTAGGAAGAAATTGGCTGAGCGTCGTAGAATGGCCAAGATAAAAAAAAATCTTCTTACACGTACACTGAATAAGACTGAAATCGGCTAAATAAATAATATTAAATCAATATTATTTTTTTTGTTTCACTGATTTCACCATTTATGATCGCTCTGGCACCAATTATGATTGCTCTGGTCGCGAATTTTTTTGAACTTAAATTTTTCCATAACTGTTTGTGTAAATTGAAGGCCAATAGTAAAAATGTACTATTTGAATATCATTATTTTTAATGAGATACATAATTACCATTAAATATCAATATCTGAAAAGCACCAGAGAGATCACACGAATACGCCCGTTTTGGAGATTGATCCACTACAGGTATGTGCCCGACCCAGTTCTCGAGAATGGTCACGCCACATTGTATTGGGATTGATCTATCATCACTGACAGGACTATTGTAGCCAATAAGCCTGATATTGTGATGATAGATCGACGAGAGCGCCGTGCAATGATTGTTGATATCGCTGTCCCTCATGACGAGAATCTCGTGAAAGCTGAGAAAGATAAAAAAATCAAGTATCTCGACTTAGCACACGAGGTTGTCGACATGTGGGACGTGGACTCTGCAATCATTGTATCGATAATCGTAACAGTTAATGGCTTAATAGCGGAGAGCCTCGACCAACACCTCAGGAGGCTCTCATTGCGCGGCTGGGTCAAGGGCTTGATTCAGAAAGCAGTACTCCTAGACACGGCCCGCATCGTGAGGAGGTTCCTCTCTCTAGAGCCCTGACCACCGGCAGCCTGGACCCTGTTTCTGATGCCGATTGGCCACTATTTTTTATATTTTTAAATGATTTTATACGGTTTTTATTAAAAAAAATAAAAATGTAAATAATAAGTAATCAAAATGAAATAAAGAATAGAATAGAATAGAATAGAATAGAATAGAATATTCTTTATTATGTACACCATAAAAAATACAGATAAAAATGTAGTCATTTAAAAAGGTAAAGGTAAGGTAAGGTAAGGTAAGGTTTTAAAGGTAATAATAATAATAATGTTTTATTTCCATGTTCTGCAATAGTCCTGCACCAACCGGGGGTTGTCCTTGGGTGCACTTGCGTAGTGCATACAGGGATAATCGTCGGTTTGTGCCTCAATACATAAAAATGTCTAAGGAGCCTCTGCGAGTTGGCTTCGGCCCCTCGTACGCCTTCCAAAGGTCCAGGACCCTAGGATCCCGAGATATGTCAAAGACATTTAAAATAATAATAATACCATTTATTTCAGGCGACACAGGCCCATAGAAAAATACCTTAACCTAAACATACATATTTTAATATAAGCAAAAAACTTGTGTTAATAAATAAAGCTTAGACTATGTTAGTAGCTGTAACGTAACGTTTTCCTCCGTGGAGGGAAACGTAAGTCACAAATTAAATTAAAATAAAAAGGTATTAAAATTAAAAGTTAAAATTAGTAAAAGTAAAGTTAAGTTTAGGACACAGGACAGGCTCGGGTTAGGCAGGAACAGGCACAAGACAGGCTCAGGTTAGGCAGGAACAGGCAGGCAGGGAGTGGAACAGGTGGGCAGGCAGGCAGGCCGCAGGCAGCGTGCAGGAGGCTGGGCTGAGGATTATCCCCCCTGGAGGTACACTCCAGCCTGTGGAACGGAGTAGAGGTTGTGAGACTTTGTAGATGGAGGCGCTTTGAGGCGCCTCACCTAGCGGGAGGACCGCGCTAGCGTCACAGGTGACGGCGGAGGTCTCTCTCGGAGAGTAACGACGTCTAGTGTCGGAGGCCTTCGTGTGCGTGTGCTCGCGGCGTTTTACGCCGCGTGGTTAAGAGTTCGTTAGAAGTGAGCACCTCCTACAGGGCTAGGCAGGAGGGCCGAGCAAATTAAACACAGTATTACACAGTATTAGAATGTTTATTGACATAATCCACTCAGTATCGATAGTTTAAATTACACAATAAAATTAGGACACTCGCGCACGCTAGTTATGCTAGTTTTAAGAGACTAATATTAGAGTAGCTAACTGTTCAACAAATAAGACTTAAGGGCATAAGAACAGTGACTCCGTCTCAAGTTAAAAATACGACTCTCCGAGGGCTCAGACAAGACCAGACTCTAAAAATATGAAGACCGTTTTTATCGTTCTATGTCATATTTTTAAACGTTTTAAAAACGTATTCAAGTTAATTCTTAATTTAGATATGACCAGCACTAATAAAAACGGCTTACAGAGCTTATTGCGAAGGTTCAGTGTGTACACCCACTTTATGAGAGAAGGTAGAGTGTACTTATCTATGGTGTGTTCTGTCTATGTTTTAGAAAAGCAAATTACGACAGATGACAGTTTAAGATGAAAACGTCAGAATATAAATATTCTAAAGTTTTTTACAAAAGGGAAAGATAATAGTTTAAAATCGATTTGGATGCTAATACAAGAGATAATTAAAAGTATGCTTTACAGAGGTAAACAATGCTACAGAATATAAAAGTGAGTTAAGTACATGTGTCATAGAATATTAATAGGAAAATATATCAAAAGGTAGTTTGTTTAATATAATAACATAAAGAAAGAGTAACGTGTTTCTACGTAAATAAACTAAAGGATGTGGTTCCAAATAATGGAATACCACATAGCACATCACTTTGCACTATCTTGAATTAGTGCTGTCGTGTGGAACTTGTCCGCGGAAGCGACGGAACACCACGTCCTGAGGCCAAAAGTCTTCTTCCATGACGAGGGGCAGATAGCAGTTCGGTACACGAACGACGAACGCCTTGAAATTGACGTTCCGGTGCGATTCTAGTATCTGCACCCTCGGCGTGTACCTCGTCTTTTGGCGCACGTACTCCACGATGTCCTCCGCCTTAGTGGTATAATGCAGGCGGGAGATGTACACCGGTGTGTTCGGCTTTGCGGCACGCAGGCTCACTTCGGGGTCCGTAAGAGCTTTTCCGCAGCGGTTCTTGTTCGTTCGCGATCGGCGCTTCCTCCTTTGCACCGTCACGAAACCATCCTCATTATCAGCCCTATTCGGCGCCTTTTCTGGCATGGGCTTAATAGGCGCTGCTAGAGCGCCTGGGGCACTCGCGGTAACGCTAGCGAAATTCCTTCGTAGGGATTTCGCCAGGGCTGCAGACACTGGCAGCGGGACGGGGCAAGGGGCGCAGGCGGCGCTGCGCGGAGGAGCCGCGGTGACGAGCACGGGGCTGCGGGGCCCGCCGGCGGGGCGCTCTGCAAGCTCAGCAATCGACGGATGCGCTGGCGACAAAACTGCTGACACGGAATTCGACGACGATATATCGAGGCCGGCTCCGCGACATGTCGGACGTTTGACGCATCGACTGGTGACCTAATTACCGCCACACTGTTGCGCAAATCGCTAACTTCCTTACGCAAATCAGTGACGGTGTTTTGGGATGCATCTAATTTCGTTAGCACATCCGCGAGTCGGGCCTTCAGAAAGACAATGTCCTTTAGAAGGCTCGTTACATAGACGTGGTCGAAGGTGACGGGAGGAAGCTTGTGTAGCTCCTTCGCCACAAACGTTGGCACGTCGTCAGGGTCGGTCTCCTTGAACAGCGTGATTATGTCATGCAGGCTCCTCTTAGTCCCGTCACGCCGGCGGGACACCATCTGGTCGCGCTTGTTCAGCACACTGTACAACAATAGCTTGGCAGCAGCTATGTCTTCCTCGCTGAAGTTCGTCGCGCAGATCTGGACAGCGGACACCTCGTCCATCACATCCAGCTTCTGCTGCAGGAACGCCAGCAGCTCATTCGCCACTAGATCATTACTCATGGTGGGTAAATTACGAGCGACAGCTTACGCCGCGCTAACCGAAATATAGAATATGCAAACGCGTCCGCATCGGAACGCAGCACAAGCAAGACTGTTGATAATGACAGTCGCGTCTCAATATGTATATGAGAACCTGATTTATGTAAAAAAGAATATAAATCTATATTCTAAACACAGCGACATTCATAGCTTAAATACTAGAAACAAAGATTTATTTATTTATTGTGCCGAGGACTAGGCTCCAAAAAATTTGCAATTCATTTAAGTGCCAAAGTATACGTTTTTACAACAAACTCCCAAGCCATGTCAAAGTACTGAGCCTCAATAAATTTAAATCATTTATTAAACAGAAACTATGTCAAAAAGGTTTCTATAAAGTTAAAGATTACTTAGACGACCTACCTACCACGCTTTACCTACTACGCTTTGGAATGGGCAACTAGCTTCATATTTCTGACTACGTGTCTGACTGACCGATTCCTTGACAATTCAAAAGTGAAATATATACATAAATACGAAAAACTTTATTCCGTCAGTCACAAATACGAATTTCATTTGTTGTGGATTGTCTATTGCTTATGACATTAAAGCAGTTGTCATCCAGACTTGTCTTTGATTACATTATTTGTTTTATATTTTGTTTATTTTATATTGAAAACTAACAAATCGCATTTACGACTTTCGGTAAAATAAATTTCGTGATTTTCAGTATTAGACATTATAATTCTTAGGTATTATGAAATTCGGGCTTTTGAAAATCGGAACATCGAAATTCGGAATAAAATATTTCGGAGTATTTGGGTGTTCCCAATTAAGCTACTCCAATGTACCGGGGCCCCCAAGCAACAAATAAGTATTTTAGACTATTTTAGACTGCATGAGCTCATATAATTTGTTTGGATTGTTTTATTTGACTGTAAGTCAAAACTGAGCGGAAATTGCAGAGTTATTTTCAAAACAAATAGTATAGAGTCATCTCAACTACCTCATTTCCTTTGAATTTGTATCCTTATATATATATATATATATGTATATGATGTAGGTATATATTATAGCAAATATGTATGTACGTGTATCATAAGTCTATAAACTACATATTATGTACGTGTGTACCTATTTTATTTATAATTAATTGTTGTCTTTTTTTATTTTTTATTATTATTATTATCTCCTGTAATTCGGAGCACCTGCCATCTTATCTCTTCACCACCCTTGGTTGACTGGTAGAGAATGCCTAAGGCATTAAGTCCGCCTTTGTACATTATTGTGTGTAAGAAGTTTAAATAAATAAATAAGTCAATTTATTTTAATTTTGTTTTTATTTATTGTTGACATAATCTACTCATTAAAATGTTTTTATTTTATGAGTTGTATTACAATTTGTGGTAATGCAAATTATTTTAGCATAAGCACTAATAAATAGAATCAAGTATTTCCAACTGTTCAGTTGACAGCTGTGCTGCTTGACGTTCGAAAAGTCCTGCTTATGTAGTTAGAATAAATAATTTAATTTTTTAGGGCGAAAGCGCCTGGGTATTAATAGACACGAACTTTAAACGTTTCTTATTTTTATTTAGAATTTGGAGGTCTTTGTCAGGTTGTACGTTAATCAAAAAATATGATTCGTGACCGTAACAAATATGTATATTTACTGAATTATAATCTTTAATATCATCAATACAACTCTGTGTCTGAAATCATGAAATTAGTTATATTGGTGATTCTAATTATTATATTACTGTAAATACATATTTGTTATCGTCGCGAATTCTATTTTGATACACTAACGTGGTACTCCAAGTAATGAAAAGAGCTTTCTACTTAGTTGTCTCAGTTGGCAAAGCACTACCTGGTACTCCTTTAACCCTTCGTCTTTTCGTAGCGAATGGAGTTTTTTTGTTCCTAGGTCTTCTAAAAGTGGAATTCTTAACATCGTTCGGACACTATCAACACTACGCAGCGTTCACTACTTTATTGCTAACTAGTTTAGAGCATCAACGTTAGAAAGAAATAAGTGTGATGAAGATAAACCTATCAGTGCCAAGTGTACCTAATACACAGTCGCCCGAAGCGTACACAGCCGGTGCGTGGAGGAAGAGATGGCAATAAACACGAGAACACTGACGTAAACTGACACAACGCGTAATTAAACGGGGACTGTAGAGAGATGCTTGAAAATATTTTATTCTGTAACTTGTAGTCAACTAGTAAATCAATAGCTGCAGCCACAATAAACAATAATTATTCCATTCTATTGATTTAAACTCTTTTTTTTTCTTTTTTTTTTAATGTCACATGTACGTATGTTTTGGACGGCGTGTCGTTGGTCATCCTAGGAGGTTGTCGGCTGCTTAACCTGATTTTCCTGTGGGTGCCTCAATAAATTAAGGCCTCCAGGTAGGGCATAACACTTATAAACTAAGCGAGTTCACACTTAGCGTACCCCCGGAGGTTACGGACCTCGGCTTAGGGCGTCGCTGGGCGAGGACAGCAAGAGACAGACTGGATCGGATTAAAAATGTTTTTACAATGCATTTGCTCGAAAAGTATTTACAATGCCTTTTCCAAGCAGTAAATTAGTGCGGAAAGTTTCACTAGTGCTTTTTACTTTTCTGTTTTTTTTTAATTTTTGAGGCCGTCGTCAGCCCGTTGCAGAGTTTTTATTATTTGAGAAAAGTTTTACAAATCAGATGATGATGATAACGATGACGATGGCTAAGGCGATGGCGATGGCGATGACGAAGTCGAAGTCGAAGTCGAAGTCGAAGTCGAAGTCGTCATTGTGTTAGATGTTACATCATCGTAAGGCTCACTCGATTTTTTTTTTTTGATGATTTCCGACTCGTGTCGACTTATACACTCGCTCACTACGCTCGTTCGTGAATAAAATGCCACTCATCGGAAATCACCTACCTTCCGCACTTGTAGCATAAATAACTATTACAATGCATTTGCTCGAAAAGAGCCTTTTCCAAGCAGTAAATTAGTGCGGAAAGTGTCACTTTTTTTCACTAGTGCTTTTTACTTTTCTGTTTTATTTTTATTTTTGTGGCCGTCGTCAGCCCGTTGCAGAGTTTTTATTATTTGAGAAAAGTTTTACAAATCAGATGATGATGATAACGATGACGATGGCTAAGGCGATGGCGATGACGACATCGATGACGATGACGATGGCGATGGCGATGGCAATGGCGAGTCTAAGTCAAGTCAAAGTCGAAGTCGAAGTCGAAATCACGTCGAAGTCGAAGTCGAAAGTCAAAGTCATGAATGTTGTTTTTATCATTTATATACAGGAGTAAACACCGTTGTCACTCAAACCATAGTTAGTTTATTTAATATAAAAATAAATGAATGAGTAAAAAAAAAATGATACGTTATTTTCATAAAAATATTTAAAAAGATTTTCGCCGACACCGTTCGCAAATTCATGGATATGCGCCCGAGTGAAGTAGGTAGTTATTGTAACGATCACCGGTCGCCGCCCGTCCTACTTACCTACCTACACAACACGAGTAAATACACAATACACAAAACCTGTGATGCAACTTTCCCTTCATACTTTTTCTGGCAAAAATATCTACCTTGGGTGTTGCATGACTTGACGATATGACGAGTCCAAATGTAAATTACATTCGACAACAAAGAAATTGAAGAAAAAGAAACCAAACCATTGGGCAGGTATTTTTGGCATATTTAAAAAGTTTATCACGGTCAGTGGGTCGTCTTAGGGGCGGATTTTATCTACAATTAAAAATTACCGATTTACACTGATTGATCCTTTGTGTAGCCGCCAACATCGTTTCACGATTTAGCACATGTTGTCCAGGGAACAATTCTGCGTACATCCTACGAGCCTCGTTCAGGTTATCACCCGCGATAGCGTAAAGCCATACCATTTCGGTTCACTCACTGTTCATTTGTTTAAGACCAAACTACAATTATTTACGCGCGAGAAATGAGCGGCGCTACGACAACGCGACGTTACATACATGCGCTCGCTAGCGAGACAGCTGACTGACTGGGGTGAGGGAGGGGTCGCGCTCGCGACCGGTCGGGTCACGTGGCGCGGTGTATTCCCCGCGCTCTCCTCCCGTGTTTAAACGCAAGGTCGTCAACCCTAGCGCATAGGGTGAAATACTCTTGTGGTAAAATGTAGATATTCTTTTAAAAAAAAGTTGTAAATTTCCATTGATTTTACGTTCTATAAGTGAAACCAAACCAGTGGTTTCACGGATAACGGTGTTTACCCTTACACCCTGTATACGTCGTCATTATGTTAGATGTTACACATCATCGTAAGGCTCACTCGATTTTTTATTTTTTTTTCTCTCACAATCCATAGTAAAACGTTGTATGATACACGTGCGTAAGATGATTTCCGACTCGTGTCGACTTGTACACTCGCTCGCTACGCTCGCTCGTTAATAAAATGCCACTCATCGGAAATCACCTACCTTCCGCACTTATAGCATAAATAACTATTATTGTAATGTCAGGTAGTTTACTTATGATATTGTTGATGGCCTACTCGTATGATTCTTTCCACTCCTTTATTATACATGTAGCTACTGCATATTATTATTTTAAGTCTGTTAGAGCAGTGTTCCGCGAACTTTTTGTTTTCAAGGTACATCTAGGAAAACGAAATTTTTTGGAGGTACACCACAAATTAAAAATCAGTTTTTAAGTAATATTAATCAACATTTATTATTAATCAACGAAATAATATTTGATATTAATCAACAAACCTAAACTTTAAATTGCAGAAAAGGCAGAAAATTGCGAAACATGAGCCTGTTTAATTGAGCATAGACGGTCTAAATTTGGAGTAATCGTTGACAGGGCTGCTCTCATCTCTTCGTCGATCAATCTCAAACTCAAACTGAAACCATTTACAGGCACTTTTGAATTGTCATTGATCGTCCTGAGGCGTTCCCTTTTTTTGGTTTTTATTGTGGTAAGAGTCGAAAATTCTAATTCACACAAATAGGCCGTTGCGAATGGCAAAAGTACTCGTATTGCAATAGCATGCTTAGAAAGCAAAGGATATTCATTTTTCACACATAGCCAAAAAAATATCAAATCTATTTCTTAAAATTTTAATTATAACCTTATTTTTCCGAGGCACACCAACTAATGACCACGGTACACCAGTGTACCGCGGTAAACACTCTGTGGAACACTGTGTTAGAGTATACGTATATATTAGGTAAATACTATGATTGAATTTGCGACACTGCAATGGATAAAAGGACACAGCGGTTCGCTAGGTAACGACGCTGCTGACGAACTTGCTAGACGAGGATCCAGCACGGCGGTCTGTGGACCCGAGCCTATCGTAGCCATCCCCTTTAACCAGATACGCAGATGGCTGCAGGAGTTCACCCACACTCAAGCGGAGCACTGGTGGACCTCGACACCGGGTTGCAGGCAATCCAAGGAAGCCATGCCATCCTTGGATACCGGGCTAACCCGGCGTTTACTACGCCTAGATAGGAACGGCCTGCGCCTAGTGACTGGGACCATCACGGGCCACTGCTCGCTGAACAAACACTTTCACACAATAGGCATAACGGACAGTCCTCTGTGCAGGGCGTGCATGGAGGCTGAGGAAACCGTCGCGCACGTGCTTTTTGAATGCACAGGCGTCACCCAGATTAGAACACAGACCCTCGGGACACCCAGATCTTTCACAGATGTTCTGAACAGACCAGGAGATTTAATTAACTTCTGGAGGGAGGTGGGCTGGTTGGAATAACCTCCAACGGCCGCTATAGCCCACGCACAATGGTCCACTGAAGGACTAAGTGCGGAAACCAAACTCCATAACATAGAACATAGATGATTGAATTATAGCCTATGTTACCCCATTTATTTATTATGTTTTATTTTGTAGTGCCCTTGCCCCTGTAAAGGCACTACATAACAAAACATAATAAATGCATGTTTAAAACTTATTATTTCCAACTTCGTACATGTTTGCAATAAACTGATTTGATTTGATTTGTGATATTCTGTCCGAGTGGATTGCAAAAAAATTACTTAATACAAAGAAGTACCTACTTATCCGAATTACGATTGTTTTCCGGTTAACAATAAACTACCCCTACGTTTGGCCACAACTTTACAACCAGGCGATCGTAATTCACATAGCAGCGCGTTATTCGGATCACAACTAAATATGGAGCATCCAGGAACATAACTGAGTAGTCAGATTGCGCTGTGTATTGTGTTACTTGCGCGTCTGCAAAACAATACACGAACGCAATCTCTGTTTTGTGGTGCGACTCGCTGTGAACGCAGTTAAATCCTAACAATACAAGTTCTGTGACCAGTCGCAGGTACTTAGCAATACTAAATATAAATGATTAATTTAAATCGAAAGTAGTCAGGCTGGGAGCCATTGTACTTACGAACCGGCTAGAAACTGTTTCCTAAAACCATTAAGTCGGCTGTAAACAAGAGTTAGTTTACTGTGAATAGCTAACATAAAAATATGTTTTTTTATGATAAAGCTGACCTAAAAGTGTTGCTCGAGTGACTTTACTGCGGACTATGCAGTTTAGAGATAATAAACGTTATTCAATTGTTTTCTATTTTATCGGTAACGACCATCCATTGCTGATGCAGACTCCTCTCGTCACGTCACTGGAGTGTCGTCACTTGCGAAACGCTATTTTAGAACTATTGTTACAAGGCATAGTTTATTCAATTAGAACATCCGACATTCAAGCATGTGTTAGATAATTAATTTTAAGATTATTATAATATTTGAATATTGTTTGTTGGTTAATGGCATCTGTCATATTTACAAAGCTTGGGACCAATGTGGAAGTACTTAATTTGACTAGGTATTGTTTTTACAGAAAAGCTCTTAACTTGTAACCTAACTTGTGACCTGCAGGCGGCATCCAAATGTAGTCAATAAACAAAGTTATAATTCCTACTCCAAACGCTTAAAAACAATTATCAAATTGACCCAAAAATCACAAAATAGCCATTTTATCAATAACGCTGTAAATAAAACTAAAGCAACCTGGAGGGTTATAAACTCATCAAAAAATAACATTCCAAAGAACAGTCCCTATAAACTCCTTATTGACAATAAATACGTAACAAATCCAACTGACATTGTAGAACTATTTAATAATCATTTTATTGACCAAATACAACCAACGAACAAGTCTGATCATAAAATAACAGTAACAAATTCAAACATGAATTCATTATTCTTATCACCCACAGCACCAATTGACATTTATAAAATAATTACGACTCTGAAAAATACGAATAGCTCTGGCTTTGACGACATTGAGACTAAGATAATAAAAAGCGTAGCTGTTGAGATTTCACCGGTTTTTAGCTTTATTACTAACCTATGTATAGAACATGGTGTTTTTCCCGAAGACATAAAACTGTCCGTAATAAAACCACTACATAAAAAGGATGATCCTCAAAACATACACAACTATAGCTCTTCTTTCAATATTTTCCAAAATAATTGAAAAGGTTATTTATAATAGTATATACATGTTTCTTGAAAAAAATGGCATTTTAACTAAAGAGCAGTATGGTTTTAGAAAGGATAAAAACATAAACATGGCCATTTATGAATTGATCAATGAAATAGTTACAAATATGGACCAAAAAATACCTGTAACAGCCTTATTTATGGATATGACTAAGGCTTTCGATTATGTTGACCATGGAATCCTCCTAAATAAGCTATATAGATATGGCATTAGGAGCAAAGTTTTAAACTTAATAGAGTCATACCTTTTCTGCAGAAAACAGGTAACCAGTATTTCAGCAGTCGATGTTCAAACGAAAACTGAAATTAATTACCAATCGAGAGAGAGACAAATTTACTATGGTGTGCCTCAGGGAAGTGTGCTTGGCCCTTTATTATTTTTATGCTATATAAATGACCTTCCGAAAACCATACCACATCCTATGACCCTATTTGCTGATGACTGTACTATAGTATTTTCTGGTAAAAATATTGACTCATATGAAAATGACATAAACAGTAGCTAAGTCTAATAATTCAATGGCTAAATAATAACAACTTGCAGATTAATTTTAATAAAACTCAAATAATGACATTTAAACAAAGAACTAATCCTAAAATTCTTGACATTAGTTATGACCAAAATAAGATTATTAACATGGAACGGACCAAATTTCTAGGTATTTGGCTAGACGAAAACATGACATGGAAAACACACATGGAAACTATGGTAAAAAAAAATCATCAATTTTGCTATGCTTTACACAATTTGAATAAGGTTGCAAATCGTAATACTGTCCTTACTGCATGTCCATGCATATGTCTCCACAACTCTTCGTTATGGCATAATATTTTAGGGCAACTCTACCAATAAAGAAATGGCATTTAAGGCCCAAAAACAATGTCTTCGAGCCATATGTTTGTTAAAAACCACCGAAAGTTGCAAACCATTTTTCGTTAGTTTAAAAATACTTACGCTTCCATCCCTCTATATTTATGAAATTTCAATATTTCTTAAGGAGAATCTGTCTAAATTTGAAAAACTTAATACTAGATGTCACCAAAGCACACTAAAATCAAAAAAACACAATACTGCACTTTTCTCAAAGAGTTGTCTCGGCATGGGTCCAAAGATTTTCAATAAACTACCAAAAACTTTAAAAAGTATGAACAACATAAACCATTTTAAATTGCAACTTAAAAAAATCTTATTTGAAAAGGCTTACTACTCTATCAATGAGTTTTTCGATGATAGAAGCATAAAATAAAAAATGTCCGATCCACTAATTATTCTGTCTTGTGTACGACGTTACTTGTTTTGAATAGTTTTATTTAGTTTGTAGTTTTTTTTTTTTACGCCTAATTTGTACGCCTTGCAAGGCAAAACATAGTGATACAACGCAATTTTTTTTTTATACCATGTACCATATTACCTATGTTCAACAAATAAAATACTTTGACTTTGACTTTGACTTTGTAAAAAACCATTTAGATGTTACGAGTATTACTATAAATGTTGACGTAATATTTAATGATACTTGTAGTTTATCTTTGATTTTATATTATTATTTTTAATAAATAAGTTGTTTTAAACTATTGACACAAAACTGTCAGTTAATGTTGATATTCTATTAAATTATATCTAAGAATAACAAATCGGCTGTTATTAAATTGCTTAATTACTTTATAATGTTTTAAAATGTTTTAAAAGAATGATATTCTCAAGTCTTCTTTGCATAGGATGTTCTTATTTAAGTGATAGACATCAGGTTGTAGAAATAAATGACATCAGCTCTTCAAATGGCACAGAACAAAAACATCAATCTAAACCTAAAAAAGTACTATACGGTGTACCACAAGGTAGCGTGCTAGGGCCACCCCTATTCTTAATTTACATTAACGATCTGCCAAACGTCACACAACACCCTATGATTCTTTTCGCTGACGACAGCACAGCTATTTTTACTGGTGAAAATTTGGATACTTTAGAAGCAGACGTAAATAATACCCTTAATGTAATAATTAACTGGCTCACAAATAATAACCTGGTCATCAATTTAGAAAAAACTAAATTAGTCACATTCCCGCGAAAGAATAAAAACAACCTTAAAATTCAACATGATGGTACAGTAATTGAACAAGTTAGTTGCGTAAAATTTTTAGGACTGTGGATAGATAATAATATGTCATGGCAAACACACATTGACACAGTATGCAGTAAACTGAACCAGTACTCTTATGCTCTACATAAATTATCTAAAATTGTCGATCTATCAGCTCTATTAACTGCCTGCCTACGTATCATCAACCCTAAAATACGCTATTATATTCTGGGGTAACGCCACTAATAAAGAATCAGTGTTTAAAGCGCAAAAAAGATGCGTTAGCGCAATGGCTGGTATCTTTGTTCCTTTGTTGTTTAAAATTTTGACCTTTCCATCAGTATATATCTATGAAGTTACAGTATTTGTTAAAATAAATAAAAATCTATTTGGTGAACTAAAATCAAAAAGATATATACTCAAAATATCTAGTATACCACATAAAACTGCTCTTCTGGGTAAAAGTTTTTTTGGAATGGCATCAAAAATTTACAATAGGATACCTGTGGACATTTTAAACACCAAGGATCTCCCACTATTCAAATAAAAATTGCGTAACTTTTTAATTGACAAAGCTTAAAGTCGCTTAGGACATTTTAAAAATAATTTAATGGAAAAGCTACCGGGTTTGCCTTATCATAACGACCCGGACCAAGCGTATGCTTCATTATTTAACCTAATCAATTGTGAGTATAGGAAGGTTTTCACCGCAAAAACATTGCCTGTTTTTGACCGCGTTATATTTAGTGATTGGGCAACACCAGGTATTTACAAAAGTAGGCAGAGGTTATTTGAATTGTATCATGAAAAAACATATAACCTTGATGAAACTTTTAAAGAATTTGTTAAGAAATATTCTAAAAATTTTAAAAGAGCTTGTTCTTCAGCAAAAGCCATACACATTAAAAATAAGATAAAATCTTCTGGAAATAAAATTAAAACAACTTGGAATATTATATATGATCAAACGAACTTCAAAGTGAAGTTCGATCATTATTATATGAGTCGCTTCATTCGAAGATATATTTAACCATGTAGTCCCCTTCCCCTTGCGCTAGCAACTACGCACGTCTTTTTAGATTTATTTTATACTTTTTTTTTTTTTTTTTTTTTTTATACTCTGACAACACTACCCTTTACCCTACCTCGTTTTGTCGGTCAGTTGTAACCGCCATTATTTTAGAGATTATTATGTTGTCATTTTTGCAAATCTCTTCAGGGTCCTTTAGGGTGGGTTGGGAAATTATATCTTCGAATGAAGCGACTCATATAATAATGATCGAACTTCACTTTGAAGTTCGTTTGATCATATATTATATTTCGTCGCTTCATTCTTCAGATATATTTAACCATGTAGATGTTAAGAGATAATGAGATTTGCAGGTTCATTCGAATAAATTGCAAGGATTTTCGAAATCTTTATTTATTGATTTTTTAAATAGGTACATGTTGAAAAAATAAAGAATGTAGGTACTTCTATATTATGATTTGTGTTTGATTTACAATCAATTCCTTACAACTACTTAGTTACAACTATAGGCATACTGATTCTGCAAATTCGGCTTCATTAATTATATTAAGTTTGTAAAACTTGGCAAACGTTTGAGAACGACTAGTCCATCCCGCTGTTCTACGTATTGTGTCAATGCACACACCTGCCGAGCTTGCAGAAGAAGTTGAGGCGTGTCGTGTACTGTGTGCACTGAATAATGATGTATCGACACCGCTTTCTGATAACACCGATTTTATCCATCGACTTATAGTTTGAGCTGTGGCCGCTCTATTAGGTTTTTTAATTGTTAGTATTAAGTTATGTATATTTTTAGCTCTTAGATTTTTTGTAATAAATATGTAATCTATGAGTACGGTAGCGGGGCAAATATTTTTATTTTCTACAAAGTAGGGAAGGAAAAGTACGGGTTGTTCTCTTCCTGGAGCCGAAGTCTTGATAACGTCTGTTATCACTACTTTTACTCCATTTGGCGAGATATTTATATTCTCTAGTTTTATTAGGGAAAGAGTTTGGACTCGCTGTGCTGTACATAAAGCCAGTAAAATAACTAATTTTTTTGTTAATTGACTAAGGTCTAAATTTCGGTTAGGGTACCATTTAGAAACGAGATTAAGTACTAATTGCGGGTCCCACGTGTGTGTATATTTTGGCCTGCTAGGTTTAAGTTTATAGGCTCCTTTTAACAAACGTTTGATGCATTCATCAGAACCAATGTTGTTGCCCAATAGTAACGACAGTGCGGATCTGTGGGAATTCAAAGATCCATACGAGGCACCTTTATTAAACTCTGTTGTCAGGAAAGAGATGACCTTTGCTACTGTGTTCTCAAAAGTATCAATTTTGTTAATTTTGCAGAAGTGCCACCAGAGTTTGTATGAAACGCTATATTGTTTTTTGGTATTATCAGAAAGCGATGCCAACATGAGATCTATTGCTTCTACGGGGATGTTACGTCGTAAGAAGGCTTCCCGGAGAGTATCGCTGCAGCTAGTGTAAGATGACTGTGCAGCGGGTGGTGGTGATCCCTGGAAGAGGATAGGAGCAAGTTTTTACTGGGTTCAAAAAATATAATTTCTGAGGAGATTAATTCTGTAACGATAGGAAACCATGGCTGTGATGGCCACCATGGGAATACGAGTATACCACACGCCTCATCGTTTATTATTTTATACACACTTTTAAGTACTAAGGAGAATGGGGGGACCCGACCCGACGGCTTACCTGGAAAAGCCTGGGTCCTGGCCTTAGAGGCTCTCGGGCCTCGACTTAGGGGGCTCCTAAGCGCATGTTTGGAGAGGGGCCAGTTCCCACTTCGCTGGAAGACGGGGAAACTGGTCCTCATTAAGAAGCCGGGGCGCCCAGCGGACTCTCCGTCCGCTTACCGGCCCATCGTGCTGCTCGACGAGGTGGGCAAGCTCTTCGAAAGAGTTATTGCGGACCGCCTTGTCGGGCGGCTGGTGCGAGTGGGGCCGGATTTGGCGGACAGCCAGTTTGGTTTCCGCAAGGGGCGCTCCACGGTGGATGCCATCATGCGCGTTCGAGCCCTCACGACGGGGGATGCTGTTGCCCGGGGTGGGGTAGTCTTGGCGGTGTCTCTTGACATCGCCAACGCGTTCAACACCCTGCCCTGGAGTTGCATTAGGGAGGCACTCCGGTATCACCGGATGCCGACCTACCTCTGTCGAGTGGTCGAGGCCTATCTGACGGACAGGGCCGTCATCTACCCTGGTCACCACGGAGAGTGGAACCGGCGAGAGATGTCGTGCGGTGTCCCACAGGGATCGGTTCTGGGGCCGCATCTGTGGGACATCGGCTACGACTGGGTGCTGCGCGCCGACCTCCCTAGCGGCGTCAGCGTAGTCTGCTACGCTGACGACACGCTGGTCCTGGTGCAGGGGAGGTCGCATGAGGCGGCGGCCGAACTGGCGACACGTTGGGTTGCGACAATCGTCGATAGGATCCGGCAACTGGGACTCGAGGTGGCCTTGCACAAGTCCGAGGCCATGTGTTTCTATGGTCCTCGGAACGCGCCACTGTCGGGTTCCCAGATAACGGCAGGAGGGGTTCACATCGGTGTCGAGTCGACGATGAAGTACCTGGGACTCGTCCTCGACACCCGGTGGAACTTCGTGGAGCACTTCCGACGTTTGGCTCCCAAACTGGATAGGGCTGGGGCTGCTTTGAAGCGGCTTCTGCCCAACCTAGGGGGTCCAAACGCCTCCTGCCGGAGGCTCTACGCGGGGATCGTGCGGTCCATGGCCCTTTACGGGGCACCGGTGTGGGCGCGTTCACTGAGGCTGCGACCGGCCCAGCGGTTGAACGCGTCCCAAAGGGTCATGGCCATCAGGCTGGTCCGGGGATACCGCACGGTCTCCCGCGAGGCGGCGAGCCTCCTTGCCGGACTACCGCCATGGGATCTGGAGGCGAAGGTCCTCGCGCACATGTGGGAGTTGCGCGAGGAGGCGAAACGCCGGGGTATAACTCCGCTGCCGCAACAAATCGCGGCACAGCGGACAGAGCTCCGGCGGGATCTCATGGCGGCATGGAGTGTGCGATTGTCGCAACCCAGCGCTGGGCACGCCACAATTGCGGCGGTAAGTCCCCTCTTTGAGGAGTGGCTGGAGAGGCGCCACGGCGTCCTCACCTTCCGCCTGACGCAGGTCCTCACCGGACACGGTTGCTTCGGGAGGTTCCTGTTCAGGATCAAGCGGGAGGAAACGCCCGGGTGTCACCATTGTGTGGAACGCCCGGAGGACACGGTGGAGCATACGGTGGAGGTCTGCCCGGCTTGGGCGGAGCACCGCCGTGTCCTCACGGAGGCGATCGGCGGCGGCGATCTCTCGCGTCCGGCCCTGGTTCAGGCCATGGTCCGGAGCGAGAGTGCATGGGAAGCCGTCACTTCCTTCTGCGAAGCAGTAATGCTCGCGAAGGAGGAGGCGGAGCGCGCGAGGGAAATGCAAGATGCGCGCCCTCGCGCCCCTAGTCGCCGCAGGAGACGCCCCGGGCGTCGGGAGTCGCGAGCCGACTTCCGGCCACCGTAGGCGCGGGCTTGCGGACGGTGGGCAATGGGTAGCTCGCCGTCCGATTAGGACCAGGCCCGGGTCGACGGCGCGTTGTGTTCCACGCGCGCCTCAAAGAGATGTCAGCACCAACTGACGGGGTCCGTAAGGGCCAATGCCTGCCAGGGTTGCGAGTTTGTCCGAAAGGGATATCGCGGCCCCGGCACACAGGCAACGGAAGGAACATGGGTGGGTTTTAGTCAGTAAAAGTCTGACACTCCCTCTCGCTCCGCCCAGAGCGGGAGGAGTCATTTGATGATTTCCCACCCAAAAAAAAAAAAAAAAAAAAAAAAAAAAAAAATGGAGAATGGGGGGAACGCGTAGAAAAAATCATGTTTCCAATTAATTGTAAATGCATCGACAAAAGACGCGTCTGGGTCAGGAAACCAGGAAGCGTACGAATGACATTTGGCATTAGTGCGAGAAGCGAACAGATCAATTACAGGTTGACCTAGTTTACGAATAATAGTTTTATATGCTTGATTTGACAAGCTCCATTCTATATCGGGATTAATTTTTCTTGATTCAATGTCAGCTTCGATATTTTGTTTGGTATTAATATAGGATGCAAATATCCATATATTCCGCTTCTCACACCATTGCCAAATTTGAAAAGCAAGATCATTTAAGTGAGGATATTGTACTCCTCCCATTCTATTAACATAACTCAACGCTGTATTATTGTCAACCCGTAACAATATGGAACAATTTGATCGTTCCTTTGCGAAGATTTTTAGTGCAAAGAAACTAGCTAATAACTCTAGGTAATTTATATGACATTCTCTTTCGGTTTCCTTCCATGATCCATGAGCGCGATTACCATCACAAAATGCTCCCCACCCTGTTTTCGAAGCATCGGAAAATATTTCCAATTCGAAATCAGGAGTGTCAACAAAGTTTTTACATGTAAATATATTTTGTGACCACCAATTTAGATCATTAAGTATGTATTGTTCTAGGATTATTTTGGAATTATAATTATTATGAAATCTATTCAATAAAAGGTATTTTTGACGCTCTAGAGTTTTGGTATATAACCACCCATATTTAACGGCGGGACATGCTGCCGTGAGAACGCCGATTAACTGAGCGAACTCTCTTATGGTACACGGAGGTAAACCAATGAATTTTTTAACTAGCTGCGCGATGTAACGACGTTTGTCAATAGGTAAGGAAATCGAAAGGTTTGTCGTATTATAGATGAAACCTAAGAATTTGCACTCTTGTTGGGGTATTAAAGAGCTCTTTTTATAATTTATCACAAAGCCGAGACAGGTTAACACTCGTAAAGTTTCGTTAACGTTATTGAGGCACTCAGTGTAAGTTTTACCGATACATAAGGCGTCATCTAAGTATATGACTGATTTATGTCCTTTGTATCTAAGATAGGTCATGACCTCCTTCATAATTTTTGTAAACACTCTAGGAGCAAATTCAAATTCAAATTCAAATTCAAATATTTATTGCTCAACACAGTACATAATCATACATTTCTAGATGTCAAGTGAATGCGCAGTCCACTGAGCAATGGAAAGACCGTAAGGCATTGCGTTAAATTCGTATGTTATTGTATCGGATTTATCATTTTCGAATTGAAAACGTAAATATTTTCGAAATGATTTTTTAATTGGAATTAAAAGATAGGCTTCTTTAAGATCTATCGTTGCAAGGAAACCATTTTTTGGAATAAGTTTAGAGGCCGTCCTATGATCTTCCATTTTGAAGTGAGATTTTTTGACGAACTGATTAAATGATTTTAGATTTAAGATGAATCTTTTTTCACCGTTTGGCTTTGGTGATAAAAATATGCGGGATATAAACTGGTCTTTTACAGGTTCACAAACGTTAACCGCACCTAAATCTATGAGCTTGTTAATGGCGACCGCCATATCATATTTTTCTTGTTTAGACCAAAATATTTTGGTTGTATTATGGGGTTGTAGTACCCCATGTGATAAAGGGATATCTACACCTTGACTAATCCATTTGAGAACCGTCATATTATCGGTGATTTTTTCCCAACAATCAAGATGAAACTTAATTCTGCCTGCATGTACCTGAGTCAATGACGACGTGTTGGGGCACGTTGCTTGTAGTTGGTCTTCGACTGGCTGGATGCAAGGGGAGCTCGGTAGTTGGTCCGTTTCTGACCCCCTCGCCCCCCTCCCCTGTTCGACTGGAAGCGAGAAGGTCCCGACCAGTTTCCCTGGTAGCTGGACCGGTTAGCTGCTGGTTGTGCTCTCGAGCTGGAACTAGAAGGCTTTAATGCGGGCAAAGTCTTCTTGATTTGTTCCCCTTGTTTTACAATAGCCTTTGAGGCTTTAATTTTTTCTGAAAGGTCGTTACCAAACAGTGTGTTGTCACGTTCGGAACGATCAAGAAATTGTAAAAATGACTTGTCCAAACCGGGAAGTATAAATCTGATTCTAGCGTCTGTATTTTGGTGATGCAAATCGGATAAGATTCGGCATCCGTCACTAATAAATTTTATTGCCTCTACTTTGCTTTCATTATTAACAAGCAAGTGTAAACCTCTATTGACAGCGGTAATGCCCAGTCCTAGTTGTTGTTGGCTAGCAGTCATTTTCTTGTCCCGAAATCTACCAGATTCCGGTATGGCCGCAGAAACCTCGAGGTTAAGCGTTGGTGCTTGTAGTAAGGGACAGTTTTCGGGTATGAGGTAATTTCTCAAAATGATCTCCCTATTTTCTTTTGTCATACCCTTTTTCAGCAATGGTAACCAAATTTTTGCGAGATTTTCATGAATTTTTTCGCCAAACTCCGGTGTCTCGTCTGTGATTTCGCCTAATGCCGCCAAAATATTTGGATCCAAATCTGGATCTGTGGGATTCGTTGTTTCGATGTCAACGCAGGGTGGGTCAATCGAAACTTCTGGGCCAGTAATCACGTCGCTCGGTGGTGGTTCTGGTGGTGACGTGTCTGGCTCGGAGTCCGCCACAGGATCCACAGTGTCGGGTTCCCCCGTTTCTCTTGGACCTGGAAACATTTTTCATAAGTTATGAGGGTAGTCACAACTTTATGTACGTACGTATGGCAAAGAATTCATAAATACATGAGAACAGTATTACACGTGATTCTAGTTCATAGAAACCATGTTTGTTCTATTTACAGCCATCGTGTTATCATCTCGGATAACCTCCCGGTATAATTAAACCTTCGTGTTGCCATCGCGGACAACCTCCCGGTATTATTGGGTTACTTAGTAAAGTAACAGATATGTATTTTGCCATCGTGTTACCATCTCGGGCAACCTCCAGGCATTTTTTATAATAGTCATATTTTTACTTTTTGTTATCACTTTTATATCACCAACGATGAACAAATTGTACTTACTTGGATCTGGTTCCGAATCTGATGATGAAAAATATCTTATTCGACGACGATGAGCCTCCTTCTCTAACTTCCGTAATTTCTTCTTGTAATACTCGATCTTATCTTCCGCGTTACGCTTCGGCATACTTGGTACCTAAATACACTTTAACCTACTACTTATTGAGTGTTGAAGACGTCCTTCGTTGCTGCGCACGAAAAAGGAATGGCGGTTACAACTGACAAACGAGGTAGGGTAAAGGGTAGTGTTGTCAGAGTATAAAAAAAAAAAAAAAAAAAAAAAAAAGTATAAAATAAATCTAAAAAGACGTGCGTAGTTGCTAGCGCAAGGGGAAGGGGACTACATGGTTAAATATATCTGAAGAATGAAGCGACGAAATATAATTAATTCAGAAACGGGAAGAACGACAGTACGGAATCGTGACTTCCATCTAAAAATCAATAATGTAGATATTAAGGCAGACGTGGAGGTGGTAACTGAGTTTGAAAATTTCTTCACTAATATTCCCATTTTAACAACCAAAACTCTGTCATTGTCGTCCTCCACTTCTGTTTACTCAATACTTAAAGAATGTGTACCAGAATGTGACAAACTTTTTGAATTTACAATTATTACTGCTAAAGACATTATAGAATCTTTTAATAATCTTGATGTAAAAAATACTGCTGACCTTTGGGGATTATCAGTACATACCATGTCTTCAATAATTGATGTTATTTCACCCTTTTCAGCAATCGTTTTTAACTCTTGTATTGCATCTGGTGTATTTCCTGATTTGATGAAACTTAGCAAAGTGATTCCACTGTTCAAATCTGGCAGCACAACTGATCCCACAAATTTTCGGCCTATTTCGATATTACCTACATTGAGTAAAATCTTTGAAAAATTAATTTTAAAACAAATGTTAGGACATTTCAATGCACATAATTTACTTCATTTGAAACAGTTTGGTTTTACAAAGGGTCGTTCAACTACAGACGCGGGCGTGGAATTACTGAAGAGCATATTCGAGGCCTGGGAGAATTCGCAAGATGCTCTTGGCATTTTCTGCGACTTGTCCAAGGCCTTGGATTGCGTACACCATGATACTCTTATCAGGAAACTGTACCTTTATGGCATGAGGGACAAGGCTCTTGACCTTCTGACTTCTTATCTGTATAACAGAATTCAGAGGGTCGATGTTAATGGCAAGAGATCTGCAGGATCTGCAGTCACCATAGGCGTTCCGCAGGGTTCAATTCTAGGTCCTTTCTTATTTCTAATTTACATAAATGACTTACCTTACTACATAAGGGATAATCACAAGATCGTATTATTCGCAGATGACACTTCCCTAATTTTTAAAATCAAACGTCAGTTAGTCAACTTTGAACAAGTCAACGATGCACTCTCTAAAGTTGTGCATTGGTTTAATGTAAATAATCTTCTCCTAAACGAAAAAAAGACTAAACTCATTAAATTTTCAACGCCAAATGTCAGGCAGCTAACTACCAATGTTCAAGTTAATGGAATAGAGTTGGATCCTGTTGAGTCAACAGTTTTTCTTGGAATAACTATTGACGGTAAATTACGATGGGGCCCACACATAGAAAAATTGTCAGGAAGGCTTAGTTCCGCCGCCTATGCTGTTAAAAAAATTAGACAGATAACTGACGTAGATACAGCCAGAATTGTTTATTTTAGTTACTTTCATAGTCTTATGTCATATGGAATTCTTCTTTGGGGAACCGTATTAATGTAGTATTAATGTCCGCACACATTAATACTATCTTTGTTCTACAGAAAAGGGCTGTTCGAGCCATTTACAACCTAGGTCCAAGAGATTCCCTTCGAGAGAAATTCAGAGAAATAAATATTCTGACTGTAGCCTCACAATATATTTTTGAAAACCTATTGTATGTACACAAAAATATATCAAATTTTAAGAAAATGTCCGATATTCATAGTTTAAATACCAGGAATAAACACAACCTTGCTGTACATCGCACACGTCTCCACAGAGTAAGCAACTCGTTCATGGGTCAATGTATACGCTTTTACAACAAACTTCCCATTGACATTCGAAACTTACCCATTTAACGATTTAAAAGCTGTATTAAAACCAAACTTTGTAAAAAAGGGTATTATAAAATTTCAGATTATTTAGAAGATAAAAAAGCTTGGGATTGAGCTGCTCGCTCTGCTAAGCCTTGTGAAAACCATAAAACTTGACATTTTAATGATTCATCACAATAAACCAGTTTTATATACACATTGACATTGTTGAAAATTATATTCAAAATGACACGATTACTTTGTAAAGTATTATATTATTTTAATTATTGTGAATGTGAGGACTATGTGGATATTTTTTTTCCCTTTTCATTTCTTTTTTTCTTTCTCAGTTTTAATGATGGTCTGGCAGTTTGAGTAGTTGATGCGGCCTACCCAAATATCCTTTCCTTGGTATTGTTCGTCGAATTGAGCTCCTTAAGTTCTGAGTTGAGCTCCACGATTACTGACAAATGCTTGCACTGACTGGAAAGGTCCACTCAAATCTGTGTGGTTCTTTCCTCAAAAGACCATTTCAGACACTAATCTACATGGTCCTCACATGGCTTGACCAAGATTATGTCTGGACTTTAAAAGAGACTGCGACCTCTGAGTTTGTTTCGGCCTTTCTTCTCAGAGTAGTCAGATAGGAAACACCGACCTCACCTAGCTTATTTTTAATATTTTTTTATATGACGTGTAAAAGTGATTCCGATATCCTATTTACAGAATAAACAATTTCATTTCATTTCATTTCATTTCATTACTACACAACTACTCAAACTGCCAGACCATCATTAAAACTGAGAAAGAAAAAAGAAGTGAAAAGGGAAAAAAAATATCCACATAGTCCTCACATTCACAATAATTAAAATAATATAATACTTTACAAAGTAATCGTGTCATTTTGAATATAATTTTCAACAATGTCAATGTGTATATAAAACTGGTTTATTGTGATGAATAATTAAAATGTCAAGTTTTATGGTTTTCACAAGGCTTAGCAGAGCGAGCAGCTCAATCCCAAGCAACAGAACAAAGATAGTATTAATGTCCGCACCGGTTCCCCAAAGAAGAATTCCATGTGACATAAGACTATGAAAGTAACTAAAATAAACAATTCTGGCTGTATCTACGTCAGTTATCTGTCTAATTTTTTTAACAGCATAGGCAGCCGAACTAAGCCTTCCTGACAATTTTTCTATGTGTGGGCCCCATTGTAGTTTACCGTCAATAGTTATTCCAAGAAAAACTGTTGACTCAACAGGGTCCAACTCTATTCCATTAACTTGAACATTGGTAGTTAGCTGCCTGACATTTGGCGTTGAAAATTTAATGAGTTTAGTCTTTTTTTGTTCAGGAGAAGATTATTTACATTAAACCAATGCACAACTTTAGAGAGTGCATCGTTGACTTGTTCAAAGTTGACTAACTGACTTGACTTTACTTTACTGATTATTGTATGCCTATTAGGCAGGACATAATGGAACTGTAATTTATCTAACATCTGTCTGTATTACCTATGCCCACAATAAAAAGATTTGATTTGATTTGATTTGATTTTGATTTGAACTCAAAACATAATTAAACATATTTTAATACATCAAAAAAATCTTCAAACACACCTCTCAATTATCTTAAAAAGCACTTCATTAACAATTATAATTTAAATTTCAACTATACCATAATATTTTAAATGCCAAACTGCATCGAGTGTTCGATTAGTAATTATTAAATAGTTAATATCTAATTTTATACGAATTTATTTGCATTTTAACGATATACACTTGCTCATTTCCTTACCACTCGCACCGCGCCAGTGTTCTTCGGAACGTTATTGAGCATGGACGTGGCGCTTTTCTCCGTGGAATAATTTTTATTTTTGTACCGTGAAAATAAAACTACATTTCTCACTTTGAAATATACAAATAAACAACAAAGTGAAAAATAAAGCTACTAAAACACAGCTATAATCAGGCAAGAGTATGACTTTTCACAAAAAAAAATTGCTGTTACACAAACGACAATAGTTCCTGTTCCCAACAACAGCGCGGCTAAATGGCGCTGTTGACAACAGCGCCATTTAGCGCTGTTGTCAAACAAAATTAATAAGATTTCAAAAAATGGTAGAAAAACGCTTAAATAAACAGGTATTGAATAAAACTTTTTCAGGGTAGATTTATGATATTAGTCAGACACTTTTTGATGTAAAATAACTCACTAATTTCCTAAAAACAAGAAATTATAACCAAAAATCCTACATCGCGCAATTAAAATTTTCTATACAGTAAGTATTCGGTTGATTCCGTTGTAAGTAGAAGTAGTGTACTCGGTGTGATGTTACTACTGATCTATAGATATACTACTCTCGCACTCAATAGAAAATTTTATAGTAAATGACGTCTTGCGTTCGTTGCTCTATATCTATACGAATAATAAAAGTCAAGAAATGTAACTCAAGCTCAAAAACGCGGCCGCAAACTGTACCGCGGTGGGTGGTTGAGTAAAATAAACATTTTGAAATCCTAATACTTTGCCTCTGGAAAGCGTTATGCAATACGAACGCCAGCATGAAAGATTTATTTTACACATTTTGAAATTTCACTTGAAATTGCAGGTTTTTGTTTTTAGTTAAAAGGAAAAGTTATAATATGCATCAGTATAATAATTGTACAATTAATGTCACTCCCACAATTAAGACGAATCTAACGACACCTCATATGTAAATCCATCAAGCCGTTTAGGCTACAGAGTGTGCCAAAGAAAAATACACATTATGTACATACATAGGTACATACTCTCGAAAAACATTACCATGCTTCTGGGGCAGCCGGATAAAAAGTAGCCACGTGAACAAGTTTACTTATTTTTCATAACAACATCCTTGCATCTGGTCTGACATTGATGCGACCAATCACTCTATTATTCGTAGGTAAATTAAACCTGCCTGAAGCCTAAACCTAAAGCCTTAAACTGATTAAAATACTTCTTAATTTTAGATGCTTACGATACAATTCCTACTACAACGCATTAAACATTTAAAGTAATTCAAAAACTAGAAACTCAATCTTTTAAATAAGTGTATTCAAGAATGGTTTAGTTAAATTACAACAAATGAATCCAACTGATACAGATAGTGCAAAATATAATCATTTTTATTACAACTTATCCTTTCATACCTAAGTTTCATACATAATGCATAACATCGTCCACGCATCTCGCACTGTAGCAGGCGCTTTTTTTTTTTTTATGTAGGGCATCTCGTAGCTGACCACTGAGGTCATGACTACTCAACCGGACAATCCTGTGGCTGCCTTAAGCTTCTACACTCAAAGCCTCCAGCCAGGGGTGTAGCAGGCGCGCGAACCAATGACTATTATCTGTCTTGCCGAGAACCAATCACCGCGCTTGCCGGAATGCAACGCGTTACGCGAGCACAGCTCATTGGCTTATTTGCATGTGTGTTCTTTCGTTCGAATACTCGAGATAATTTTGTCAATGTAGTTGAATGTAGTGATGTTTTGTTTAGAGCTGAATTTTTCGTTGATTACGCTTCTTCCTTTTATTATTCGTAGACTACAGCTGATCCTACTAATAGAAACTAGGTATTTTATTACTCTGTGGCCTGCCTTATGGTGATGTGATCATGTGATTCGAAATTTGTTCAGAGCTTTATGAAAAAAAAAAAAAATACACAGATGACGTTTTGGTTCGTGGTTCCCTTCAGCAAAAGCTTGCAATAATTGCAATAGCAAATAAGTAAGTGTGATAAACGATGATAATTGGTTTGGTGTAGGTACTAACTAACTAAACAGATGATATTTGTTGGTTTGGTGTAGGTCCTAACTAAGTAAACAAGTAAGTGCTAGAGGTCTATATTCAGTTGTAACAATCAACTGAATACACTGCTAACAGTTATAACGGAATCAACCCAATACTTACTCTATAAAAAAATTTGCTTGTGCGATGTAGGATTTTTGGTTATAACTTCTTGATTTTTAGGAAAATTTTGAGTTATTTTACATCAAAAAGTGTCTGACTAATATCATAAACTTACCCTGTAAAAGTTTTATTCAATAATTGTTTATTTATGCTTTTTTTTACCATTTTTAGAAATCTTATAAAGTTGGTTTGACTACAGCGCCATCTAAGGAACGGAAACTAATGTCGAAGAGTTTGTGTTTACGGCATTTTTTTTTTTGTGAAGAGTCATACTCTTGCCAGATTATAGCTGTGTTTTAATAATATTACAACATGTTCTTAGTTTGTAAAAAATATTTTTTATTCAATAATTAACTTATTTGTTTTTTTATAACATTCAAATTTTAACCAAAAAAGATTCTGAACCACTGGTCTGAACGGGCTACCTATGCTAGCGTCGCGAGTCATGGCACTATGGCAGCCCCGCAAAAACGAACTATGTGACCGCTTCGCGCGTAATTATGATGAGGGGGTGCGCGGGGCATTCTCAGCGGTAACGCCCATTCGAGCAAGGTCAACGGTATTATACTAAACCTTAAGATGAGGGTGTACTTTCGTGTAACTGCATACATTTTCTAACGATTCTGCATGTGTTTAGGATGGCTGCTTTCTGCAGATTGATGTAAAGGGATTCTTCTAGATCTATTAATTTCGCTACGGAGGAGATGGTTGGGAATAACACCTGTCGTGGAGAGAACTACAGGAACAACATAAACTTTTTCTTGCCTCCAGATTCTTGTAACTTCTTCTTTAAGCTCAGCGTATTTACTTATTTTTTCAGCGATTGTTTTTTGTAGGTTGTGGGTATGGGGACTGCAACGTCTATGAGGTAAGTGGTTTTTCTTAATTTATCCTGTAGGGTTATGTCTGGTCTATTATAGTGGATGGTCCTATCTGTAAGTATGGCGCGATCGTAATACAGTTTAAGTGTGTAATTTTCTAGGATAGTTTGTGGCGCGTACTTATAGTAGGTCCCTACTATAAGTACGCGCCACAAACTATCCTGTTAGTGTTTTGTATAAGACTGTGTTTGAGTGCTAGTTTTTGATGAATGATGTTTGCAACCTGGTTGTGCCTGTGAGTGTAGTCCGTCTGTGTGAGGGTTATGCATGCACCGGTTATGTGTGGTTTCTGAAACTGTTTTTGAGATAACGATAATTTATAGAAATGTAAGAAATGTGTTGATAGAATACTGTCATACTGTTTCCATGGAGTTTCTTGTCTTTCTTCTCCATGAAGACCTAGTTTCGCGAACGGACAACTAACTTTCTGATTACATAATGACAAGTCTAATCAAATAAATGTCTAGCCTTGTCTTTCTGTGCTTTACTTCATACGATCCTTTCCCTACAAAACATATTCAACAGAACTTCCATACACAGTGATCATTCCGACTTTTAAAACTTGCTAAATTCGGTAATACTTATACATACACTTATAGTGCCTCTTCTAACACATGCAACCTGCATTCAACTAGACTTCTTTATTTGAGGCCAAAAAAGGCAATTGAATGAATATTCTTTCAAGTGAAGTAATCTTAAAAAGTTATTAATTTTTTTAACCCATACATTTACCGTATTAGAAATACGGTAAATGTTAAATGTATGGGTTAAAGAAATGAATAACTTTTGAAAAATTGGAAATTAAGGATTAGAATGGGAGAAGAGGAATAGTGATTCATTACTGCACAGCAATAATAAAAATACTAAACCGCAAGAGGGACACAGCGCGTTCATTTACGTTATCTACATAATATACTGCATAACTTTATTTCTCAATTCTCTTTGCCGGAACTATCTATCCACCGTGTGGTACTCGTATGTCATTTACAGATCTATCCGTACCAAAATGACGCAATAAAGTGATTCGTTTATGTTGGTAGCAAGATATATAGACTTACCATTTGCCAGTCGTTTAGTAAGTAAATGCTTCGATTGTTACTGACTGAATAGAATTTAGACGAAATAGGGCCTAGACAAATGGCATTCGCTTCGGAGCGATTCTATTACCACAATCGCTATCGCTTCAACGATATCGAAGTTCAATTTGTAGACAAAGTACACTTCGTTTCGCTATCGTCTCATCCATTGGTTTGTTGGATATATTTTTTTTGTCTTTGGTCTTTCGTAAGCAAACGTCAAATTCCGCGCTGTCGCTGTTAATTCTTGTTGTCAGTTGAACTCCGTTAGTACGAGAGCCCACGACCAAAACCATGTCGCATCGTATTACAGCCAATACCGTTTAACATCGTTAGTTTAGATGATTCTGAACCCGTCTCGGTGGGCAGTACCGGTCAGAAACGTCAGTTTTATGGGAGCCCATTTCTGCTATATCAAAAGAAATAGGCAGACGGTGTCATTACATACTAAAATTGTACATAGGTTTCGTAATTTTAATACGAATAAGTTTGTTTGCAGACATTTTGCGTGTTCAATGTGGCCTGAGCGCATTTTCAAAAATGACAAAAATTTCAATCGGTCTCCCCGGTCTCTCCGGTGGTTCAATTTTTTTTAAGTCTTTTGTATAGTTACCGGGGTTACAAAAATATGATTTTTTAAATTTTAACTGGTACCTATAATTCTAAAAACCAAAAGAACGTTTCGAAGTCGCCCGGAAAACGCGCGGTGTTTGTTACGCTCCTATCCCTCACGACAGGACATGAAAGTTTTTAAACACGTTCAAAATGGTTCAACTCATAAGAGGTTCACACTTTCTTCTGAAAAGCAATTTTTTCGCATCAATTGACCAATGTTCACCTGAAAACAAAATTTTCAGACGGGTTGCTATGTATTTCATTATTTGCCTCATTTTTAACTTTCTCAAGTGGTCTCCTTGGTACGTGCGACGCTACTGGATTCCAAAAATTGTGTTTTTGGTATCTGAATCTATCGTTCAACTCCATTCTTAAAATCAGACAAATTGCTATGAAACAGGTCAGTATTTGTTTTTGACATATTCCAAAATGCGGTCCGGTCAGACGTGACGCGAAAAATGTATGGAATTATGATTTTTTGTATTCAGAATAACAAACCTATCGATTGTATATGGTTTTGTTCGTAAAACGATAAGGCAAACATTTTGGTCATGGGCTCTCGTACCACGACTCTTACTTCGGGACGAAAATTCAAAAGTGATAAAATTCTATAAATAATGCATTTCATCGAGACTTTCGAATAGGGATGATGATTAAAATTATTTTTTTGTCCGTCAGGTAAATCTACCTAAAAAAAATAAAATACATGTCCAATATTCGATATAATCATATCAAATATTGGACACGTATTTAATTTTGTACGTAATCAAAATATTACGATGTAGCGAGTAGCGAGCCCCCACTCCCCAACTTTAATGCGTTTTATCTAAGTATTTTTTTATAAATATGATAAAGCAAGAAACACGTGTTTAATATTTTTTTTTATTATCTGACAGACGGATTTAATAGAATTTCTCAAATATAAATTTTACTTCTCATAAAATTACCATACCCCCGAGTAAACTCCAAAAGTCGCCATTTTGTTTCGTTTTCCACAGGGTTTTGATGTTCGCTAATGTTTCCATCATACGAATCGAAAACTAGCGATAACGCTTGTCAAAAAGTGTCACTTGACTACGCATTTCTATGGAAGTTATCGTTCGATGCTGTCGATTCGTTTGATGGAAACGAATGATGATGAGTTGTCTAGCTAATTTCTATTCGTTAACCTATGATCACGTGACATTTCATAGCTTATGTCAACCGCATACATTTTTGACTTTTCTACTGGCGATATCGCTAATCGAATGTTACTTTGTCTAGGCCCTCTGGTCGGACTTATTATTAACTTGTAGCAAAATAACCCTGCCCAGCACAAATACTTAATCACAAAAGGTCCATTGAAACAATGTAACATAACAGGCTAACATACCCCGACGACAAACGACTAAAACACATTGCAAAAGTTCATACAATCTTCGACTCAATATTATAAAACTTTGCAGAGACGGCTGTCTTTACCGTAAGTAATATAAGCAAGTACAATCAGTTGTGATCGATAAACCTTCTGTCCCTTACATTTCTTGCTCCGAGGGCCTACCTCACAGGGCCCATAATTGAATCCTTATCGCCCCTCGACTGAACCAGCCTTACACACGGAGTTCGTTGTCGATTGATTGATCAGGAATCAATTAATGACGGAGTCACTGGGCCTGTTTCTCTGAGCTCGTGTACCCTATTATAAACAGGGCTAAGGGGTCTCAATTAAGACATCAAAAGGTTATAACTGTAGTAGGCACCCTACCACGAACAAGTGAGTTTTTTTACGCACCGCAGCAATATCATTGAAGGCCGTAAGATTACATCCTTTGATATACCCCCTAAAACACCTTTGGATTGATAAGATGTGTATAAGAATATAAACACATCTAAGGATATAGGTAATCTATCAATATATTATCTGTATTGGTTCACCTGTGAAATCTCTGAACTCAGATAGTTCTATGTCGGTACAGTAAATGTCCACAAGTGCATGGGCACGTTAAGAGTCGTTCTGCTGTGCGCGGTGCCGCGGTACAGTCCGTTCATCTGTATGTGTAAACAACACGGTACACACACCACAGAGATCGCAGTTTTGCACTTCACACACTGTCTGAGTTTTGTTAGACTCGGTAACACACACGCAACATGCTCGTGACCTTAAAGAATTGCAAAAATTCGAATGAAAATGATATGTGCTGATAGCAGTTAGGTGTCAGGCCTTGGACTGTGATGATATGTGCTGATAGCAGTTAGGTGTCAGGCCTTGGACTGTGATGATATGTGCTGATAGCAGTTAGGTGTCAGGCCTTGGACTGTGATGATATGTGCTGATAGCAGTTAGGTGTCAGGCCTTGGACTGTGATGCACCTGGCCTAGGTTCTAATGTCTAATAGAACAACGTGGTTTTTTGCTAATATCATTATTTTTGTTTACTGGTCTTTGGTGGTACAAGCCTTTAGAGTGCAACTATCATCGCCCCTAAGACGACCCACTGACCCGCTTCAATATTTATACATATTATTTGACTGCATTTTGAACAACACCGCTAATACATAGATTTAAATACTCGTCACCAACAATAATCACGAACTAACAACGTTCTATTAGGTGAATACTCGTAACGAACAGCATCGGTATACCTCACAAAAATCTAAATAATTTACTTAGTTTTTTGTGTTTTTCTTATTTGCTAACATGTAAAACACTGGTTAGTAGGCACGCATTCAAATTTCATGGACATGCACCCTGTAACACTGCAAAAAATTCATATCAAATGATTAAATGACATAATAGGTATAATGGTAATGGTAATGGTTACGTATAATGTCGCTAAGAGTGAGTTAGTTGTTTTTAAGGTTGGCGCCAGAAGGGACTTAAATGTGCCGTGCATCTCATTAACGGGTGAGCCCTTGAAGCGAGTCTCAAAATTTAAGTACCTAGGCCACTGGATCACCAAGGACCTATGTGATGATTTAGACAAAGAGAGGGCGTAGGGCGCTGTCTGTTGTCGAAGTAATATGCTGGCCCGCAGGTTTGCACGGTGTACTTGTGAGGTTAAAATGACGCTTTTTCGAGCCTATTGTCAGACTTTCTACACCTGCAGCCTCTGGGTCAAGTATACACAGAAGGCATACAGCGCTCTGCGTGTACAATATAATAATGCCTTCAGAATGCTTGTGGGGCTGCCGCGGTTTTGTAGCGCTTCGGGTATGTTTACCGATGCGAGGGTTGATGATTTCTACGCGATTATCCGGAAGCGTTGCGCTTCACTCCGGCAAAGAACATCTTTTAGCTCCCACAGCATGCTGAGGGCATTTAGTGACCGGTGGGACTGCCCGATGCTTGGCAGATGGGTGGGACTGCACACACAGGTCGGCTCTTAAGAAGCTATACGGGCAGCTTATTTATTTTGATATGTTATTGTTTGATTGTATGTGTCACTAATAATAGTTAAGTAAGTATATTCATGTCATTACTAACACTATGGACTTCATGGTCTGCAAATAAAGATTTATTATTATTTCGTTTATTACAATTTGGAACATATCAAAAACATTTTTAAATATTTCTTAAAAACTATATTTAAAAAAACATTTAAAAATATAAAAAATAGTCTTCCGCCGGTATCGGGAGCAGGGTCCAAGCTACCGGTGGTTAGGCCTGCAGAGACAGGAACCTTCTCACAATGCGAGCCGTATCGAGGAGTACTGCCTTCTGGATCAGGCCCTTGATCCAACCGTCTAACGAGAGCCTCGAGAGATGTTGGTCGAGGCTTTCGGCCATCAGGCCATTGGCCGTTACGACAATCGGTACAATGATAGCCGAGCTCACATTCCACATGTCAACAACCTCGTGTGCTAAGTCGAGATATTTTATCTGTTTCTCTTTCTCAGTTTTCACGAGGTTCCCGTCATGTGGAATGGTAACATCGACTATCATTGCGCGGCGCGCTAATCGGTCAATTACCACTATATCAGGCTTATTGGCAACAATAGTCCTGTCAGTAATGATAGACCGATCCCAGTACAACGTGACATGGTAATTTTCGAGAACTGGGTCGGGCACATACTTGTAATACGGTACCTCAGAGTCAACAAGTTTATATTTTAAAGCAAGTTGCTGGTGAATAATCCTGGCCACTTGGTTATGCCTGTGTAAGTACTCGCCGTTAGCCAGACGCGAACAACCAGAGATAATATGTCTGATGGACTCACCCGGACGATGGCATGCCCGACACAGTAACAGGAAATGTTTATAATCCTAAAACCAACATAACTGTATTTGTAGGTAATAGCTCTAATGTAAAAAAAGAAGAAATTACTGACTGTGTAACTGAGTTGTTAAAGTTAAATTGCAGTAAAATAATATTGTGTGCTTTCCCATATTTTGAAAGATTGACAAATAGACAAAACAATTATATTCATATGCTTAATAAGCATATGCACTTTTTAGTTAGTCATTATAGTGACAAGTTTGTATTTCTTGACACCAAAATTTTTGTTGAAACGCTGAAATCAACTAGGGGTACTGTGTATCTGCCTGTTAGTTTTAGACACATAATAGCACGGCTATTAGCTTTTTATATAAACTCAGACATAGGTAGTATGTCGAAGTCTTGTGTTATTAACACCATCAAGATTAGTAATAGTACTAATAGCTCAAATGCTATAAATATTTATACAAATTGTACGAAGGAGGCTCCATGTACCTCACTCACTATGAGCTCACTGCCTTGTGATGACATTGAAGTCTTGGGGTCAACTCCGGATTTAAACTAGTTTGTAAGACAACAGAAGGTACCAGTAAGAATATTCTTATAACTAACAACAGCAACAAGGTGTCTTCTGGCTCTAAAATAAGTTTTTACCAAAAAGGAGATGAGCAGAATGCCTTGAAATTATTTCATCAAAATATTCAAGGTATTTCTTTAAAATTATTAGAAATTGAAATGTTTTTAGAAAAAACAAAGTTTGATATTGTTTGTTTTACTGAGCATTGGTTAAAGGATTACCAAATGCTAATTAATTATGTCAACTATAGTATGGGCAGTTCTTTTAACCGTAAATCTATGCTGCGTGGAGGATCTCTAATCTTGATAAAAAATTGTTTAAAATTTAAGCAACGTAATGACATAGTTGGTTTATCAGTTGAACATTGCATCGAACTGTCCTGTGTTGAGCTGGATAAGCATGTTGTAGTGTGCGTGTACAGACCCCCTAATTTTCAGAACTTTTCTTTATTTGAGTCAATAATGGAAGATGTCCTAGCGAAACTTGCATCCAGTAACAAAGCTGCAATTATTTGTGGTGATTTTAATATTAATATTTTGGAAAATAATTTAAATAGCAGTAGATTACTAAGCCTTTTTAAATCGTTCAATTTATTTAATATTTTTACAGAACCGACTAGAATAACTCCAACTTCTGCTACTTGTATCGATAATGTCTTCTGCAATTGTGATTATTTAGCTAAAGCCATTGTAAATTATTTGCCGTCTGATCATAATGGACAAACGGTAACTTTTAAGTTCAAAAAACCTTTTCAAAAAGTACAAATACAATTTCGACCAATAACAACTGGCAAATTAAATAGATTCAATAGTACCCTAAATAATAAATTAAACATTCTGATCCTTAATATGGTCAATGCAAATCAATTGTATGAGGATTTCTTTTCAGTAGTCGACACTGAATTCAATAAAACTTTTGAAAAGAAAACAAAAAATATTTGCCATCATTTTATATTTAGTGACTGGGCAACTAGAGGTATTAGGATAAGTAGGGAAAGACTGTTCGAGCTATATGGCCTTAAGCCTTACATTAAAACTGAAACTTTCAGCAAGTATGTTGCTACATATTCCAACATTTTTAGAAATACCTGCAAGATAGCTAAAGCCCTGTATATTAGCAACAAGATTAAATCAGCAGAAAATAAATTAAAAACAGTTTGGAAAGTTATAAATAATGAAACGAATAGGAAAAAAATACGAAACACTGAGTACACTTTGGAGACTTCACATGGTGCCATAAGCTCTAACTTAGAAGTAGCTCAAGAATTTGTACGTTTCTTTACTGATATTCCATCTAAAACGACGGAAGCTTTAAATTCTTCACCCGATGTCTCACTTGATTTATTAAGAGCGAACGTTGCAGGCTGCCCAAATGAATTTCAATTTAAACATATAAACCCTTTGATAGTTATAAAATCTTTTCGGCAAATTAAAATCAAATTGACCGAAGATCTATGGGGATTATCTATCAAAGTTTGTACATCCATAATCGAAACTATAGCACCATATTTGGCTTTAATATTTAATTTGTGTGTGGACCAAGGAGTCTTCCCGGATTTAATGAAATACAGTAAGGTAATACCACTTTTTAAATCTGGGGACAGTAAAGACACCAATAATTATAGACCAGTATCCGTGCTCCCGGTATTCGAAAAGGTAATACTCTAATCAAATGCTTAATTATTTTACGGACTAGTTAAACTTGCGCTTAGTTTGGTAAAATCTTATTTATATGATAGACAACAGCAAGTACAAATTAATGGAATCAATTCACTCGGTTTAAAAGTAAAAATGGGTGTTCCACAAGGCTCGATATTGGGTCCTTTCCTCTTTTTAGTATATATTAATGATCTACCCCAATTATTAAAAAAACAACCACAAATGGTGTTATTTGCTGACGATACTTCTCTAATTTTTAAGATAAATAGACGTGCATCAAATCTTGACGACGTAAATAACGCCCTACTACAAGTCCAAAATTGGTTCACTGCTAATAATTTAGTATTAAATGGGAAAAAAACTAAATGCATAAGATTTGCTTTACCGAATGTTAAAAGTAGTGATTGTGACATAGTATTGAATAGGGAGAAATTAGAATTCGTCGATAAACTGTTTTCTTGGGGATTACGCTCGACTCAAGGCTGCAATGGGGTCCTCATTTAACATCTCTTGCAGGACGCCTAAGTTCAGCAGCATATGCTGTGAGAAAATCCGTCAATTTACTGACGTAGATACCGCAAGGCTAGTCTATTTCAGTTACTTTCATAGTATCATGTCTTACGGTATTCTACTATGGGGACGGGCTGCTGATATAGAGTCTATTTTTATTCTGCAGAAAAGAGCCATGAGAGCAATATATGGTCTCCGCAGACGCGACTCTCTAAGGGAACTGTTTAAAGATATTAACATCATGACGGTACCTTGTCAATATATCTATGAAAACATCATGTACGTTAGAAAAAATCTAAGTCTTTTCAGTAAAAGAGGTGATAGACACAATTATAGCACTAGAAATAGGAACCAATTAGTTCAACCGGGTTTCAGACTGGCCAAAGTAGACTCAACCTTCATGGGGTACTGTTTAAAATGTTACAATAAAATACCTCCCCACATACTCCAATTGAATGAAAGGAATTTTAAATCTTGTATAAAACGCACACTATACTGCCAAGCATATTATAAGTTGGGGGATTACATCGTTGACAAAAATGCTTGGCTCAACGCTGGTCCAGCTCCACAAGGCGCATAAACTAATTGATTGGCATTCGAAAATATTGTTGGAGCTACTGAAGATTGTAGGACTATCTTTAGATTGTATTTATAATTCAATTTCATAGTATTATATAATTGCATAGCACATGTGTGAGCACTATGTACTTTAAAGCTACCATTTACTGGGTACGTCTTTCATTGACTTGAATGTGCCCTTGCGACTGAGAGTATGTCATGCTCACTCAAATGTCTCGCTGGTGGTGGCGTGTGTGTTGGATCATTAAGTTCCCTTCAAAATGGTTGAGCTAAATGGTGCTGATCCATGCGTCATGTTCGTGAACGGGCGCCGTCAGTGGGGACTGGTCATCTCTTAGCTGCCAAGTCTTATTTTGAAATTATTTTAATTTTTGAATTGTTTTTGCTTTATTACGGACGCTTTTAACGTGCACGTCTCTCTACATTGTTCTCACATGTATAATTACAACATGAATGATGTAACCAATATTTTGTAACAATATTCTGAATGAAAAGAGTGTCCGTGGAGTTTCTTGCCCGTTCTTCTCCATAGGAACCTACTACGCGTTGGAATGGGCAACTAGCTTCATATTTCTGACTGACCGACCCCTTGACAATTCAAAAGTGCCTGTAAGTGGTTTATTTGAAATAAATGCTTTGAGTTTGAGTTTGAGTTTGGCCCACTTCAACCGTCCCGTGCTTCATAATATGTCTCCGGTAGTTATTCGTCAAGATAACTTCGTCCATAATTGCACAGACAAAACCTTCAGTTTCCCCGAAAAGGTCACCGAATCGTAGCCAGGATACGGACGTTAAGAAATCTACACCAGGCTCATGAAGAGCCCGATAGTAGCGCCCGTAAAGCTCCTTGCTCTGCCATACCTCCTTGCGGTCATCTGTAGTAAGTATTGCAGGTTTGCGCCAGTTCTCTTTAGCCATGGAGAGCGGGGTGAGTCCCTTGTCCACTGCGACCACATCCCGGTGCATACCCACTTCGGCTTTAAAAAAGTAATCCCTGAGGCTGCACACCTCGCGGTTGTGGAGGGTCTTAGCGTTTAAAAAGCCTCGACCCCCGCACTTCTGCGGGATGTACAGTCTCATCACCGATGAACGTGGGTGATGCATCCGGTTTGCGGTCAGGAGTGTACGGACCCTTCTGTCCAGGGCGTCGAGTTCGGTCTGAGTCCATTTGAGTATGCCGAAAGAGTACATCAAAACCGGCATGACCCAACCGTTGTAGGCGCGCACCTTATTTCCGCCCGAAAGAAGGCTAATTAAAACCTTCTTCAGGCGACCAAAGAAGCGCTCCTTCAACGATTGCTTCATGTCAGCAACGTTGATGCCTAACGCTTCCGACATACCCGAATACTTATAGCTTTCGGCTGAAGGGAGGGATCTAAGGTGTATGGAGTCCGACAGTTGAGTTCCCTCGGATTCCATAATCTCCCCTCGCTTTACATGCATGACTGCACATTTGTCCACACCAAATTCCATCCTGATGGCGCTACTGAATGTTTCAGTTACCTTCAGTAGCTCCATCAGTCGCAATTTGTTGGGGGCAAAGAGTTTCAAGTCATCCATGTAGAGGAGGTGAGATATGACCTGACCACCTCTCCTCAACCAATAGCCCAGACCTGAATCCTCCAGCAGTGTGCTTAGAGGATTCAGGGCTAAGCAGAACTAAAGTGGACTCAAACTATCGCCCTGAAATATTCCCCGTTTAATCCATACAGGCTCATCATTCCCCTGGATCTGTCGACATCCTGGATAGCGAAGGACCGTCCTCCATTGCCCCATACACGACATCAGGAAGGTGCGCAGAGTTGCATCTATCTTGTACAATTCCAGCACCCTCATGAGCCATGTGTGTGGCACCGAGTCGTAGGCCTTCTTATAGTCTATCCAGCATGTCGACTACTCCTAGATTATTATTATTTCGTTTATTTATTTTTGTTTTCTTATAAAATTACAAAAAGATATAAAAAAACTTTTATAAATATAAAAAAATAGAGGTCCGCCGGTGTCGGGAGCAGGGTCCAAGCTACCGGTGGTTAAGGCTGCAGAGATAGGAACCTTCTCACAATGCGAGCCGTATCGAAGAGTACTGCCTACTGAATCAGGCCCTTGATCCAACCGCCTAACGACATGTTGGTCGAGGCTTTCGGCAATCAGGCCATTGGCCATTATGACAATCGGCACAATGATAGCCGAGTTCACATTCCACATGTCGACAACCTCGTGTGCTAAGTCGAGATATTTTATTTGTTTCTCTTTCTCAGCTTTCACGAGGTTCCCGTCATGTGGGATGGTAACATCGACTATCATTGCGCGGCGCGCTAATCGGTCTATCACCACTATATCAGGCTTATTGGCAACAACAGTCCTGTCAGTAATGATAGACCGATCCCAGTACAACGTAATATGGTCATTTTCGAGAACTGGGTCGGGCACATACTTGTAGTACGGTACTTCAGAATCCACAAGTTTGTATTTCAAAGCAAGTTGCTGGTGAATAATCCTGGCCACTTGGTTATGCCTGTGCAAGTACTCGCCGTTAGCCAGACGAGAACAACCAGAGATAATATGTCTGATGGACTCACCCGGACGGTGGCATGCCCGACACACGTCAACCGTCCCGTCCTTCATAATATGTCTCCGGTAGTTATTCGTCAAGATAAGCCCAACAGCTCGCCACATGCTGCCCTGCGGGTTTCTGTATCTCTCTTGTATCATCACCCTAGATCTGTGTCGGCAAAGTAAATTCTACCGGCACAGACCTAGAGTTTGGAGCGCGCAAGCCCCACCACGACGTCAACGTGGAGATACGGCGATTATTATTATAATAATATAATATTGATTCTAATTATTACAATACATTACATTTTAATTAATATTAGTTATTTAATTATTACATTTTATTTCAAATAAATCATTATTATTAATTCTTTTATGCATTTTAGTCATTATAGGTAAGCATAATAAAGTCATTTATTATTTCACATATACGTAAGTACAAATCACAATTTGTCAGTTTTAAATTCCTCAACGGTATGGTACTCATAGTAGCCTTTCTTTAATAACAGAGATTTCTACTGTTTCGAGAAAATTGAGTCATTTGGTAGGGATTTTAAACTTTCCGATAGTTAATTAAATATATTAGCTAGTCTGGAATATGAGCTTTTCCTGATAAATTTTAAGTTTGTGATGGGCAGGATTAGTATATTCTTGTTCCATAGGTTATAGTTTTCATTTAGCTCGATATAAGATTTGAAGAGGTGCCTATTTTTCCTAACGAATATAAAACTTTGCATATTGCTGGTAGTGTGAGAATTTGTTGTTTAATAAAGTGTGGCCTACAACTCTCTCGTTCATCAATATTCTGATACATTTCTTTTGCTGGATGAAAAGGTCCAAAAAATCAGTACTGTCTCCCCACAGAATAATACCATAATTTATCCAGGAGTAGGCGTACGCATAATAGGCAGATAAGGCGGTTTTATAGTCTGTGTTGCATTTCAATATGCTTAGTGCATTATTTTATACTCGTAAATTGGGACAATTTTGCTCTTGTACTTTCTACATGCTTCTTCCAATTTAGGTTTGAGCCTAATGTTAGGCCTAAAACTGTAAATTCGTTTATTTCTTCTAATTTAATTTGTTGTTTAGTGGGGTTCTTTGGTAAGTTCTGAATTAACTACTAAGTTATGTTCGTTTAACCATTGCTCAGTTTCTGTGATAGTTTTTTTAATAGCTAGATGGTCAACATTCGCGGGCGTTTTAAATAATAAAGAAACATCGTCAGTGAACAAAATACACGATGAACTAAATATTTTTGGCAAGTCATTTATCTATAATATAAATAAGGTATATCCTAAAACACTTCCTTGGGGTATTGAAGTATTAATGGTAGCCATTTCTGATCCTATGCTGTACATTTCCTGGTCAACGCTATCGAAATATTCTATCTCTACGAACTGTACTCTGTCTTGTAAATATGATTTAAACCAATTAAAAGCTTATCCTCTAATACCCGAGCCGTAAAGTTTTTGTAATAAAAATTTGTGTGACACCTTGTCATACGCCTTCGTCATGTCCAGGAATAGACCAATAGCGTACTTTAGTTCCATAATGCAACTGTAAATTTCTTGTACGAGTACGTAGTTGTATAACGCTAACGTAGTTGAGCATTTTTTTCTAAAAATTTATTGACACGGTTCGCCATTGATTTCTCGTTTTTTTTTTGAGATAGGTTGGTAACAGAGCAATAGGCCTATAATTACTAGGATTTTCTGAATTTCCTCCTTTTTTTTCCAATTGGGCGTACTTTCGCAAGTTTTTCTGGGAATCGGGCGTTTTGTAACGGCTAGTGCTTTGCAGGTAGGCTGCGCAGGCCGCTAACTGATAGGTAGGTAGTAATAATTGAAAACACTAGGTTAGGTTAATACATATAATTATAACAACTCAATATAACAGCTAGGTCGCGGGTAAGTCACATGTTCTGTTCCGAGCACTATCACTATCACAATAAGTTCAAGAAGGGTACCATCCTTGGCAACACGTGGCAGACGTGGGGGGACCTGCTCAGCGCAGGCCCGGCGGCAGGCCGGACTGCCCTCGTGAGACCGACAGGTATCGGTAGCGCGTGGAGGTCTGTCAGCACAGGCTCGCGGAGTAGGCCGCGGGTTGTCAGGCCTTCGAGCCCTGGGCAGCGTGCGCAAGCAGTGTGCGGTAGGCACAGCCTCGCGCAGGTAGCTGCGGCGGTAGGCCGCAAGTTGTTAGGCCTTCGAGACCTTGGCAGCGTGCGCAAGCAATGTGCAGCACCGCTACCATCAGCAGTGTGAATACTATTAGGCACCTGCCCTCAGCCCGTACGAAGAACCCTGGAAGGCGCGTTAGAGAGCGCATGTTAGATGCGGTGCAAATACCAGCAAGCCGCATGCGATATGCCAGCATCCTTCTCATTTTAAGCCAAGGAACGGTGTGGGATGCATTGTAGGTGAAAGCTCAGCACATCGCAGCGGTTTACAGGCAAGAGAGTTTGCAATATAGCGTGCCACAATGGCGGATGCAAACTTAGGCTAAGTATGTGAACACGCGAGCATAACACAAAGTATAATGGTTCACTAATCACCAAGAATAACACAGTGAGGCACTACACCATCTTGATGCAGTAACAATACAAACATATTACAATCTCCTGTGCGCTGGATGAATCGTAGCCGCGTGTCGGACATTGACACACGAAATTAGATACTTTATAGGTTATAAAATCAATAAAGATTATCCAGCGCAGAGGATCTGGTATAATTACCAGGCTAATGTGGAACTCACCCTAGGTCGGGGCACAAAGAATCCTGAGGGTCAGGGAACAACTGTTGTCGTCCTTGCCAGCGGAAACGAAATGACCGAGCGTCTCCGGAAGGATAGTGTTGTTCCCCGTTTTTAGTGATGTGACTAGGAACTTACTAATTTTGGTATTTTATCACTCGACTACTTGCACCTAAGTTCCCTCACAACGCTACAGTTTCAGAGCGTCGAAAGAAATATTTATTAGTTTTAGTGAGAGAGTTTTAGTAAAGATGCCAACACTGCCCGTGTTGGCATCTTTACGCATTTTTAAACTTGGGAATATTGTCCACTCCAAAGCTACGTTTATTTTGCATACCGCGTTTAATCTTAAAAACCTCTCGCTCGGTTACCGGGTCGAGGTACATGGAGTTTATTGCGGGCGTATGCACCGAATGTAACGATGGCCCACTCGGCACTGGCGCCATTGCTTCCTTACTTTTGTCTACACCTACCGATACGAAATAATCATTAAATGCGGTGCAAACTTGTTGCGGTGATTTTATTATTAGGTTATTTAATGTTAAGGTAATGTTGTTAAGATTTTGTTTAGTTTTATTAGGTTTAGTAATTTTATTTATTACTGACCACAGCGTTTTTGTTTTAATTTTTGAGGCATTCATCTCTTTTATGTAATTAAGTTTTTTTTAAGTTTTTATGCATCTTTTTAACATTTTTGAGTATTTTTGCATGATTTTTTAGTCTTATAGTAAGATAATTATTTGTTTTATTTTGCATTGTTTTTATCCGTTTTTTTGGTAGGTATGTATTTATTCAAATTAGATTGTAAAATGTTATGAAATCTATTATAAGTTTTGTTTATGTCAAAGTTTTGATAAAAAATGTCATTCCAGGTTATTTTATTTAATTATTATTTAGTCAATCTTTTATTTTTGCATGACTTTTAGTCTTATAGTAAGATAATTATTTGTTTTATTTTGCATTGTTTTTATCCGTTTTTTTGGTAGGTATGTATTTATTCAAATTAGATTGTAAAATGTCATGAAATCTATTATAAGTTTTGTTTATGTCAAAGTTTTGATAAAAAATGTCATTCCAGTTTATTTTATTTAATGCTGATTGGAAATTTGTCAAATTAATATTGTTGAAGATTCTTTTAGTAACGTAGGGTGTCCTTTTAAGACTGCGTTTCCATGGTGCTAAGGCCGTATATTAAGCTATTGTGATCCGAGATACCATTATTGTTAACAGTAATTTCAAATTCTGTCCTACTATTATTTGTAAATAAAATTAAAAAATTATTACAAAATTAAAAAAAAATTGTAAAAAAAGATCTATACAAGTCGATGTTAATTTTGTGGTTCTTGTAGGAGTTTTAATGATTTGGTGTAGGTTTAGTTCTGTCATGATATTTTTAAGTTGGTATTCCTTTGCTTTTTTTAATTAACTAAGTAAAAATAACCGGTAGTTATGAGGCGTTTGTTTTTGTATTTTAGTGTAATGAAGTTGATTTAAAAAGTTAAAGAACTGTTCTATATTTCGATCGGGTCTGTATAAAAGAATAATAATTAATTTGGTGACTGATAGATTGGTAATGTCGGGTAGTTCTTTGCAGTTCAATCTCGTTCGTATCAGAATGGCAGCTCCACCACCTCGGTGGTTTTGTCGACAGAAGGTCGAACTGAACTCGTATCCACTGACTGTAATTAATTCTTTTTGATGATTTCTAATCCACGTCTCGGTAAGGCAGACTACATTATAAGGTTCAATATCTAGTAGACTCTCAAGAATATGAGTTTTGTTTTTAAGACTTTGCACGTTTTGTATAAATATTTTAAAGTCGAAAAGTATAGTCTTTTCTACACTGTGGAGTAGCGGATGTGGTTTGTGGTGCAGTCAGGGTCATGTACATGTTTTCAGATGGATTTTCATTATTTCTTCGCGACAGGTTTCGTTCTTCTCTATATTTTCTTCTTTCTTTTAGTACGTCCGAATCGAGATATTCTGAAATATGAAGTCCTTGCCCTTTCAAAAATCTTGCCTGTGATATAATATACTTCGTCATTCTTTTGCTGATGAGCTCTATTTGTATTGGGCGTCTTAGTCCATTTCTACCTATGCGGTGTTATTCTTCAATATTCAGCGTGTCTTGGAATGCGTACGTATATTATTCTGTCCTCAAGATCTCTTTCAGCTTCCCGATAGTACTCATTTAGGCCGTAGATAACCAATATTTTTTTATTGTCGTCTTTTCGTGTAAATTGGTTGTGTAACTTTTCTATTTTGTTCCTGAGTTTGTCGTTTTCAATTTCCAGTTTCCGTATCTTTTCGTTTACGTTTACCATTTTAGTATTTATGGAAGTCTGTTATAAGAGTAAGGCTTGTGTTGTTTGGGTTATTTGTGACTGATGTATTGCTGCGTTTATTTCACTATTTACTGTGCCTTTTATTTCGTTTTATATTGCTGTTTTATGATATTTATTATATATTTATATATGATGTTTTATGATGATAGCTGACAGGCTCGACTGTCCTTACTTACGACGCTGCAGTGACTTTCACGTCACCTACAGTTGTGTTAGTGTACTGGGTTTTTGTTTTTGTATTGTATTGTAATTCATTGTTTGGTGTATGTGTGTTGTATTGAATATTGTATGAGTCATTGTAACTCGAATTAATAAATGAATAATAATAATATTCTTTTCAAGTTTCTCAACGAATAGTTGGCTTATTTGTGGTAAAGTAATAGGTATACTTTGTGGGCAGGAATTATGATCTTATATAAGAAGGTCGTAAATCAAACCGAAGCGTCAGTCTATTGCTTTGTGAGATTGCTAATGGACTTATGAACGCTATGGTACATGCAATACAATCCACATCTCATACAGTAAACCCACTGATCTTTAATCACTTAAAATCTTAAGTCGCTGATCCTCCCCGGGTCAAACTTAGTGAGTCGCAACGAAAAGCATCAGAAGTAATGAATAGTAAATAACAATGAGCGGTACACCCACCCACTGAACGGGCTCGACTTAAGTAGGAAGCTTGGAGGCCGCCAGCCAAGTTGGGGGCTTCCGCGCAAGTTACGAAGTGTCGTTATTTACTTTTGTTGTTCATTCTGATAACGTGATTTACCTATTAAGATCGATCTTACTGTCGAATGGCTTTTATTAAATCTGATAAGGATCAATATTCATTGGCTGAAACCTGAAAGTGGCTGGAAGAAGTGATTATTTCTAATTTTCTGAGCAGCAGATATTTTATTTGTTCGCCAAATAATACCTGCCAACAAACCTCAACACTCTGCATTTCTTTTTTTTTGTATTTCTAACTACACCTTTCCATTCGCTTCAGGTTCAAGTTTATTTCCTTCGCCCTTTAAAAACGTCGCTAAACCTGGATTATGTAAATGTGTACGTTTATAGAAGTTTATTCAATCTGCACAATGAAAGGAAAACTATTCAATTCTCCATTATTCGCTTACGTACGTAAATAAATACCGTAAAACAGGTAAATATCTGTAATAAAAAAACCTAAATGCGTTTCACTCGCTAATATTTTATTATTTTTAATCAGTTTTTATGGATTGTTTGGAATAAGATTCGATATTAATAATAATAATAACAATTACCGTAGATTTATTGTGAAAGACGGCACGGTTGACATCTGTCGGGCATGCCACCGTCCGGGAGAATCAATCCGACATATTATCTCCGTCTGTTCTCGTCTAGCTAACGAAGAGTACTTGCATAGACACAACCTTGTAGCCAGGATTATCCATCAGCAACTTGCTCTGAAATACAATCTTGTGGAATCGGAAGTGCCGTATTACAGGTATGTGCCCGACCTAGTTCTCGAAAATGGAAATATCACATTGTACTGGGATCGATCCATCATCACTGACAGGACTATTGTTGCGAATAAATCTGATATAGTGGTGGTGGATCGAGTAGAGCGGCGCACAATGATTATTGAGCTGAGAAAGATAAACAAATCAAGTATCTTGACTTGGCTCACGAGGTTGTCGACATGTGGGATGTGGACTCAGCGATCATTGTGCCGATAGTCGTATCAGATATCGTATCGTTGGCTTAGTTGCCAAGAGCCTCGACCGACACCTAAGGTGGCTCTCGTTGGGCAGCTGGATCAAGGGCTTGTTTCAGAAAGCGGTACTCCTGGACACAGCTCGCATTGTCAGGAGGTTCCTCTCTCTGGAGCCCTTACCGCTTGTAGCTTGGACCCTGTTCCCGATACCGGTGGGCTACTATTTTTTATATTTTTAAATGTTTTTTTTAAAGATTTTTATAAAATTGTACTGAATAGTTTATAGATGAATAAATGAAAATAATAATAATAAGCCATTATATGAAGCGCGCGTAGTTGTGTCCGTGGCACACACACAGTGGAATACCAACGCTGCGGTATCTATTTTTTAAATATCGCAGCATAAGGCTGCCTGACCACTGGAGCGGAGAGGAGAGGAGCGGAGTAGAGATGTGCGAATATTAACCAATAGAATTGCATAAAACCTCCGCTCTGCTTCAGTGGACAGGGATTTGCGAACTAGTTTAAAAATTCATACAAAACCGGGAAGCGGAACGGGGAAACGGAGCGGAGAAGTGGAGAGGGGAAGCGGAGCGGAGAAACGGAGCGGAGAAGCGGAGAAGGGAAGCGGAGCGGGGAAACGGAGCGGAGAAGTGGAGCGGGGAAGCGGAGAGGCGATGCGGAAAAATTTGTGAACTCGGTCTAGCTCCGCACAGTCCGCAACACCGCTCCGCTACCTCGCTCCGCACAGTCCGTAACTCCACTCCTCTACCTCGCTCCGCATCAATGAACAGACACTGTCCACAACTCCGCTCCACTCCGCTGCCATTCTCCTCTCCGCTGCCTCGCTCCGCTTCAATGGACGGGCAGCCTTATGCTGAAATATGGGCCTTTTTGGCCTCGCACAGGTCGTTACTATTTTTGTACTTTTATTATTTTTGTTTTTGTTTATTCCGAAAATATGTTAATTTTGTTAGTTGTTCCTTTTTTTATTTTATTTTATATTAGGTACTGTTTAAATTTCCTATGCGTGTCCCAAAAAAAAAAATTACTATCTTTCTTTCTTATGGACCCTGCTCCCGACACCGGCGGATCTCTATTTTCTTATATTTTTTATTGTTTTATTATTCTTTTTACAAGCTTTATATTAGCTTGACCTGTATCTATCTACGAGTATATATGTAACGATTCTTTCAACGTAATTTTCACCAACTTCTAGACGTTTGATTAACTCTAAAATTTGCACACGTTTCAAGAACCGATAGCAATACAATAAATTAGTATCTTGGAACTGATCTGATAATGGAGCCAGGAGGTGGATAGTGGAACTCTTCGGCGACTTCTAGAAAACCCCTCGAGTTGAACTCATATTTCGGTTCAACGAGTCCAATATATTGCACTTGGTGTCGAGGGTCTGATGATGGAGCCACGAGGTGAATCCTGGAACTCTTCAGTGGCTACTAGTAAACCCCTCGAGTTTGGGCTCATATGATTCAGTTTGACGACTCTAATAGATTGCACTTGGTGTTGAGGGTCTGATGATGGAGCCAGGAGGTGGATAGTTGATTTCTTTAGTGGCTACTTAACTAGTAAACCGGTCAAGTCATAACTTCCTTGACTTTAGACTTAATAACTAAATGAAAGATATACTAGACTAAAAAGTAAAAAATAAAATTTTAGTTTAAAAATAACAAAAAAACACGCTTTTTACACGAACTTAAAATTACAAAATAATGAAATTGACTTGTACTTGTTATGATATAAGTACCAATCCAGCTTGTCACTTCTTAATTATCCAATGATTCAATCAAAACACACGCTACGCGGTCGCTACTCCAGAACCTTTCGGCCTCATCGGCCATCTGTTCTGCTAGCAATGTGCCCTGCCCAGCCCACTGCCACTTAAGTTTGACAATTCTTCGGGCTGTGTCGGTTACCTTGGTTCTCCTGCGAATCTTTTCATTTCTGATTCGATCACGTCGGGAAACTTCATGCACAACTTTCTCCATTGCACTTTGGGTGACTTTTAGCCTTCTGATAAGGCCCATTGTGAGCGAGCACGTTTCAGTGCTGCGAGAAGATATTGTGTAGTTTTCCGAACGCTGTCCAGCCGATTCGGATTCGACAATTGACCTCTTTCTCAAAATTGGACCTACCTTTTTTTTTATTTTTTTTTATATCCCTTTCAGACAAACCCGCAACCCCAGCAGGCACTGGTCCTTCCGGACCCCGTCAGTTGGTGCTGACATCCCTTTGAGGCGCTTGGAACACAACGCGCCGTCGACCCGGGCCTGGTCCTTATCGGACGGCGAGCTGCCCATCGCTCACCGTCCGCAAGCCTGCGCCTACGGTGGCCGGAAGTCAGCTTGTGACTCCCGACGCCCGGGGCGTCTCCTGCGGTGACTAGGGGCGCGAGGGCGTGCAGCTTGAATCTCCCTCGCGCGCTCCGCCTCCTCCTTCGCGAGCATAACTGCTTCGCAGAAGGATCTTGCTAATCGCTTGATCCTGAACAGGAACCTCCCGAAACAACCGTGTCCGGTGAGGACCTGCGTCAGGCGGAAGGTGAGGACGCCGTGGCGCCTCTCTAGCCACTCCTCAAAGAGGGGACTTATCGCCGCAATTGTGGCGTGCCCAGCACTGGGTTGCGACAATCGCACACTCCATGCCGCCATGAGATCTCGCCGGAACTCTGTCCGCTGTGCCGCGATTTGTCGCGCAGCGGAGTTATACCCCGGCGTTTCGCCTCCTCGCGCAACTCCCACATGTGCGCGAGGACCTTCGCCTCCAGATCCCATGGCGGTAGTCCGGCAAGGAGGCTCGCCGCCTCGCGGGAGACCGTGCGGTATCCCCGGACCAGCCTAATGGCCATGACCCTTTGGGACGCGTTCAACCGCAAAATTGGACCTAGCCGGACAGTTTGTCCAAGGTAAACCTACTTGTCCACCACTTCGAGCGTAGCGTCTCCGATCTTCATGAGACTGGGTGTTACATGGGTAATTGACATGACCTTTGTCTTGTCCATGTTTATTTTAAGACCCACTCTTTCGAAGGCTCTACTGAGGTCATCCAGCATTGTCCTGAGGCCCCCGATGGTCTCAGCCATGATAACTACGAGTATGTCGTCGGCAAACCGAAGGTTAGTAATATACTCGCCATTTATGTTGATGCCTAGCCCTCCAGAGCAGCGCTGAATAGTTTCGGAGAGATAACGTCTCCTGTGTCACACCTCACTGCAAAAGGATAGGTTTCTAGGTCTGGTCCTGGAGTCGGACTGACATAGTGGCGTTTTCGTACTCACACTTTGGCCCCTCGATATACCAACAGTTGGCATCGTTGAAGAGACTGCAGTACAGCCCATGTTTCGATCGAATCGAGGCTTTCTCGTAGTCTACAAATGCTAAGCAGAGAGGCAGTTTGTACTCTTCGGTCTCTCTGTATAACCTGCCGCAGCGTATGTATGTGGTCTACGGTGCTAAAGTCTTTACGGAATACGGCTTGTTCGGGAGGCTGAATGTCGTCAAACCTGCGCGCGAGACGATTCGTGATAACTCTTGAAAAAGCTTGTAGACATGGCTCAGAAGTGTGATGGGCCTACAGTTCTTTAACAGAATACCAATACACCTCTGTTCCATGCCTGTGGCATTCGAACCTCGAGTATGACGGAATCGAACAGCTTCTGGAGAGCTTAAGAAATGGTTTTCCACCCGCTGTCAGGAGTTCGGGTGTAATACCGTCATCATCGTCGTCGTTTCCGCCTTGTGACGTGTTGACGAGATTAGGATGGCTGTGAAGCAGCTTAAAATAATTTAAGCTGCTTCAGAGCCATCCTAATCTCGTACAATCTAACGTCCGAAATGTCTTCGGTATAGTGTCGGATCATTCTAGCACTTGGGTCGTTTGCCAGATTCGTAACGGGGTTACTGGTTGACGTGTATAACTGTCCATAGGAACTTTCGATCTCTCTCAATAGCTCAGGTTTGGCGGATACGATTCTGCCATCCCCTCCGTATCAAAACGTCCTAAAAGCAAATGGTCCTACTGGCAAAACGACCCATAATCAAAACTACACTCTAGCAAAATGTCCTATTAGCAAATCGTCCTATGAGCTAATGGTCCTATTAGCAGAACGTCCTACTTGTAAAGTACAGTAACACTGAAAAATCACTACCTATCTGTTTTTACCCGACTGAGGCGAAGCCAATAAAGGAAGTGTGTATGTCCGTTCCCTCGCAATTATTAAACTGCTCAACCGATTTTGGTGAATGATATGTCAGATTCGTCTTTATTGCGCGAGTGTCACTGGGTATATAAAAAAGTTAATTACAAAAATATATACAAATTATACGTTTAAATGTAATTTGTAATGAGAAATGAGGACCATTTCTTTTTGGTGCTCGTAATTTGGGGGGTGTATCCAAAATAAACATATCACAATAGAGTCAGATTGTCATCATGAAGAGTGATAAATACAGTCATTAAATAGGCACGTAAATATTAAGTTGACGGTAACTTGTTTGTAAGAGCATGGCAACGACTTAAAAACTGTCTCCATCATCTGGTTTATGATAATGTAGCTTACCACAAACTGTCTCCATCATCTGTACGTCGATTCTGTAAAATTCAAACAACAACTCGCATCTCACATCGCTATTCACTATCACTTCGCCTATGGTTCAAAATGACCTTGATTTTGCATTCTGTAAGCATCACCTAGTCACTTGCGAAGTGAAGTGAGCTTCGAAGCGACCAATATTGTACTAGTGACTACCACACTCAACAAAATGTTAGTCAAGTTTTATCGATTCAGTTTTTTGACACAATTGTTGAGTTTTTGACACAGAATATTAGCTAATATATTGTTTAAATTAAAATGTCTTATTTTAAAAGGAATTTGAGGCAGCTATTATGTAAAAAAACAGAAAACTCTAAATTCGTGCCACGAAAAAAAAAAGTGTCAGACAGACAATATTTTGACAGTACGTTGCGTTGTTTTGTTTAGTGTTTGTTTTGATTGTTCAGTGCCGAAAATAATTGTGGAATAATCATGAAGTAAGTTTATATTTGTAGTTGTGAACTTTAGAAATGATATTAATTAAATAGTATTTATTTTGTTTTCTAATCCAACAATAATATTCCAGTCCAAATGAGACACGTTCCTCTCACCCATCGTCGGCCCAGGTTGAAACTCTGGTAGAGTTTATGGAACGAAACCCTGGCATGGCGAAGGGTTTCTTGAAAACAAAAAATGCCAGAGAGCGAAGTCGACGCCAGTGGGAAGAACTAGCCGTGCGCCTAAATAGTTTAGGTGGCACAATCAAAAATGACAAACAGTGGACCAAGGTTAGCATCGCTTTTTTTTTACTACATGTTAGTTTAACCACTTAACATTCCTCAAAACAAACCACTTAAAATGTGCCGATTCTTGGTTTAAAGTGTGTTCCTTGGGTTCATAATTTTAATTTTACTCAAGCAATGGCTATTCATAATAAGAAAATGGACCCTACATAGTTTGTAAAATACATGATTGTGTACTTTAACAGCAATTTTTTATAATTTCTTTAATTATGTCTGATTGTAGTATTGGTCTGACAAAAAAAGCGCCATTAAAAAAAAAGTAGCCACGCGCGCTGCTGCTTGGCGTAGGACTGGTGGTGGGGTGGAGGAAGAAGTGGAGCTATCGGAGCTTGAAGACAGAGTTGTTGCTTTGTGTGGTGGTGAAAGCTTTTCAACAGGAGATGCACATTTAGGCATGCGGACATTTCCGGTAAGAAATTTAGAAATTCAATAGGTGCTAGCTTTTTTGCATCAATCATAACTGGCTGGTAGTGGCCAATAATTGTGCAATCTGTCTGTTAAAAATACATATAATGTATATAGTGTGTTTCTATTTGAATTATTTGGCAAATTTATTAATATTATTATTACCTGTTTTAGGAAAATGTTACTCCATCTCCATCACATGAAGGGCAACAAATACAAGATCCTGATACTGACAATGTATGATTTAAATTTAATTTATAATTGTATGTGATTAATTAATGATATACTCGCACTATCTGATTATTTTTACTTATTTTAGTTTCATGTACCTTTATTTATTATTTACATGCCTAATATAACTATAAATATAGGGTTCTTAGACTAACATGAAAACATAGCTAGTAGGGAAACAACCTAAGGGGATTCCCCAAAGTGTTTTCATGAGTTTTAAGCGATAAAATAATTATGTTGATGTGCTTGGTTACAAATCAATCAGCTATAAACTGTAAATACTTACAAAAGTAACTTTATACTTAGTAAAATGAAGCACTTACTTTTAAACGAGTTGAAAGTCCTTTGCCTCGACGTTTTGTGGGTTTTATCAGAGGCTGTAACTCATATTCTAGTTGGTCAATTAGTTCTTTTGACAATCTATATACGCTCACATAGTCGTCATCTCGGGTTAATAAAGATAAACTTCGAATTTGGTTAGATTGTCGACGCTTTTCTAGTTTATCGAAAGCATGAGCCTCTTCTAATAAAGATTTAAACAAAAACATTCTTGCCATCGTTATCGCTTCACTTTACACAAACGCCCAAAAAGCAGTTTTTAACCACAAAATAGTTATTGTACTAATTTTTAATACTGTGACTTAAAAAATATTATTTTAACGCTATTCTTATAGGATTTCTCTATTTTCACTCGTAAAATAGATACTTTTTATCTGACACTTTGAATCGGGTTCGAGTGCGAAGTGAGCGTCGAAGTGACGGGGGAATTACCTTACTGAATGCCACTTCTTACGTCATCTCATACTTTATCCGTCAAAATCTCACGATCAATTTAGTTCAACTCGCTGACACGCTCGCAAGGGTAGCGCTAGTGTATCAACCGAGTTTTTAGAATGCCAATCACGAAACTCATAGCGGATTCAGATTCGAAGTTTAGAATGAGGTCTTACAGAATCACACTGCTGGTTTATGATATTTTTTTTATCCTTTATTAAAAAGAACCAGGTTCTTAATAATTAATTACAATCTAGCCTGTAAGACTAATAAGCAATTTTAATCTAACCTAATTTTTTACTTGATAATTATTTTAAAACTTAGAATAGTGCTGATTGTACTTTACACAAGTTCGTTCCACTTTCTTAGAGTCTGATAAAATATTAAAAAACACTTTGTTCATGTGTTATATGTGTGTCATTGTCACTATTATTTCTACACTTTTACACTACACTAACTCAAAAGGTTTTGTTCGTTTTAGTCTTCGCACTATATTTGTTTGGTCTAACAGCTGAAATACCTCGAAGTTCACATGTCGGTGAAGTCGGTGTTCATGAGCCTCAGCAAATTTTTGGATTATGTTGGTGACTGATGGTTCCATTTTTAGGTCACGATGGAGGTCGTCATTTCTTATATACCAGGGCGCATTAACAATACTCCTAAGTACCTTATTCTGGAATGTTTGTATAATTTTGATGTTGGTTGGTTTGGTACAGCCCCACAGTTGGATGCCATACGTCCATATTGGCATAAGAATATGCTTATATAATAAAATGTTGTTATGTATCGATAGGCAGGAACCCCGTCCAATCAACCAATACATGTTTTTAAAACGTATATCTAGCTCCTGCCTTTTCTTTTTAACGTGCGCTTTCCAGCGCAGTTTCGCGTCAAGCGTTATGCCAAGGTATTTGGCTGTATTTGCGTATGGCACTTGTTGGCCATTTATGAAGATTGGGTGGTAATCATAATTCTTGTTGGTGAAATCAATGTGAAGTGACTTCGATTCATTCAATTTGATTCTCCATTTTTGTGCCCAGTCATGAACTTCATTTACAGCGATTTGTACTTTTTCGATCGCTTCCGTATGGCATGATCCTGTAGCCATAATGGCAGTATCGTCTGCAAAGGTTGCAATAGTATTATTTTCCAGCTCTGGTATATCATACGTGTACAACAGGTGGAGGACTGGACCCAGCACAATACCTTGAGGTACGCCAGCTTTAATCATTTTTAACTCTGAAAAGGCATCCTCGTGCCTTACTCGAAACATTCTATCTGTAATGTATGATAGCAAGATATCGGCAAAATCATTTGGTAGCAATAATCTTAGCTTGTATATCAAACCCTTATGCCAAACTCTATCAAAAGCTTGTGCCACATCTAAAAATACGGTGGAGCAGACTTTTTTATCTTCAAGCGTTCTTTCAATGATGTTGGTAATTCTATGTACTTGGTCTATTGTTGAGTGTTTCTCTCTGAAACCAAACTGATGGTCAGGGATCAGGTTTCTCTCGTTTATGATAGGTTTTAGGCGCTTTAGGAACAATTTTTCAAACAGCTTTGATAATACAGGCAACAGGGATTTCCCTGTTGCCTGTATTATCAAAGCTGGGTCTGTATGATGAAGCTTCGTGAGGTGGTTTACCGGGCTTTGCAATCATAATCACTTCAGCAACTTTCCATGGCTCAGGAACATGCTTTAACACGAATGCAGCATTGATAATGTTTATGATAATGTAGCTTACCACAAACTGTCTCCATCATCTGGTTTATGATCATGTAGCTTACCACAAACTGTCTCCATCATCTGGTTTATGATAATGTAGCTTACCACAAACTGTCTCCATCATCTGGTTTATGATAATGTAGCTTACCACAAACTGTCTCCATCATCTGGTTTATCATAATGTAGCTTACCACAAACTGTCTCCATCATCTGGTTTATGATAATGTAACTTACCACAAACTGTCTCCATCATCTGGTTTATGATAATGTAGCTTACCACAAACAATTAACCCTGCCGCCTGCTATGAAACATTGCCCGAAATATCGTCCTACATTATGTACGCATGTATGATTGAATCAATGACTTATTAATTTTGTCGCTAACCCTATTTCGGTATTTTGGAAATTCTGGTACGAATTCTGTTATATACTGGGAGCAAGTAGATATGGCGACCCCGACCTTCATACACACTACATTAAATTTAATTACTTCTTTACGACACTCCACGGTGTTTCGACAATGGACCATTGACAGTCCCATTCATATTGAGATTTCCCTCCATTGATGGTCTACGTAACATCCACATGTGTAAGGCTGTACTTGTGGTATCTACTTATTCGCGGCAAATTGAAAAATATGGATGAAATCATTTATAAAAAAACTAGCCAAGTGCATGTCGAACCACGCACAATGAACGGTTCCGTAGTTGGGATGAATTTATCCGAAGAACAAACTTAACTTTGTAGTTGAAAAAAAGGGTTGTACGCTGTTTTATAGATAACAGTTTTATAGAATTTCGTTTCACATAATGTTTTTCTCATACCTATCACCAACCTATCACCTATCCTATACCTATCTGTTTATCATTTCATAGAATAATCAATACGCAGAATACTTACTTTGAAAAAAAAAAAACATTGATTATTGTTACAAATTCACCCCAACATAGTTGGGAAAAGGCTAGGCAGATTGATTTGTTATTGTGACAAATTAAATTTAATGTTTCAATATTTACGAGTATATCATAGAATAACAAATCAAATAATTTTTATCCTCATATTGTTTAGTTAATATAAAACTTATTACGAAGAACAACATTTTATAGAGTGACAGTTTCTTAATGTTTCAATTCAAAACCTTTTACAAAAGGCAACCCTTTTTTTTTTTTTTTTTCTTTGGAATTATCAGCAGAAATTCAAATTAAAACCACCTTAATCATGACTTGTAGTGAAACAAGGCAATCCTAAAGGCGAAAAATATAATTTTAATAAAAAATTGATTACTTATACTTATAAACACCATCAATAATTAATGCTTAAACTACGATTGCGGATGGTTAGCAATGAGTAGCTCGCCGTCCGTTAAGGACCAGGCCCGGGTCGATGGCGCGTTGTGTTCTCGCGCGCCTTAAACAGATGTCAGCACAACAGTAAGGGGTATGCTAGAATCGATGCCTGCCGGGGTCGCGGGAAAGTCCGAAAGGGATACCGTGGCCCCTGGCAACGTACAGGCAACTGAAGGAACACGGGCGGGTTTTAGTAAGCAAGAGTCTGACACGCCCTCCCGCTCCGCCCAGAGCGATAGAAGTTATTAGAAACAATCGGACCCAATAAAATAAAAAACTTGACTCTATCAAAAATTTGCACTTTGAAGCTTAATATTTCTCAAACGGATCACTGAATCGAAAAATGATTTTACGTAAATAGGATATCGGAATCACTTTAACACGTCATATAAAAAAAAAAAAATAATAAGCTTGATGAGTTCGGCGTTTGCTCTCTGACTACTCTGAGAAGAAAGGCCGAAACAAACTCAGAGGTCGCAGTTTCTTGAAATAAAATTCTTGAAATGGTCTTTTGAGGAAAGAACCACACTGATTTAAGTGGACCTGTCCAGTCAGTGCAAGCATTCAAGTCAAGTGAAAGGAGAAGTCAAAGGAGCTCAATGACTCCTGTAGGGAGGTACTCTAAAAAACAAACATTTTATTTTAACACTTTGTCGGCGTGATTAATAGAGTCCGCGTATCAGTGGTCAGTTTCCCTCAGTCGTCAGTTTATTCAATTCGCCAGTTTTGTTGATTCGTCAGTTTCACTGATCCGCCAAATTACGGCTTTTGAGTACTAAGAGTATCTGTGCTAAGCCGCGGACAGACAAACAGACAGAGGTGGCGTAACTATAAAGGCTCCTTGATGACTACGGAACCCTAAAAACGATTAAGTTAAGATTAAGTGTATATAATAACATCTTTCAAGCAGTTACCCGTTGAGTGTTTTTTTTTACTTTTTGCAGTGCCACACATTTTATTTTATCGGGTATTCTATTATAATAATATACTTGTGGAGCAATACCAAAGAAGCTTTTCTTCATTACAGAAGTTTTACATTTCACAAGGCATCATTAATTTACATATTGAGCACGTATCGCTGTTCTTTTTGAAAGCTGACCTCCATTCGTCAGCTTCACGTCTATTCGTTTCTCGTTCTGCTGTCATATCATTCAGTGTGATAGGTTTACATCCGTCTTATCTGACTACATCTCGGGAACTCGCGCTTACTAATGCAGGCAGACGTGCGGGGAATACTTCAGCAAGTGGTGTACCCTGAGCGATTGATACGATAGATACAAGGGGGTTATAAACAAGGCGAGTGTTAGGCTACCTTCAGGAATGCTTTGGTTTACTTTGGGTATAGTAGTATGAGTATTGGGTTAGTTTACTAGATTTTCTTACACGTCTTCTATATTTCCTAACTACCGCCAGAAATAATAATTCTAAACACAACTACAGACATTTAATGAAAAAAAATATAAATTTATGTTACACACAATATTAATGTGATTTTTATAGCCGCGCAACACACAATAGGCGCAACCTTTCAAGTGTAACCTCCGTTAAGTCTACATCATACTTAACCGTACTTCTATCAATTACAAGAAAAAATTAAACGATGGAAACCAACCACTGCACAACGTAGTTCACGAACAATTTAGTTTCATCCATTATTCACTAACAGTGCAGTGCTGTCCACCCACATCCACATCCACTATTGTCCCTCGCAGCACACGTATGAACACAAAACTATTTACTTAGTAAAAGCACCACCATTACTATGCATTACGAATAATTACTGAAAAACAAAAAACCTGCAACGACAATGCGCTGTAGGTAATTGGCCAGCATGTACAGCACAAACAAATCCCAACTCTATGAAGTATTATTAAAGTTTAAATTTTAATAAAAGAGAGCTTGTCTTTTAGATAGAGATGGGCCAAATGTTGCATCTAGGGAATGAGTGTTGCATTACAAGAACTAGACACACGACGTCACGTCATAATAGTTGTTTGTTCATAATGCTATTATAACAAACAACTATTATAGTATACTGATGCACGTTTTCACCAATATTCACTAAAAAGTCTAAATTAAGCCAAGGTAGGTGGCCCCTAGTATTTTTTTTATTTTCATCAACCTTTCAAAATACATTGGCATCCCTAGAGTAAGTACTTGGTTTCCGATAGTAAATACGTACTGGATGCTGTTATTTTGGGAGTAGTTTGTTATTGAGTAGTTGTATATGCATTATAGACTACAAGCTAACGTTAACACCAGTTAGAGCAGCATGGTTCTCTTGTCTATTATGTAATATAATTAATTAATAACAACGGCATAATAAACGGCGAAACAAATGTGCCTGCTCAGCGTCCTTGCTTACGGCGATATCGTCTTTGATCGTTCATTGTGGAGCGGTAATTGAGAAAATAATTAGAACGCTTAAGAGCCTCGTATCGTATCATTAACTGTTATCATTATTGTCGAGTTCGTGCTATGCGTTATTATACTAAGCAATAGACCTCCCACGTAGATATAATCATCCTTATATGTCGCCGTCAACACTTGCTCCTCTTGCACGCACCTAATGTTATTGATATTAATATTTATATCAATATACCTTCTCGGTTCCCAAGTCTCCTATCGTAAGCGTCTGAACTTAGTAAAGGAATTATTACTTCCCTCCGACTCCAAGGTGTCGGCGTGCCTGTAATCAAAGAATGTTTCAATAAAGCATTATTCGAACAACTCGGTAAACGTTATGAGCAGTTTTATCGACACTGACTGCTCTGGTCCAAGGTCGGGTGTCAGCTGTCAGCTGTCATAGCCGACACTGTGTACTGATACTCCCCGAAATATACTCGTACGGGTTTGTACAACACCTTGCTACTGGTGTTAAAAGGCACATTGTGTCACAGCTTGAGACATAATCACATTTTTGCGGTAGGTGTAAACTTGCAGAAATCGTCATGCGTAAAAGCTTTCATACTTGCTTTACTTGTCTTCTTCTAATTCACACTTTTTTCCTTCGCCACTATCTTTTTTTCACTTGAGATGTGTGAATTTACACTCACATCCCACGTCTGAAAGTGTGAATATGGTCAAAATGTTAATCTAAGATGGTGACTGCGAAATTTTTCATCATATGTGTCGTTTTCATAGTTTTCTAGGGTGTTAAAGACGATAGTGACGTTAGAATTAGAGATGCAACGATACCGATACGATAATGGTATATAGGCGATAATTGTAAGCTTTTACGATCATTCGTTATCGTTAACATTACGATACGATATCTACTATTCATTCTTTCCGATATTTTTTACAGTTTCCAGTGACACAAAACGCATAGCGCGTAAACTTAAGGTTGATCTGCTGTGGTGACCCACGAAATTAAAATTTTCTTAGTTTTTTTGCAATTTGTAGGGCTGTGTCAGGTTGTATCTTAATCAAAATAATTATGATTCGCGACCATAACAAATATATATTTACAGAATTATTATCATTAAAATCATTAATACATCACTCTAAGTTAGATCTGTTTCATTGAATGACTTTTTCAGGAAATCATGACATTTCAGAACAAATCTAACTAAGAAAGATGTGTTAATGATTCCAATAATTATAATTCTATAAATACATATTTTATTTGTTACCGTCAAAAATCATATTTAGATCAAGATACAACGTGGTATTAACTTGCAAATTGTAAAAAACGTAAATTTGAATTTCGCGGGCTACCACTGCGGATCTACCTTAAAAATGTTGTTTTCTCAATAAGAATTTGCCTGTAATAAACTACGACTATAATTAAATATATATAAAATCGTTAATTAAAGTAAATAAAACAATTAAAAAGGTAACTAAAATTTAATTAATAAAAAATGTAAAAAGTCTAACGTAAGTAATACAAACAAAGCTTAAAATTTATTCAATAAAATGCTATTAAACAAAAATTGTAATGCATTCGTATCGTAATTCGTTATCGCATCCCTAGTTAAAATGTAAATCCAAGATGCCGGCTACGAAAATTTTAAATGTTTTCAGCATGGGTATCATACGTTTTCATAGTTTTCCAGGGTGCTAAATTCTATAGTGAGGTCAAAATTTTAATCCATGATGGCGGCTGAGTATTTTTTTTTTTCGTACCTGAGAACGAACTACGTTTCTAGCGCACACATAAAATTATAGCACAAACAACAACGTCACTGTACTCAACTTTCTTAACAAAACAATTGATTTGTTTTGACCCTTGACCTATGGAATAATCTTATCATATGTACCTAAGTAAAAGAAGTCGTGTTAGTTGCTCGCGACTTAAACTGTTCCCAATTTGAGATATTATGTCTGCGACGAGCCATTAGCACGTTTCGATTAGAGTTGTCATTAACATTCTTCTAATGCTCTCATTTAACTGCTAACATTAAAAATTATGGACTAGTTTAGTTTATTAACCACTCCGTGGCCACCATAATAATGACTTGAATACTAATCTGTCGACTCTTTCGACATAACCTATCATATAAATGACTCTACTTAAATAATAATGATTCGTATGCCACCGGTGTGACTTTATACTATACGTATAGAGTACTCAGTGTAAAGTAAAGTCACATGGGTGGCATACAAGATAGAGTCTATACAAACATGCTATTCAAGTAGGCACCTATAAAATGATGACGGAATCAATTATTAAAAAGCTAAACACACCTTTATGCTTTCATTTAAAAATGCAGGCTACACCGTATTCCATATAATTATGCCTTACAAGTAACAGGTTGTATAGAACCGCGCCATGACCCACGTGACCTACTTCTGACCGGCGCGGCGCACGGTTTGCACCAACAAATCTCATACTTGTATTATTTTCCTCTTCCCCTCATCAAGTTCAAAGAAAGTTTCACGATAAGAATTCAAAAGATTTTGGAATGCTTTCATCGTTTAATAAAGTTCCAACAGTATTATGTAATAAAAAACAATGTTTTAACAGGATTTATGTAAAAAGATCTTGTCTTTATGGAAATATCTTAAATCGTATCTATACTAATAAATTTATTATAAAGAGAGAGAGCGATTTTTGTGAGTTTGTGTATATATGTAGGGACATCTCCGGAACCCAAGCTGCTATTTGAAAAGTTCTTTGATTATTTGAAAGGTGCATTAGGTATTCCAGATCGACATACTTAGGCCATGTCTTTATATGTATATAATTCTTCGGTACGAGTGTATGACAATTCTCCTAATCGGCTCCTAATCGGCTGGACCGACTTTGATAAAAAAGTACGTATTTAAGTAGGTCCGTGGATGGTTTAGATTCACAATTGCACCCAGTAGGTGGCGCTCTGATCGAGTTCGGATAATGTATGTCCAGTCAGTAATCATGTATCCTTATCCTTACATATTGTAAAACAAAGTCCTCCCGCCGCGTCTGCCTGTCTATCTGTCTGTCTGAACGCGATAAACTCAAAAACTACTCCGCGATCGCATAATTATGTCTATCTTCTAAGGATAATCCACAGTAACTATTTTTATCTTCCAGAATTTGATAAAAATGTCATTGTTTTTTCCGAAGTTATTTAGAACCGTATTATATTAATCCTTGTCTAATAAAACATGTTATTTAAATTGGTGTTTAATTTAGATTCAATTATGCCTTGACACCATATAATTTAAAGAAAAAAGATATCACATATTCAAAATGATTCGTAACAAAAATAATTATGGTTGACGGCGGCGCAGCTCTAGGACAAGAGTCAATGACCTTTTCATCGACTATTATAAGGTATGCGATCATCACTTCGCTTCCTTTTTTTAATCCCGGTAGTATGCTTCCGTTTATGTTATTTACGAGTAAATTGGTGTTTAATTTAGATTCAATTATATTTCTTCGCTTCATTCTTCAGATATATTATAACCAGGTAGTCCTTTAATCTACTAGATAACATGCACACTTTCAGAGATTTATGAAAATCGATATAAGTATCGACTTTTTACAATTAAATCGATTCTTCATAACCACACCACTAGTCAAGCTGTCATTCTATTTTCGTGCACGATAGCAAGCACACCCGCGCTCACTAGTTATACAAAATGCCGAAAAAAAGGGAATATTCTCAAGAAATTGAAGACTATCAACGTAAAATCAAGAGGCTGGAAGATGAACGAAAACGTCGTAGAATCATAATTGAATCTTCATCTGATTTCGGTATGTATTGTATTTACAACTACCCTCTATTATAAATTATTTTATGGTGCCACCTAATCCCGCGAGGATTACAGGCGCATTGTTATATTGTGATGTCTATTATGTTTATGGTGCTTATGTGCTATTTATTTAGTACGGGTTTTTGCCCGGCGGTTAACCGTGAGTTAACACGAAGGCTATGATTTTTCAAACACATATGAGATTGTCGCGCCTGGCGGTTAACCGAGCGTTAACACGATGGCTGTAGGATGATCGATTATGTACATAATTATAACAATCTAAATGATGACCCATAATAATGAAACCTAGTCGTTTTATCCATAAGTTTAGCGGTTAACCGTGAGTTAACACAAATAACAAAAATGTGGAATTCAAAGGTCTTATACATTTCAGACGATAACGAATCCTTACGTTCTGCCCCCGGTGCCATCGTAGAAGAAAATTTTACGGCGAATGAAGTTCCACCTTATGATATCCCTGACGACGTTCCCATTCCGATCGCGGAAGCATCTACTCCTACTCAAGAAGATACTACCTGCCCAGAGCTTGACCCAGAGCTACTGATCTACGGAAACAGATAATACTCCGAAGTTCGGTGATAAAATTCATCACAGCTTAGCTCAGCGATGGGAACCTATTCTCAAGAAGGGATTATCAAAGGAAGCAAAAGATAAGTTGTTCAAAGACTATCTTGTGCCTGAAAACTGCACTCTGCTTCAAGCACCCAAACTGAATAATGAAGTTTCGGCGGCTATTTCTGAAGCATCTCGTCATAGAGATAAGAGGAAGGAATCTGAGCAGCAGCAATTGGGTGCTGGCGTCTCAGCCATAAATAAAGCTTTGACAATAATGCTTACGAGCGACAACAAAATTGAAGCAATAAGGATTATGAGCGATGGATGTCGTATCCTGAGTGATCTTCATTATCAGGAAACACAATCGCGAATTAGCGTCATCAATTACGCATTAGCCAAACCTTTTCTAAACGTCGTTCAGGATTGCGAAAGGGACGAAACGTTATATGGCAATTAATTAGGGGAAAAAATAAAAACTTCCAAAACAATCGAGAAGCAGGGCAAGTCGATTAAAAAAGGTCCAAAAGGTCAGAAAGGTAACCCCGCGATGGAACCAACGACATCTCATTCACGTCCCCAGTATCAATACCGACAACCAGGTCCCTACCAGGGAAACTGGACAGGCCCCTCGTAGTTCCTACAGAACAGGGAGGTACGGAGAGGTCCGAACAGAGCAAACAGCACCACGAGCCGTCGGCCTCCACCTCAGCAGACGTCGAGCTCGGTCACTGCGAATAAGTCGAGGGCACCTGCGCCGCGCCAATAACCCAGGTACAACACGCTGGTAGAATATCTAATTTTTATGATTGTTGGCTCAACATAACATCTAATTCTGTCATTTTAAATTGGATACGTAATGGTTTTCCTTTACCGTTTGATTCTAACGTGATACAAACTAATGTACCTTGTTAACATTAGGTGCGATAAGCCCTTGCAAACCTACTCAGGACCAGTTTATTTCAAAAACATTTATAGCCATAAAGTCTCAATCAATCAATCTGCGTAGCCTTTTCCCAACTATGTTGGGGTCGGCTTCCAGTCTAACCGGATGCAGCTGAATACCAGTATTTTACATGGAGCGACTGCCTATCTGACCTCCACAACCCAGTAACTGGGTAATATACGATACCCCATGGTAAGACTGGTGTCAGACTTTCGGGCTTCTGACGACTCGTAACGACTGTCAAAGATCCACGAATGACAGCCGGGACCAACGGCTTAACGTGCTTTCCGAGGCACGGAGGATTCTCGGTATGTAAAGATGGTCACCCATCCACTGACCAACCCCGGCAAGCATAGCTTAACCTGATGGATCGACAAGTGCGGCTGTTGTTACTAAGCCACGAGCTCCTAAAAAAAAAAGCCATAAAGTCTAATGGTGAGAAAAGATTTATTTTAAATTTAAAAAACTTAAATCATTATGTTTCAAAATTACACTTCAAAATGGAAGGCTACCGAACGGAATCTAAATTATTACCAATTCATGGCTTTATGGCCACTATCGATTTAAAAGAAGCATTTTTCCTTATACCCATTCGTAAATCTAATCGCAAATTTTTAAGATTCCAATTCGAAAACGAGAACTCAAACATGTTCAATTGTATGCCACCTACGAGTTCAATTGTATGCCATATGGCCTTTCGGTAGCTCCGAGAGCCTTTACTAAGATCATGAAGGAAGTGGTTTCCCATTTACGCTACCAAGGCTTCAAAAAGGTTATTTTTCTCGACGATATCCTTATCGGTGATGATTATCAAGAATGCCAAAAAAATGTTAAAGCTACTTTAAACCTTTTAGAATGTCTCGGGTTCGTAGTGAATTATGAAAAGAGTTCTCTTGTGCCTAAACAAACCTGTAAATTTCTGGGATTTATGTTCGATTCTGTAAATCAATCAATTTCTCCGACAAAAACCAAAAAATAGGGAACCTAGTTAACTAATTCTCAAAATTGTCTCAGTGCTCAGTTAGAGAATTTGCTGAGTTAATAGGAGTTTTAATAGCCGCGTGCCCCGCGGTTAAATATGGTTGGTTATATACAAAAATTCTAGAAAGGCAAACATTTCTAGCCTTACAAAATTGTCCTAGCTTTGATAGACACTTCAAACCTCATCCTGTAATTCTTGAGGATTTAAACTGGTGGCAAAAGAATGTGCTAAATTCTAAAAACACTATGAAAACGCCTAACTTTGAATTAGAGGTTTATACGGACGCCTCACGTACCGGCTGGGGAGCTGTGTGTAACAACGAACGAGCTCATGGAGCTTGGAAAAAAAGTGAACTTGAACAACACATCAACTACTTAGAGTTGTTAGCTGTGTTCTTAGCCTTAAAGTATTTCGCAAGCAAAAAATCTGATTGTTCTGTTTTACTGCGTATTGATAACACAACAGCCATCAGCTACGTGAATCGGATGGGGGGGATCCGATTTCCACATTTGAATAATCTTTCTAGACAAATTTGGAAATGGTCTGAAGAGAGAAACATCTGGTTATTGGCCTCGTACATTAATACCAAGGCTAATTACGAAGCAGACAAAGAATCTCGAAGGCTAAATCCCGACACGGAATGCGAAATTTCCGATTTAGCCTTCGAACGAATATCAAAAAGTCTCGGTAAACCCGAAATCGACCTATTTGCCTCTCGGGCCAATGCCAAATGTCAGGATTATATGTCATGGAGAAAGGATCCTGACGCTCTTTCTATAGATGCCTTTACAGTGAACTGGAACATGTTTTTTTATGCTTTTCCCCCTTTTCCACTTATTCTTAAGTGTCTTCACAAAATAATACAGGAAAGTGCCACCGGTATTCTAGTCTTTCCTTTTTGGCCATCCCAAGCCTGGTACCCACAATTAATGAAAACAATCGTTTCTGAAATAATTTGGATAGACCCTAGACATCATATCGTATCATGTTACAGAAATCCATTTATCCTGGGTGCCGCAGTACTCTCAGGCAGGCGTTCTCGCTGCGTGGCGTCCCCGAATCAGCCCTGGACCTGATGCTGGCGTCATTATCAAAGAACACGATGCAGCAATATAACGTGTCGTTCAAATTGTGGTGGCAATATTGCGTAAATAATAATTATCACTTTTTTTATTGCTCTGTCCCGATAATATTATGCTTTTTAAGTGAACAGTTTGATAAGGGAAGTTCGTACGGAACTCTAAATAGTCACAGATCAGCGTTATCCCTCTTATTAGGCGGTAATATCGGATCTGATGAACGAATTAAACGACTGCTCAAAGGAGCGTTTAAATTAAAACCTAGCTTCCCCAAGTACTGCACTACATGGGACCCACAGATTGTTCTAAATTATGTTTCTGATTTGTACCCTAACAGAGACCTTAGTAGGGAAAAAATTACGAAAAAAGTGGTAATTTTATTAGCTTTAAGTACTGCCCAACGCGTTCAAACATTATCTTTGATAAAGCTTGAAAACATAACAGTAGGATCTAACGGTATAAACATAGCCATCAAATATATTATAAAAACATCCGCGGCAGGTCGTGATCTACCGACCTTATTCCTGCCGTACTTTAGAGAAAACCTTCGCATTTGCCCCGCGACTGCTCTCGAAGATTATCTCCACGTCACAGACAAAGACCGACCTGCTAACGTATCCAATCTCTTAATCACTGTGAAGCGCCCCTACAAGGGCGCGACAGCACAGTCAATAAGCAGATGGATAAAGCAGATATTGGCCAAGAGTGGCGTGGACGTGGCGGCGTTCAGCGCGCACAGCACGCGGCATGCCGCCACGTCTGCGGCCGCCGCGGCCGGGGTCTCTGTCGACACTATAAGGAAAGCTGCGGGATGGATGAAAGCGTCTAAGGTTTTTGCTCAATATTATCATCGTCCAATTATAGACGACGATAACTTTGCTCAAGCGATATTCCATGATCAAGTTATTGAGTAATTAATTATTAGTTTAGCTTTGAGACTAATCTTAAAGATATTTTGTTCCTACAAATTATTATTAAGTAAGTACCTATTCGAAATAAATACATGTTTAGTTAGATACTTATTCTTAACTACATATTATTATGTTTATGTTGATTAAAACCATTGTATTCTTACAAAATAATTGTTTTTAATTATCAAACACAAAAATTTTCTCTGAACATCTACCTGGTTATAATATATCTGAAGAATGAAGCGGAGAAATATAATATATGATCAAACGAACTTCATAAGCGAAGTTCGATCAATATTATATGAGTCACTTCATTCGAAGATATAGGTTCCCTCCCAACCCAACCCCGGTGATAAAGTTTTGCATTTGTCTTAATTATTATCTCTAAAAGAATGACAGCTTGACTAGTGGTGTGGATATATATGGTTAGTAAAGAATCGATTTAATTGTAAAAAGTCGATACTTATATCGATTTACATAAATCTCTGAAAGTGTGCATTCTAGTAGATTAAAGGACTACCTGGTTATAATATATCTTCGAATGAAGCGACTAATATAATATTGATCGAACTTCGCTTATGAAGTTCGTTTGATCATATATTATGCCTTGACATCATATAATTTAAATAAAAAAGATATTGTGACAATACCTGAAATACCCTAGGCTGATAAAATTTTCGTTTTTCGTAATTGTGTTAATATTAGTGTTTGGATCGGTTACCCGTAGGGGGAAGAACTGTGCCCCTCCTTTCCGCACAGTTCTGTAGGGCTCGTCCCAGACTGGTCACCCTCCCACCCATATAAGAAAGAGAAGCATTCCCATAAACTAAACTACCTTGTTCCGTCTCAGAAGATTAGGGAACAAGGATTGGACCAGGAAGTTAATATTGGGAATTCACAGTTAGTAAACACAAGTATTATAATATGAAGCTAAGAAGACAAGAGGGTATGCAAAAGTATATATTATAATATTATGTTTTAGTATTATAAATGTTGGAACGCCAACGTCTCCTCTTCTCGCAGTTGAGCACCAATATCTGCAATACAGACTTGGTAAGGTGGAAGGGATAAAAGGATCGTTACACTTGCGCTTAAAATACGATTACGTACTACTACGTTAATTTGTCTGTTTACAATATACCCACTTCAGTGAGACCGGGAACTGTATAAAAAACAACGTTTGCCTCATTGTACGTGTCCTGCTAGACCTAATGCATAGAACCTCTGAGGAACTAATACGATTCTAACGGAACACGCTCCCTAAGCACTAAATAAATGTTTTACTCAATCCTAAGACAGAGTGCTGCGAAGTCCAACTATCATTGAGGAAAACAAGTTTAATATTGAATAGTCCTAATCGCGTACTAATATGAAAGACCCTTACGACAGCCTAGCCCATTTTTACAAACTTAACACAAAACTAGCACAAGCGCACCGTAGACTCAGTCTCTAGCAGAATACATTACGATCGTACCTGGTGAACGCCAAAGTGGTAGCTCGTCACTTCATATTTCCTTAATCTGCCCCATTTAGAGGATGCGGTGCGGCTATTAGTGGCATTGCGTCCCAATAGCGTGTCTCAATAAATTATGTCGATTCGGTAATAGGCCTACAAACAGCCGGGTGGGGTTTTAATGAGACACGGTCCCTAGCGTTCTTAGAACGTCTACCAATTCAGTTTAGGGTACTTAGTAAAGCCTACCCCAACTCCCTGAAAATATGCGTCAACACGCCTCACGCAAGATATTCTGTAGCAAAACCTTTTCGGAAACAGAAATCGTCACTAACGTTTGGTTCTTTTGTAATGCAATTACAGATTGGCTTTATAGCCTAGATCAATTCCAAATGACCTGTGAGTATTTATGGCTCTGCTTTCCAAATGTGGTGCGTCATCTCAAAGTCAACAGTCGGAGCATTACTGCCCAGTCAAGTAAGGCCTTCGCCATTTCCCTATAGCCAACTGCTAGTGACAATAATCTGCCAAGGTACGGATTAGGATATGGACACGTAATACACGAAAATGTAACATTAGTTATAAAACACGATACTAAATAAGTGTTGAGTTACAAGAACTGTTGAGTTACCTGAATTATATTACCAGCCTAGGATAATTTTATTATAATGAAATACTCACTCAGTCGCACTCACAAGCACGCACTCACCCAATCGCACATCAAACACGCGCACATACTCGTACTTCGTTAAATACTACATTAATCTAGTCTGGGCGTCAACCCAACTATATTTAACTTAATAAATAATACTCGCTATCTTGCGACAGCCCACTTGGACAATCATGGCCTCTGGCATTCAACAAGCCTGCTAATACGAGTATAACTAGCCTAATAATACGTCCACACCCTACCATGGTCTAAAACCAACTTCCCCACTTCACCAGCTTGGACTCCCGCGTCCGTAGTCTTTCGTGATCTAGAACCAACCCCCGGTCTTCATTCCTCAGTCCCCTAAATTCCTAAAAAATACCACGTTGACGGTTTGGTCCCACAGTTTCGCAGAATAGGTTTATGACTCTTTTTGTGTACAACTTCTTAATTGTTTTAAAAGGGTCTTTTGAATAGCTCGACTTAATCCTTAGCAGATGCTCGATGCAGTCTCAGGGATGGTCAATCTTTTGAGACCGACGATGAGTTTTTATTTATATACATTTTATTATAAACCATACAAATATTTTAGCACAGAATATATTAAGTTTCGGTCAGCCCGGGTACGTTAACAGTACGAGAGTGGTTAAAGCATTCTAGCTAGGTGCTAGCTTGAATAATAAAATAATTAATCCAATAATATAACTGCAGTTATTGGATAATTGATAGTTACATCGATGGAAGCATCGGCTTTGCATGACTTTTGAAAGTTTGGTTAGATCCATCTTTATAACTTGTTGTTTAAAGTTTCAAGCATGAAAATCGAGAGCTGTAAGTTTACATTGAAAGAACCGCATGTTGACACCCCTGCTTTCTCAGAATATTTGTAGAAAGTGGCCACGGGTCGCTGCCCATAAAATATAAATGGAATGGGTTTGTAAGAGGTTCAATATTGTTTTAACATTAAATAAAAATAGGATATTTTGTTATTAATTAGGGTAACGTGTCGAGCTGTCAACCCATAAAATTGAGATTTAATGTGTTCTTAAGAAACTCGAATCGGCCTTTAAGTGACGGTTTTAAAATAAATATAATAACTGTTATTAAATTAGAGTAAATGGCAAACAGTCACAATATCACTCAAAATGATTCGTAACAAAAATAATTATGGTTGACGGCGGCGCAGCTTTTTTTTTAAATCCCGGTAGTATGTTTCCGTTTATATTGTCCGACATCCACGCGGACGTAGCCGCGGGCAAAAGCTAGTACAAAACATATACAAAAATAAGTACTTACACATACACTAATAAAATAGGTACTATCTTCAATTAATTAAAGCTACTTTTTGTTATGTTACTGCTCAGAACTTGTGCACGTGAACAGTCGTCTTCAAATGTAAATTGCACCCGTGCGGAGCGGTGCGGCGCTAGTCTTATAATAAAGAATACGATAGATATTCTTTTATTTACGAATCTATTCTACAAATCTGCTTAAAATAAAACTGATCGTTTTGACATTTCACTTTAATAAAGCTTTTAACTATCTAATATTCAATATTAAAATTTCAGAATATTGATAGCCGACCCGAATTAGTTGCTAAAAGCTGTGCGATGTTGCTTTCATAGTCAAAGAGCATTCGCTAACACAGTTCATCAACATGAGCAAAGGATAACGGCCGAATCTCGCCAAATATTTATTTATGAGTTCCGTGAGAGTATTATGAAGCAAGTCACACGTACTGCATAATTACGAGCACCTCTACATACGATTTAATGCGACGTCGGGGAACGCACCCGCGACACGTTCGCAGTAAGTAATAGCCGACTGAATTAAACAGCGCGGGGGGAAAGGGGGAGATTGTCAGTCGTCCGGTCATTATTATTTCAGGGGTGTAATTAGTCGACGGTCCACGGCGTGAGCCCTGCACAGGTAAGTGACGTAGATATAATATGAGTTCAACGGGTTAAAAATTCAAACGTCTTACTGTCCTAGACAGACTTCCTATTCAGTGTCCAAAGAGGATGCTTCATCAGGTCCCAATAAATTATACAGTAATGTTTACTTTTTCCCAATCATTTGTGGGGTGTTATTGGTCCCTTAGTTTTTCCTATGTGTTACTGTAGCATTTTATTTTCTAATCTTTATCTTCACTATACAGCCCATGAACTGTAATATGAAGCGCCTATGTCCATAGTTGGCAATGTAACGTTTCGCCATGATCCATGAGATACGCGCGCGCGGCACCCGCCATGGGAGAACCCGGCTCAAATTACAACCGGAATTAAAACCAATATACTACGGACTACAAAGGGTTCAGCAGGCATATTCTGTGGTTACTAACCCATGCATAAAGTTGCTATAATATAGAAAAGCTGTGAACGAGAATGTTTTGAACCGACTCGACCATAAACATAAACCGCGATTTAACAACATTTTGAAGTTTCTAAGCGAACGTAATAAGTGAATTTACATTAGAATTCCATAAAGGTATTTGTAAGCTTGTTCGAAATGGAACTTCTACAATATCGTATAATTTCAGGATCGATTCCGGATCCACGAGATGGGATCCTCCAGTGACTTTCAAGAAACGTTTATTTCGATACGGTGGTTATCGGATAACGGTAATCGTAATTTAACCAGAGCCATGAGTTGCCATCGAAAACTTACTCGCTAGCGTTAAATACGCTAGCGTATTAACGTGAATCAAATAGATTTCGATAATGTCAAAACTCGCTAGCGTCTCCGTCAATGATTTATATGAAAATATATTGTACAGAGCCCCTAGCGGTCACTGAAAGAATCAAAATTCGTACCAAGAGCACTATAGATTTCGATAGGTAAGAATCCTAACGTAATCTATTCGATAGTCACTAACGTTTTCAGCTGTCACCATACAAAACGGCACCATGAGTCACTAATTCGACAGACGCTATCGAAAAATACGCTTGCGATACTAGTTACGTAGCTCACTAGCATTTTGAGGTGTGAAACATGTTTACATTAAAATTATATACCTACGTTTTTGAGTCTTTTAAAGTCAAAAAATGGCTGGAAGAGCTTATTTAGCTTGGAATATGTTAGAGGCCGCTAAATTTGGAGATCAACGATGTGCACATCGTGAATTTCAAGAAAAAAAATATTAATTTATTTAAGCCTTTTATTTCCCAAAAAGTACCTACATTTATATCATTCATTCATAATTTACAATATAAACATGCGTTTTAACAATAATGAGATGAACAAGAATAGATTATTAAATAAATAAATTGATTTAACATATTAAGTAAAATAAAATAAATTATATACACAATGTTTTTCAATTGATATTGGGTGCCCATTTAAGGGCGAAGGTTTCCTCCATCTTTCGCCATTCGTTTGTCTTGGGCTATTCTAGTCCAAGTGGGGCCGGTCACGGCCACAATATCGTCGCACCACCGGCAACTGGGTCTGCCTCGGGTGCGTGGTGTATCGCGAGGGTACCAATGGAGAACCCGCTCACTCCAGCTTCCATCTGTGGCTCTGGCTACGTGTCCTGCCAATCGCCATTTCAACTTGCAAGCTAGTTCCACAGCATCTATTATTTGAGTGCATAGTCGGTATGTATTTGCTTTTTTTTCGGTCTCTGAGTTTAATTCCTACTATACTCCTATCCATTGTTCGTTGGAAGGCTTGAAGTTTTTTATAACTGCCTTTGTTAGTGTCCAAGTTTGACAACCGTAGAGTAGGTCATATAATGGTTTCCATAGCTTTCTTTTTCAGGCGAATAGGGATGCGTGATTTAAATACCTCTTTCAACGACCAATATCTTCTCCATGCACTCTTTATCCTGCGGTCTATTAAATTTTCGGTAGCTTTATTAAATGATATGCTTTGCCCGAGATAAACACAATTGTCTACGTATACGATTGGTGTGTCTTATAATCACCGTTGGTACTCATAGGCTGTTACTTAATAGGTACACCTGTTTTTTCAGCGTTCATTTGAAGATCGCATTTTCGGCTCCCCTTATCTAGTGACTTCTGCATGTGCACCAAAACATGTAATCTGCGAAGCGAAGATGGTTCAAGAACTCGCCGTTTATGTATATACCGACATTGTGCCAATCCAGCTGTCTGATTGAAAACATAGTTCATTTTAAATTTTAATAAAAAACACCGCAAATCACACATCGTCAAAGTAATTACAAATTGAATAGACGTACATAATTATTATAAGGAATAAAAATTGAACAACCCCTAAATACCGTAAATAGTTCACTAACCGCCAACCTTTTTATTTAATCGGATTTTTTTATGATATTGACTGTCATAACATTGTTACCATAGTGATAGCGTTTTGATCATATGAGCCGTTCTCTCTTCTTATTACTGAGAAAGAAAGAAACAAAACATAAGAGTGAAGTTAGCTAGACGACACGATCTATCGAGCTTACCTTAGCGCCTGCGTAAGACTCCGTAAAACTCATGGTGCGAGCATTATCGAAATCTATTTGATCCACGTTAACACTTCCGACTCCACCCTCTTTTCATAAAGCTCATACGCCATGTCACCAAACATATTGGAAGTGAACCCTCCAGGAGGGTCACCGGCATTACGTTTGCGCTAAAGTTAACCATCGCGCACGGTCAACGGCATTAGATTTAAAACCATATTATAAAACACTGTAAAACGTATGTTCAGGGGGTCTTGTCGCTATACGTATTTTCCAATTTTCCAACATTTTTAATTTTTTGTGAATATTTTTAACCGTGAACAAAACATTTTGAAAGTAAAAAAACTTGGATTTTAAAACCAACGTTTAAACTAATAAATCTTGTTACATCATCATACATCAGATTTTATTTTCAAGGTTTATAATGCTGTATTCGCTAAGAAAAACCTACATTTAAAATAAGCCCTCCGCGAGGGTTCCCGGCATCCCATAAGCGACTAGGTGAACCCTCCAGGAGGCGTCCCGGCATTGAACGTGTTAATACGCTAGCGCTAGCGAGTAAGTTTTCGATAACAACTCATGGTAGAGGTACAGAATTATGGAAGTTAACGATACTCACCATTTACAAGTTCAATAGGTATAATTCGACAAATTAAAGTGTACATTTTTCATTTATTACCGCTGAATAGTGGCCAACGTGACCAATAAAATTAACGGCTAATAGAGACATTGCATAATATAATAACCAATCAATTAGCACAGGGACTGCTGATCGCAGTTAGCTATTATCAATAGACAGGGAAACGATTCTCCGTATCCATGCTGTGGTAGGTAACTTATTAGTTCCCGGGAACTTATTACACGTAATATCTCATCCCACCACGATATGCAGGCATTTGGTACAACATGATGGCATCGCCCGCCACTCCAGCAACTATAAACTATTAAAAGCCCTGCACACACGCACATATGTGCGAGCTCTAATTAGTTATTTAATATCTGCGTCGTTAATGAACATAATAAGTATTTTGAACCTACTTTCATTATATTCGCTGGCAGATAATCAGTACCTAACGGAATAATTAATGCATGCTGCGTCTCCGTTATTACTGTAGAAAAGTTTCATTAAAGGTAGGTTAAATTCTATGTTGTTAAATCTATATAAGTTACTAGCTGCGCCCCGCGGTTTCACCCGCATAAGTCTCGATCCCGGTCATGGCTTACTAAAGTGCCAAATTTAATCCAAATCCGTTCAGCCGTTTTAGCGTGAAAGCGTTACAAATAAACAAACAAACTCACTTTCGCATTTATAATATTAGTTATTTAGGATACCAACTGCATTTATATTCACCCTCTTTCTACCATGAGCTTTTAGGGTCCCGCAGACAGGCGCGACGCGACGTTGTGACGTGATCCTCGTAGAACAATTTCCATGAACTTCGTAGAACAACTTCATCAAAATATGAATGGTTTACTACACAAAGCTGATGAATTTACCGTAAATTTAAATAATGTTAACAATAACATAATTGATGTGGTGTGTGTTACCGAGCATAATATGATAATAGACGATACAAAATTTCTCCAAATTCCCAACTATACTATGGCGGCAAATTTCTCAAGAGCAAATAGAAATGGTGATTCATGTATCCTAGTACGAAAAAATCATAAATTTAAGATTCTACACGAAGCAAAGCGTGTAAGCGTATCCAACCTCATAGAGTGTTCGGCTATTGAACTGCTGGAGCATAAGTTAATTATCATATGTATATTATAGGCCTCCGAAGAGTAAAAGGGATTGTGTAGACTTTTTTTTTGACCGTTTAATGGCTATGCTTGCTAAGTTATGTATCAAATGTAAGAAACTTGTTATTTGTGGTGATTATAATATTGATCGACTTAAAGATACTCCTGTTTTGAGAGAGTTTGAAGACTTATTGCGGAGCTTTAACTTAAAACTTGCAATAAATGAACCAACTCGTTTGCTAAGCAAAACGTGCATTGATAACATTGCTCATAATATTAGGGGCTGTAAACAACGTGTCTTAGAACTAGCACTATCTGATCATACAGCTCAAATACTGTCATGTCCTGTTAGGAAAACGTACTCAATAACCCACTAGTACAAATTTAGAAGAGACTATAGCAACGAAAATGTTGAAAATTTATTAAAGTTTTAAAAGCCCTGACTTTTAGTGATTGCTATGGAAAGAGTGACCCAAATGCTGCTTTTGAAGAATCCCATAAAGTATTTAAACTTTTTTATGACCTCTGCTTTCCAAATATAAAAATTAAGGTTCCAATCACACGAAATACCAAATGACTCAGTAAAGGATTAAAAATATGTTCCCTCCGTAAAAGAATGCTACTTAAAACTTATCGACTATCAGGTAATAATAGAGATAGGAGTGATTTGAAGAAATATGCATAAAAGTTTAAAAGAATCATAAAACTCACTCAAAGGTCGCAAAATAACTATCATATCCAAACAGCCACAAATAAATCTAAAGCAGTTTAGCAAATAATCAATAAATACAAAAACAATAACCCCCCTGAAAAAATTAATAGAATAAAATATAATAACCAACTTATAACTGCTCCTGATGCTATAGCACAAACATTCAACAACTTTTTTATTGATGACATTTCAAAACTAACGAATAATACTATAAACTACGCAAATTTTCTAACCTATAACAAACCAAACTCCTGTTTATTGACACCAGTTACCCCTTTTTTTTTTTTTTTTTTTTTTTTTTTTTTTTTTTTTTTTTTTTTTTTTTTTTTTTTTTTTTTTTTTTGGGTGGGAAATCATCAAATGACTCGACGTAGTGTCAGACTTTTACTGACTAAAACCCACCCATGTTCCTTCCGTTGCCTGTGTGCCGGGGCCGCGATATCCCTTTCGGACAAACTCGCAACCCTGGCAGGCATTGGCCCTTACGGACCCCGTCAGTTGGTGCTGACATCTCTTTGAGGCGCGCGTGGAACACAACGCGCCGTCGACCCGGGCCTGGTCCTAATCGGACGGCGAGCTACCCATTGCCCACCGTCCGCAAGCCCGCGCCTACGGTGGCCGGAAGTCGGCTCGCGACTCCCGACGCCCGGGGCGTCTCCTGCGGCGACTAGGGGCGCGAGGGCGCGCATCTTGCATTTCCCTCGCGCGCTCCGCCTCCTCCTTCGCGAGCATTACTGCTTCGCAGAAGGAAGTGACGGCTTCCCATGCACTCTCGCTCCGGACCATGGCCTGAACCAGGGCCGGACGCGAGAGATCGCCGCCGCCGATCGCCTCCGTGAGGACACGGCGGTGCTCCGCCCAAGCCGGGCAGACCTCCACCGTATGCTCCACCGTGTCCTCCGGGCGTTCCACACAATGGTGACACCCGGGCATTTCCTCCCGCTTGATCCTGAACAGGAACCTCCCGAAGCAACCGTGTCCGGTGAGGACCTGCGTCAGGCGGAAGGTGAGGACGCCGTGGCGCCTCTCCAGCCACTCCTCAAAGAGGGGACTTACCGCCGCAATTGTGGCGTGCCCAGCGCTGGGTTGCGACAATCGCACACTCCATGCCGCCATGAGATCCCGCCGGAGCTCTGTCCGCTGTGCCGCGATTTGTTGCGGCAGCGGAGTTATACCCCGGCGTTTCGCCTCCTCGCGCAACTCCCACATGTGCGCGAGGACCTTCGCCTCCAGATCCCATGGCGGTAGTCCGGCAAGGAGGCTCGCCGCCTCGCGGGAGACCGTGCGGTATCCCCGGACCAGCCTGATGGCCATGACCCTTTGGGACGCGTTCAACCGCTGGGCCGGTCGCAGCCTCAGTGAACGCGCCCACACCGGTGCCCCGTAAAGGGCCATGGACCGCACGATCCCCGCGTAGAGCCTCCGGCAGGAGGCGTTTGGACCCCCTAGGTTGGGCAGAAGCCGCTTCAAAGCAGCCCCAGCCCTATCCAGTTTGGGAGCCAAACGTCGGAAGTGCTCCACGAAGTTCCACCGGGTGTCGAGGACGAGTCCCAGGTACTTCATCGTCGACTCGACACCGATGTGAACCCCTCCTGCCGTTATCTGGGAACCCGACAGTGGCGCGTTCCGAGGACCATAGAAACACATGGCCTCGGACTTGTGCAAGGCCACCTCGAGTCCCAGTTGCCGGATCCTATCGACGATTGTCGCAACCCAACGTGTCGCCAGTTCGGCCGCCGCCTCATGCGACCTCCCCTGCACCAGGACCAGCGTGTCGTCAGCGTAGCAGACTACGCTGACGCCGCTAGGGAGGTCGGCGCGCAGCACCCAGTCGTAGCCGATGTCCCACAGATGCGGCCCCAGAACCGATCCCTGTGGGACACCGCACGACATCTCTCGCCGGTTCCACTCTCCGTGGTGACCAGGGTAGATGACGGCCCTGTCCGTCAGATAGGCCTCGACCACTCGACAGAGGTAGGTCGGCATCCGGTGATACCGGAGTGCCTCCCTAATGCAACACCAGGGCAGGGTGTTGAACGCGTTGGCGATGTCAAGAGACACCGCCAAGACTACCCCACCCCGGGCAACAGCATCCCCCGTCGTGAGGGCTCGAACGCGCATGATGGCATCCACCGTGGAGCGCCCCTTGCGGAAACCAAACTGGCTGTCCGCCAAATCCGGCCCCACTCGCACCAGCCGCCCGACAAGGCGGTCCGCAATAACTCTTTCGAAGAGCTTGCCCACCTCGTCGAGCAGCACGATGGGCCGGTAAGCGGACGGAGAGTCCGCTGGGCGCCCCGGCTTCTTAATGAGGACCAGTTTCCCCGTCTTCCAGCGAAGTGGGAACTGGCCCCTCTCCAAACATGCGCTTAGGAGCCCCCTAAGTCGAGGCCCGAGAGCCTCTAAGGCCAGGACCCAGGCTTTTCCAGGTAAGCCGTCGGGTCCTGGGGCGGTATTTTTGGCACTCAGCCTACCTACCGCCACTCTCAAATCTACCTCGGTCACCTCCGTAGATTCGTCGTCGTCGTCACTGGTGTGGTCCGCATCGGGCACCGCAGGAGGCGGAGCCATGGGCGGGGGAGTATGTTCCCCTCGCGAAGGGAACAGAGCGCTCACCACGTCCTCCACGAGCTGGGGCCGGAGACTCTGCGTCAGCGGGGGAGCCCATGGGCGGAGTTGATCTCTCACCCATTTGTATGGGCGCCCCCACGGGTCTCTGTTCAGAGTCTCCAGCGACTCCTTACGGCCCTCTCCACACCAGTTACCCCTTACGATGTTGTCAAAATAATCATGACATTAAAAAAACTCTAACAGTACAGGTTGTGATGGAATTTCCGCAAAAATTATTAAACGTGTAGTGTACGAAATTGCTCAAATCATCACATATACTCGAATAATAAATTAGTGTCTTGAAGAAGGAATCTTCCCGACATATTTGAAAACTACTGTCGTTACACCAATATTCAAAAAAGAAAACACGGAAGATGTACGATGTTATAGACCTATCGCTCTCATTCCAATACTGGCAAAAATATTTGAAAGAGTACTACATAATAATCTTAGTGAATATTTCGGAAAAAATAAAATAATTATAGATAATCAAGTTGGATTCAGAAAAGGGAAATCGGTGAATACGGCAATGCATCAGTTATTACAAAAAAATATAACGGAACTAGATAAAAAAAATCAGGTCACAGCCCTATACATGGACATGACCAAAGCTTTTGATTATGTTGACCATGGACTACTTCTACATAAACTAGAAATATACGGAGTTCGAGGTAATGCACTAGAAATAATCAAATCCTATCTCAGTAATAGAACACAGTTCACTGAAATAACACAATTATGTACTTTCTCAAAAACAGAAATTAAATATACATCGAGCTCAAGATCTATAAAATATGGTATACCTAGTAATGTCCATACTAGGACCATTACTATTTCTCATTTATATAAATGATTTACCTAACGCTATTCGGCACCCTATGGTTTTATTTGCAGATGACAGTACGGCTCTTTTCACAAATAATAAAAATAAAAATCATGAATTAGAAATAAATGATTCCCTATCTAAATTAATAAATTGGCTTACAATAAATAATCTAAAAATAAATCTTACAAAAACACATTATATGAATTTCAAGAATAAAAACGCAAAATCAATTCCAATGTCTATTGAGTACAATAATGCAACTGTATCTGAGGTTACAAGTACAAAACTTTTAGGTATCTATATAGATTCTAATATGTCATGGAAAACACATATAAATAGTGTATGTAGTAAATTAAATCAATTCTCTTATGCCCTCTACATGCTCAAAAAGATATCTAACCAAACCACACTACTTAGTGCTTATCATGCCTATGTGGGATCCACTCTATCTTATGGGATACTTTATTGGGGATACTCAAGTGGTAAAGAAATTGCATTCAAGGCACAAAAAAAGTGTATTAGATCAATATGTGGGATACACCAAACAGATTCATGTAAACCTCAATTCATAAACCTCAAGATATTAACCCTCCCTTCTCTATATATCTACGCGGCCTCAATTTTAGTTAAATCAAACCTCAGTAGCTATGAAACATTAACAAGCCGTAGACTTAAAAATACATTACGCAATAAACCTTCCCACACTGCAGTATATAGCAATAGTATTTTTTGTATGGGCATAAAAATATATAATAAGTTACCGATAGACATTAAGAACCTCCATCCAATTGGTATTTTTAAAAGGAAGCCAAAATACTTACTGCTTAAAAAGGCATATTACTCTGTACAAGAATTCCTTGAAGAACAATAATTATCTAATATTAAAATGATTGTGATACTTAATTATAATGTGATATAAATTATAAGAATTGTATGATATAATATAAAATGTATGAATAATGATAATTAATATAATACAATGTAAACTGTATAACTGTAATATTGAGTATGTATAGGTATATTTTTTTATTTTCTTTAGTTATTACCGTGTAAATTGCAAAGCCTTAACGGGCAACTAAGTTCTAAGAACCTACCTATTGTTAACATCTTCAAAATTCTGTACACTTAGTTCGCAATAAAGAATTTGAATTTGAAGTTGTTATAGAAATTATTCTAGTAGTCGCGTCGTCTCTCTGTCGCGTCGCCGCTCTCTGAGCCTAAAGTTTTCTCTCTCTCATAGTGGAAGACTGCCCCGAGTAATAATCATATACCTCTGTAATAATCGCTTGATCTTCTTAGGGTTCCATACCCAAAGGGTGCCAAACGGAACCCTATTACTAAGCTTCCGCTGTCTGTCCGTCTGTCTGTCAGCGGGCTGTATCTCACGAACCGTTATAGGTAGACAGTTGAAATTTTCACAGATTGTGTATTACTATTGCCGCTAAAAAACCAAAAAAAAAACTTACCCTGGTGTCTAGAGCTCATCGAGTAGGGTATAAATATAACTTCTGTTTTTTAACAAGCTTTTATTTAACATGCCTTGTTAGTTAGTTAGTTAGCATTAGCTTTTGACCGCGGTTTCGCCCGCGTGGATATTGGAAAATATCTCACGGAAACGTACTACCGGGATTACATACCTAATAACCGAGAAAAAGGTCATTGACTCCTACCACTGTGCCCGCGTTGCCGTCAAGCCGTCAACCATAACAATTTTGCTACGCGTAATTTGGAATCTGTGATATCTTTTAACCTATTCATCTAAATAATATGATATCACGCATATTTTAATCTAAATTAAATGCCTAATTTAAATAACATATTTTATTGAATAAGGATTAATGTAATAACGGCCAAAATAGCTTCGGAAATAACAATGAAATTTTTATCAAATTCTGAAAGATAATATTAATGGTTACTGTGGATCGTCTTTAGAAGACTTTTTTGTCGAACTTTTTAAGATGAACAATCCTATAGAACATACATTTTACGTATATTTTACGGTTTACGCGGCGCACGCCAGCTAAAATACCCATAAAATACCTAATAATACGAGGGGTGCTCAGCGGCCCTCCGAAGCTATTTGAAGCTCGTTGCCGCCGGTAACAAGCCAAGGACAGGCCGATGAAGAAAGGGTTCCGACTCATCACCTGGAGACTTTCATGAAGGAGGAATTTTGGCCGACGGGTATCGTGTATCGGCGTTTTCGCGGAAGGCTACATGACACCACGAGTCAGCACAATAATACGTCGCCGACCCAACGTACTAACTAGATTTTGTAGTGATGTTTTTTATTATGTATTAGTTTATTGTGTATTTTGTCTATGGGCCTTAGTTGCCTGAAAATAAAGAAATTATAATTATTATGTCGTTAAGTAAAATCTTATTTAAATGATAGACAACAGCAAGTTCAAATAAATGGTGTCAATTCAATCGGTTTAAAAGTAAAAATGGGTGTACCACAAGGATCAATATTGGGTCCTTTCCTCTTTTTAGTTTATATTAATGATCTACCCCATTTGTTAAAAACTCAACCACAAATGGTGTTATTTGCTGACGATACTTCCTTAATTTTTAAAATTAATAGACGTGCATCAAATCTTGACGACGTAAATAACGCCCTACACCAGGTCCAAAATTGGTTCACTGCTAATAATTTAGTATTAAATGGGAAAAAAACGAAGAGCATACGATTTTCTTTACCAAATGTAAAAAGTAGTAGTTGTGAGATAGTATTGAATCAAGAGAAACTAGAATTCGTCGATAAAACAGTTTTCCTAGGGATCACGCTCGACTCAAGGCTTCAATGGGGTCCTCATTTAACATCTCTTTCAGGACGGTTAAGTTCAGCACCATATGCTGTGAGAAAAATCCGTCAATTTACTGACGTGGGTACCGCGAGGCTAGTCTATTTTAGTTACTTTCATAGTATTATGTCGTACGGTATTCTACTATGGGGACGGGCTGCAGACATCGAGTCTATTTTTATTCTGCAGAAAAGAGCCATCAGAGCCATATATGGCCTACGCAGGCGCGACTCTCTAAGGGAACTATTTAAAGATATTAACATCATGACGGTACCTTGTCAATATATCTATGAAAAAATTATGTACGTAAGGAAAAATCTGCATCTTTTTAGTAAAAGAGGTACAAGACACAATTACATCACTAGGAATAGGGACCAATTAGTTGAACCGGGTGTCAGGCTGGCTAAAATGGACTCATCTTTCATGGGGTACTGTTTAAAATGTTACAATAAAATACCTCCCAACATACTTCAACTAAATGAAACGAAATTTAAATCTTATATTAAACGCACACTATGCAGCCAAGCATATTATAAGTTGGGAGATTATATCGCTGATAAAAATGCTTGGCTCAACACTGGTTTGGCTCCACAAGGGCGCATAAACGAATAGATTAGCATTTGAAAATACTGTTGGAGCTGCTGAAGATTTAAAAAACTATCTTTGCATTGTATAAATTCAATCTCATAACATTGTATAATTGCATAGCACATGTTGAGTACTATGTACCGACTATAAAGCTACCATTTAGGTACTGGATATGTCTTTCATTGACTTGAATGTGCCTTGGCGGCTGAGAGTATGTCATGCTCACTCTAATGTCTCGCTGACGGTGGCGCGTGTGTTGGATCATTTAGCTCCCTTCAAAATGGTTGAGCTGAATGGTGCTAATCCATGCGTCATGTTCGTGAACGGGCGCCGTCAGTAGGGACTGGTCATCTCTTAGCTACCACGGCTTATTTTAATTTAATTTAATTTTTGAATTTTTATTTTTGCTACGGACGCTTTTAACGTTTTGCATCGTTCTCACATGTATAACTTCAACATGAATGATGTAACCAATTTTTTGTAACCATATTATGATTTAAAAGAGTGTCCGTGGAGTTTCTTGCCCGTTCTTCTCCATAGGTACCTACTACGCTTTGGAATGGGCATCTAGCTTCATCTTTCTGACTGACGGACCCCTTGACAATTCAAAAGTGCCTGTAATTGGTTTATTTGAAATAAATGCTTTGAGTTTGAGTTTGAGTTTGATTCATATTCTTTCATATAAAATTACATTTTAAATATTTCTTACAAAATATATTTAAAAAAACATTATTATTATTATTAAACCTCCCAGTCGGCATGAATTTTTCCGACTTCTTGGAGAATAATAGTCATATTTAAGCCAATTTACACAAAACCAAAACCTTCCGCATGAATCAGTCCGTACATTGGTGAGAACCGTTTGAAAACCCGTTGGGTGGTTTTTGAGTTTATCGCTTGCAGACCGACAGACAGACAGACGCGGCGGGGGACTTTGTTTTATAATATGAAGAGTGTCTGTTCAAAGGCAGACGTTTCCACATACGATCATTTTTTTTTTATCTTTCTTCTGGGTTGGTTTACATCATCTGTGCTTTTTAGACTACCTCAGAAAGCGTTATTTCCATTTACATTCAAAATATATCAATCAAAAAGAGTTAAAATTCAGAGTTTCAATTTCAAATTGTCGTTATTGTGTTGTTACAAAAAATTAGTAGCAATAGCAGTATTATTGAATGTGAAGAACCTAAATTGTGGAGTATGAGAATCCCAAACAGAAGTATTTAAAAAAAATCTCAAATTCAATCATTGAAAATAACTAGGCTGGGAATCAGCACTTTTCGACAAAATTACATAAGACAGTCCCCATAAACGCCCACCCTTCACCGCTTTTTGGCGATTTGGCTGGGAAGAAGAAGTGGCGTAACAAACTCCCCAGCAGACTTCCAAACTTTGATAATTATTACAAATGAAATCATTAACTTAAAAAAAAACGAAAATCACCATTCGAGTGAATATAAAAAACCTTTCGTCAATATTTTACTGTTTTTTTTTTTTTTTTTATCTAAGATGACTTAATTAGACATTATTTTCATTTATCCAAAGGATGTATGTTGATTTGTTCCATATGACCTATATATTACAGTGGTAGTATTAATTATACTTCGTCGAACAGGAATACTGATAAATTCGATCAAAACAATTCTCTAAAATAGCTATTATTTAGTGTGTAGGTTGGCCTCATCGGTATTATAATAAATAGTAAGAATATAGGGTGTTTTGTTTTTTGAAAAATACTTACGACAATGCGTTCAAAAGTTACCGCACATCTGCAGCAGTATCTGATAATGTCTTCGCACATTGCGTTAAAATCTTCCTGAACAATTAACACACAACATCCTGCTGCAGTAAATCTTGAAGATTCAATATCCATTATTGATCAATGTTGAATCAATGGTGCAATTATGGACGAAGTTATCTTGACGAATAACTACCGGAGACATATTATGAAGGACGGGACGGTTGACGTGTGTCGGGCATGCCATCGTCCGGGTGAGTCCATCAGACATATTATCTCTGGTTGTTCGCGTCTGGCTAACGGCGAGTACTTACACAGGCATAACCAAGTGGCCAGGATTATTCACCAGCAACTTGCTTTGAAATATAAACTTGTTGACTCAGAGGTACCGTATTACAAGTATGTGCCCGACCCAGTTCTCGAAAATGACCATGTCACGTTGTACTGGGATCGGTCTATCATTACTGACAGGACTATTGTTGCCAATAAGCCTGATATAGTGGTGATAGACCGATTAGCGCGCCGCGCAATGATAGTCGATGTTACCATCCCACATGACGGGAACCTCGTGAAAGCTGAGAAAGAGAAACAAATAAAATATCTCGACTTAGCACACGAGGTTGTTGACATGTGGAATGTGAGCTCGGCTATCATTGTACCGATTGTCGTAACGGCCAATGGCCTGATGGCCGAGAGCCTCGACCAACATCTCTCGAGGCTCTCGTTAGGCGGTTGGGTCAAGCGCCTGATTCAGAAGGCAGTACTCCTCGATACGGCTCGTATTGTGAGGAGGTTCCTGTCTCTGCAGCCCTAACCACCGGTAGCTTGGACCCTGCTCCCGACACCGGCGGACATCTATTTTTTTATATTTTTAAATGTTTTTTATTCTTTTTATATCTTTTTAATGTAAAAATATTTAAAAATGTAATTTAATATGAGAGTAAATAAATAAACGAAATAATAATAATGCATTTATTTCAGACGATTAAAATTGTCCATATAATGTTAGTAAAAAAGGTCTTAAAAATAATGTAAGTATGCACGCTCAATTAAATTCACAAAATAAAATACAATAAAAATATCCAATAATGTCAAAAATCAAACAGACAAAACAAAAATAACACATTACATCATCTCGTCACGTGAAACCGAATAAGCCTCCCTAGCACTGCAGACTTTGGCCTATCTGATATCATCTTCAGAATTCCGTTGAATAATACATGTTCAGTAACCATTTATTTATAAAAATAAAATTTTAGTTTAAAAAAACCTAGAAAACACGCTTTTTACACGAACTTAAAATGACAAAATAATTAAATTGACTTGTACTAGTTACGATATATGTACCAATCCAGCTTGTCACTTCTTATATAGGTATCCAATGATTAAAACAAAAAGCGTGGAGCGCTCGGCTCTTTAGCTATGTACGAGTATACTTTTAATCAATTTAAACAAAGCGCTCCACGCTTTTTGATTTAATCATTGGATATATAAGAAGTGACAAGCTGGATTGGTACATATATCGTAACTAGTACAAGTCAATTTAATTATTTTGTCATTTTAATTTCGTGTAAAAAGCGTGTTTTCTAGTTTTTTTTAAACTAAAATTTTATTTTTTACTTTTTAGTCTAGTATATTTTTCACTTAGTATTAAGTCTAAAGTCAACGAAGTTATGACTTGACCGGTTTACTAGTTAAGTAGCTACTAAAGACATCCACTATCCACCTCCTGGCTCCATCATCAGACCCTCAACACCAAGTGTAATCTATTAGAGTCGTCAAACTGAATCATATGAGCTTAAACTCGAAGGGTTTCCTAGTAGCCACTGAAGCGTTCCACTATCCACCTACTGGCTCCATCATCAGACTCTCGACACCAAGTGCAATATATTGGACTCGTTGAACCGAAACATATGAGTGCAAACTCGAGGGGTTTACTAGAAGTCGCTGAAGAGTTCCACTATCCACCTCCTGGCTCCATCATCAGATCAGTTCCAAAATACTAAATTATTGTATTGTCATCGGTTCTTGATACGTGTGCAAATTTTCAAGTTAATAGAACGTCTTGAAGTTGGTGGAAATTACGTTGAAAGATTCCGTTACATAGATAGATAGATGGATTGATAGATAGATAGATAGATAGATACAGGTCAAGCTAATATAAAGCTTGTAAAAAACAAAGAATAACGTTTACTTGGACTCAGTTCGTGAAACACAATTTACAAACAAAAAAAAATAAAAAAGTTAAAGTTTTAATTTTTCGTCTAGGGTGTCGTTTTAATAGTTTTTGTGGGTGTTTGAAAACCGATGGTGGGGTCTAAATGTAAATCCAAGATGGCGGCTGCGAAAATTTTAATATTCTTCCTCATGGGTGTCGCTTTCATAATTTTCAAGGGTACTAAAGCCGATGGTGAGGTCAAATATCAATCCTAGATGGCGGGTGCGAATTTTTTTCGTCATGGGTGTCGTTTTCATAGTTTTCGAGGATACTAAAGCCAACAGTGAGGTCAAGATGTAAAGCCAAGATAGCGGCTGTAAACATTTTCAAACTTTTCGTCTCGGATGTCGTTTTCATAATTTTCAAGGGTGCTAAAGCCGATAGATAATGATATTAAAAACTAAATCTAAGATGGCGGCTGCAAAAATTTTGTTTTGGTTTGAAATCATACGTGAGAAGGAACTTCGTTCCAGACGGGTGTCCCCCGACCGCACACGTTTTTTTGTTGATATGTAGACCTGACCAAAAATAGTAATGTAATAGTTTTGCATTGTAATTTCCTAATTTTTTTTGACAGACATACACTTATCGGGAGTTGGAGTCACTAGATGAGGACCAATGGAATGATCTCGTGGGTATTACAGATGACCAGGCCACACAATCATACGTGGGTGGTAATTCTGATGCTTGTTTCGACGAAAGTGGTACTTTTAGTACCAGCATCCTGAGCACACGTATTCGAGGATCAAGTTCTAGAATATCTTGTTCATCACAACCCTTCGAGCTTGGACTCATATGACTCGGTTTGACGATTTCAATATGTCGCATTTGGTGGCGAGGATTTGATTGAATCATTGGATAATTAAGAAGTGACAAGCTGGATTGGTACTTATATCATAACAAGTACAAGTCAATTTCATTATTTTGCCATTTTAAGTTCGTGTAAAAAGCGTGTTTTTTAGTTATTTTAAAACAATTTTTTTTAAATTATATTTGTGATTAAAACTGATTGTTAAGTATCTTCTATGTTTAAATGCTGATTAGGAATACTTAATCAAAGTCTTTTTTCATAATCATTTCACAAAAATAAAATAGATTTCTTTAGTATCCATTTTACTGGCCAGTGATCTTGTACTGATGGTTAGTGACATAGAACATTCAATGGCCACAAGATTTTCAGTTTTTTTTGTGAAATTGTCATTATCATTTACGGCATAGGATATACACAGGATGGATTTTTGAGATGGGGCAGTAAGGGTCGCTAGAAGAAAACGGTCTTAAAAGACTGTCCTTAATTTTTTGAGACATTTTAATCTGCATTCACAGATTTTGGAAAAAATTACGGTCAGCAAGAAAATGGGCAGTTTTCACAAAAAGTTTTTTTGATGCCAATTGATCCTGTTTCTTCGTCACATTTCCTCCGAAATGTATGGCAAAAGTTTTTTGCGATTTCTGACTTTTCTAGTACTCAAACCTCAGTTGGTCCTATATAGAGTTTTTTGATCCTTTTAAGAAACAGGATCGATTGGCATCAAAAAAAGTTTTTGTGAAAACTGCCCATTTTCTTGCTGACTGTACATTTTTTTCAAAATCGGTGAATGCAGATAGAAATGTTTCAAAAAGTTAAGGACTGTCTCTTAAGATCGTTTTCCGGTAGCTACAACGTTTAAGGCAGCTGTCCTTACTGCCCCATCTCAAAAATCCACCCTGTCTATATAGCAATTCAATTCAATTCAATTTCATTTCATTCAATTCAATGCAATTCAATTCAATTTCATTTCATTCAATTCATTTAAATTTAATTTCAAGTTAATTTTAAGTAGATAAATGATATTCTGGTTCTAATTAAATTGTTAAATTGTTATCCATCTTTGTATTAATTATTATTGTATAATGAGATCTAATTAAAATGCTGTGCTTACCTATAATTTAGATGCATGCAATTCTATTGTATTTGTTAATGACATGTACTTTGAATGTCCTTGTGTGTATTTAGTTGGTTTGCCTAAATAAATAAATAATAAATAGCAAAATATTATGAATTCAAAAAAAAGTTAGGGTGTGCGTTAAAGAGTTAAAAAGAAACAAATGAACATATTGGCGCTAGAAAAAATATGAATGCCCCTTTTGCAGGCCGCGGCAGTTCTGTACTATTGTAACATGTTCTATTCTGTCAGTCGCCCCCGCAGCGAGTGACATATTGTGTTTGTGACCTACAGAGCCAACAAGAGTCCCCGCGCGTTAATTAATTGTTTCGGCAAGTTTGTGCATTCAACTACAAGTTAGACCATTATATTTGACAACTTGCAGAGTTGCTAACTGAAGTTTGAATAGTTTATAGTGCAATCGACAGTACCGGCGCTACAGTGTAATAACTAGAATCTACACTGTCGCTACTGAGAGGAAATTTGAAGGATATTCAATATCGTAGTTAGTGTGTAATCAGGGTAATATATTAAACATAAATGTCAAAGGAAAATTGGTAGTGCGAAGACAATCACGTTTATGCAATCAAATTTTTCCGCGAAGGAACAACTTGATACTAGACACGTTACTCGGCTTTATTACAATGTGACCAACCGACTGTTCTATCTGCATTCTATCTATACGAGGTGGGATGATATTCTTCTTGAAATGTTATGTTGATACCAATTTGTTTTACAACTACGTTCGAATAGCTGTAAACGGATTTGAATGGAATTTTACGCCGACACGGAATGTTTCCCAAATTAGCGAAACTAATTCCGCGTGGGCGAAGAAATATTACAATGATCACTTAAAATACGCACACCTCTCGTCAAGTAATGTTCCAGTAAACAGCGACAGGTGGCGCGGCCATCTTCCAACGCGCGAGTACCACTCTCGGCTCGCGGAGAACACATCAACACGACTTTACGAGCTCAAGAATAGAATTCCTGTAAAAAGTGATGTTTGCGTAAAAATGTGATGTTTGCGTAAGAATGCGGTGATTTGATCTCAGAATGGATCACCCATGTGGGTGTCGTGAGAAGTACCTTACTAAGGATTGTGTCGGAAATACATACAGCATCCGAACTATTTTTCATTTTAGTGAATATTTATAAAGAATACTCTTAAGAATGTTATAAGTAAAAACAGACCGCTGTGATTTAAGGGCCATAATTTCACATGAAAGAGGAAGAATAAAATGGATAAATATAACATTAAAACATAATTCGGCTCTTAACACTCTTTTGAGAAAGAAGATAAATTCATTTTTTTTCTTTTTCGAAAGAAGTTTCCTAATCTATCTCAGCTCATAATCCGCTCCAGACATTTAGTACTCATGATGCTATTAGGCTATTTTGATACACTAAATACGGCCTCTCTCTAATAAAACTCTATTTCAGGTGTAAACATGCGCCGGCGGCGGCCGTCGCTCTATTACAAACGTGTTCCGACAGTTTTATACACATTATAAATCTCACGCTTGAGCACATCATAATGGAAGCACGTCTATCACAATCTCAAATACCAGAGAATACATCAATATGTCTTGATAATAAACGATACCCTTGTGATGTACCGCTACAATACATCCATATGTTTATAGTATTTTTCTTGTATTAAAGTAGGATTTGAGATTTCATCGGTTTTCTATGAAGAAAAAAATCGAGTATGCTGTATCAGGGACGCAACCACAGTGGAGTACGTGAAACGTCTTGCTAGAGAGTGTATAATATGCACTATTGCTTGTACTCTATATTCATAATCAAAAAAATACCATATGCAGAAGTAACATTTAATGAATGAAAAATTGTTTATTATATTTTTACAAGTAAGTAAATACCAGTGAATTGAGCCTCGAGGCTCAATTCACTGGTATTTACTTACTTCTTTTAAGCAAATAAGCCTGTGTCAGGAGAATCCGCGCTTCCAATATCTTAAATACGTACAATTTACTTGTTTTATTTTTAATTATTAACAAGTGTAGATACTAAATGAAATAATGATATAAAGAAAAGAGAATTAAAACTAAAAACAGAAGAAAATATGGTAAAAATCTTAGATATCCTAAGATTTTTGAAGTACATCAGTTTTTTTTGAGCCCGTTGTCCCAAGGTCTATAGATTAAGTCTTAGCCCAACCCCCCCAAATAGGGATTTAGTACACTAAGACAGATGGTTCTAAAGCTATGTATATTTCATTGAGAAGGTTTCTGGGGGTATTCGTATTGGTAGCTACTTTTTTTGGTACGATATACTTTTTTTGTTCAAAATGGGGGTACCAGGATAGTCCTTGATCAACAATAACACCAAGATACTTAGGTTGTGACGATTTGACTAGTATTGGACATTTAGAGTTATTTGCATCATCAAAAGTATGTACTTTTATGTTAAAATCTGTATTTGGTTGTGTTCTGTGTGATATAATGAAACATATGTAATTCATTTTGGCTGTTAAAGTGTGCGCAGGTTATTTTTGAGCCATCCAGCTATTTGTGTCATACCAGCTTCGGCACTTCTGGCAACATCGTGCCAGGAATTCTCAGAAAAGACTACAGGACTATCATCAACATATGAAAACACTGTAGCATTATTGATTTTAAGGTTGCAGAGGTCAACAAACGAGTTCACTTATGTCGATAATACATCCGATCCAAATGAGTTCAAACTACATAAGGACTGAAGGTTGAATTTTTTGGGCAAGCTCTTCACCAATATTTGCAAAATAATCATTAATTAAATTTACAGACTCAGTTGAATTTGGTCTCATGTGTTACTTCTGTGATTTGACTCTTACAATTATTTGTGTAAGTTAACGTTTTAATATTTTTCCATAACAATTTATTGTTTGTGACAGAATTAGCAAGTAGATCTCTTTCCTTTTGAATTTTTTAATTAGTTTATTACAATAGTTGTGATATCGGCGGTAGGTTATTCTTAAGATGTAATTAAACGAATAATCTCGGATTTTCTTTGCAGTTTGTGGCGGTTCTTGCATCATAAACCGGCAGTTATCCATGGCTTAACGATACGCTTGTTATTGGGAATTATTTTGATAACAGTGTTGTGATTAATAGATTCAGTTAGTTTGTATACTCGTAAGAGTCGGTCAGTTAATTGATCCGGATCGTTACAAAACAGCAGCTCTGCAAGTTTATGATCTCTAAGATAAGGGCCTGTTCGAAATCAATAGATGAGGTACATTTATTAGCAGTTTTTTTGGTTTTTAGCTTAGATAATCTTCTTCTTTTCGTGTGGTTAGTGACTAACCTGGTGTCAGAGTTTTAAAGCCGCCCATGGGCCTCTGACTTGGCTTCACATGCCATCGAGAAATATCTCTTACTGTGCGTTTGCACTGGCGAAACATTCACGAAAACATGTTGTAATCTCTATTTTCTGTCAATGTTCCATAAAATTTATGACAGGACCTAGAGATTTCAACATGTTTTGTTGCGATGTTTCGCCAGTGAAAAGCACAGTTTGGCATGCCGGTTTCCCACTAAGTTTTCCTTCACCGTTTTTGAAGCAAGTGATAATCTATATCTATTACGTACATATAATAAAATCGTAGCGAAGTCAAAACTGTACATTGAATATTTTTGAAAAAAAGTAATTGCTACGAGGTCCTGGATCTAATGCCGAAAATATAGTTTTTAGAATTTTTGTCTGTTTGTTCGTATGTATGTTCCAGCATCACGCAAATTCTACTTGACAGATTCTGCTCAAATTTGGCATAGATATTCCCTATAAGTCTGGTCGAGCTGTAGGGTATAAACTATCACGCTATCTGCTATAGAGGATGAGTAATATTAGATTAGGTTCGTATTCTTCTCCGAAAATCTTAAAAGGACGCGCCGAAATGTTATGATATGTTTCGATAGTTACTGATTTAACATTTTAAATGATTATCATCACGCTATACCTTTATGGAGCTAAGCAGTCAATCATGAAATATAAGAACGGCTATTTCAGCAAACTTTCAACAACATCAAATAACTAAGGGGGTTGCACAACTCTTTCCAAAGCAGTGGTTGTAAGATCGATTTCCAACCAATTTTTTGTGATTCTTTTTTTTACATTCAATATTAGTATTTTTTTTTACTTTATTTTTTTTTAAATTTTTTATACTAATATGTATAAATAATAGTCAGTAATTAATTAATACTTAATTCACTAAAAAAGGTAAACTTGGTAAGCAATAAGAAATTGCTACAGATTTGTCCTAGCGATTTTAAAACCTGTGTGTGGACGTGAAATTTTCAAGTCGCTACGAGTGTAGTACTTAGTATATTGACCAAATATTACGCTCTGTAAAAATTTACTAAAAGAAATAAACGATCACTATTTTTTATATTATTTGCGGTTATTACTCCACACAGTACAGGACCCATTGTCATTTGCGTTCCTGAGGACAGTTGATGATGCAGAGTATCCCAAATTGCGTGCAGCCTGCGTAGCACGTCACCTTTTCGACGGTGACCAACACCGAGAGAAGGCCAGCGTCAGCGACGATCCCAGTAGTCTGCGGCATTTGTTTGCCACAGTTTTAGTGTTTTGTGGAATCGCAAACCCAGTTCTGTTTTGAGAGAAATATTGGCATCATCTATCCGAAGACTTTTTACGAACCTTGCGGCGTATCACTGAAGGTGACAATAAACAAAATGATGAACGCGTTATTAACAGCTGTCTTAATTAACATAACAAGACGTGTTTTTTCCATCGGTGGCAATCCACAGGTCGAGTATGGGTTACCGGCTCCGCAATCATGGGCACATCAAGACCGCGGAAATTGGGAATACGCCGCCGAAACTAATTATGATCCAGGCGCCATGAGTAGGTACCATCTTTTACGATAACCACATATCTATGTTCCCCTCAGAGTAAAGGGACCTTTTTAACACCATTCTCCAAAGTGTTGGGCTGAGTCAGGGCAAAATGTTTTTCTTGGATGCTCCTGGTGGAACAGAAAAAACATTTAATACCACTGGCATCCTGTAGAGGTCAGGAAGCAAGGCAAAATTGCAATCAAGGTAGCGTCTTACAGAATCGTTGCCAAACTGCTTCCTGGTGGCAAAAAAGCGCACACTATGTTTAAAATTCCCATCGATTTAGAGTGCAACGACCCCCTGTTTGTGAGGTGTTATGCTTTCATCGTATAGGATGGATTGATTATGGCAAATAGGAAAGCAGTGGTAGCTGTAAACAAAACCCTGCAGGACTTCCGCAGGAACCAAGACATGATGGGTGGTGTCACAGTTCTGTTTAGTAGCGATTTCCGGCAAACACTACCTGTTGCGACGCGAGGTTAGGATATTGCAAATAGTTACCGATTTAACTTTTGTACTCGTAAATGATTATCATCACGCTACATTTTTATTGAGCTAAGCAGTCAATCATGACATATTATAACAACGACTATTTTAGCTAACTTTCAACAACAGCAAAAAAGTAAGCGGACTATTGCTTTGCAAACCTGTTTTTGTAAGTTCCATTCCCGACTACTGGTATTTTTTGTTTTTTTTTACATTTTGTAATACTAATAAGTATTTAAAAGTTCGTAGATCGTATTAATTCAATAAAAAAGGAAAACTTCGTAAGCAATGGGAAATTGCTACGTCACGTCACAAACCCTTTACAGTCACAAAACATTCAAGATTCTGCACTGATCATTTTAGAGCTAAAGACTAGAAGTATAAAATGTTTTTTTACAGGTTATACAATAGACCTAATGAAAAAACAATATTATTAGTGCTATTTACTTTTAAAAGCATATTGTAAGGTAGTTCAATATCACAAAAACAAATATATGCATAAAATACTTAATTTAATCTTTTGGTATTATTTTAACATTATTAACAAGAATGAAATTAATGTGGTGATGCGTGGAACTAGGGCTGACGAGGTGAATGATTCGTTGAAAAGGTCGACACTATGGTTGCGAGTTCATAGACTACGCTTGACCATAAACATGCGAGCTCGGGTTGACTTAAAAAATATCCGATGTTCTTCTAAAAGTTGGTGAAGGCACTCTACCAGAGGAGAGTAGCCAGGTGGCTCTATCAGAGACTCTTGGTAGAGAAGTTCCCACTTTAGAAAATCTGATTCGCCTGGTGTACGGGGATACTCGTATCAGTCGCATAAGAGAATTCATGGGTGCGTGAACGGGCCATTTTAACGCCCAATAATGATGAAGCTGCAGCAATCAACCACAGTGTTCTCTTGCAAATTGAAGGGAGCGAAGTGATATACACCTCCATCGGTTAACACTGTTATGAAGCAAGATGATGGTGGCATCATCTCGCTCCATAACAGTGTTAACCGATTAAGTTAGCGAATTCAGAAATTCTACGGGGTAATGTGTGGACATTATCCCGTAGAATTTCTGAATTCGCTAACTTAATTGAATTGATTTTTCGGATCTTAACTCCACCGAAGCTGTGTAATGGAAACCGGCTCAAAGTCGTGTCTTTGCAAAGAAACGTCATCGGCAAAAAGTCTTACAGGTTGTAGCGTTGGCGAGACAGTATTTATACCGCGTGTACCACTAATTCGCCACAGTTACGTCTTCCAGTTTGTGCAGTTCCCTGTCAGTATTGCTTTGCAAATGATCATCAACAAGTCACAGGGGCAGACACTGAAGGCTGCGGGTGTTGACCTCAGGACAAGCTGTTTCTCCCACGGACAACTGTACGTCGCTTGCTCCCGCCTCACCAGTCTGACTCTCTGTATATTTTGGCTGTTGAATACAAAACTACAAACGTACATAGTATATAGGGAAGTTTTATAAAAATGTGTCTGTTATTGTAGTATAGGATTGTGGTGGGTTACAACTTCCACGTGAACGAAGTCACGGGCAGAAGCTAGTTATACAATACGCACGAAAAGTCAGAGGTGCGTGCCTTGGGTTCGAACTCGAGACCTATACATGGCAGAGCTTAGATAATGATAGAAAAGTAGTGAAGTGGTCGGTGATGGAAGCAGCAATAGATGCTGATACCTTCTTTTTGTCTATTCTAATCATAAAGTGGTATAAACAGGTCGATTCACGTATTGGTAGAGTATGTCCAGGTAGTATGCCGTACAGTGATAACATATTTAGGTAGTTTACCCTATTTCTATAATCATGCGGCGGCTCAGTGTCTTTAGTTTTGAGATTGATGTTAATATTCCCCGCTATAATGATACTTTGACGAGAGTTTAAAGTATTGAGTTGTGTACTGAGAGAATCTATAAAACAGTGTTTGATGGGGACGGGTCCGGGCAAAGAAGAATATGATTAAGCATTTCCAGCTGAAGCCACGATGCCTGAGCCAGAATTATATACGTTACGTTACAGGTACGTTACGTTATAGTTTACTTAAACAAGGTTCTTAATCTTATTTCTTTTTTATTGTTTTAAGGATATCCAGTTAAATAAAGGAAGCCTGGTATAATTTTCTGTCATCCGCCGCACCGGCGTAATATTATCATTGCCATATACAACGTGCCCTTTTTGATGTCCCATATCTCTAAGTATAAATTCAAAAACAAAAAAAAGGTGGCGCAAAAGAAACGATGGGCTTTAAAAAATAAAATATGATATTTGCACTGACATTTACTATTATTTTGTTTAACAAATTATAAAATAAATTTTAGGGATTTATCATCGACTAGCTTTTGCCCACGGCTTCGCTCGTGTGGATGTCGGAAATTATCCCCCGGGAACGTACTACCGGGATTAAAAGTATCCTATGTGTTCATCCAGGTAATTAACTATCTGTCTTTAAACAAATATTATTAAATCATATTAATAATTATGTACTAAATAAAACTAACTATACAAATAGATACAAAAAACAAAAGTACACTTAGGCGTCGAAGTATTCGTCCGCATCGCTGTCATCCGGAAACGTGCCCAGAAGACTGGCAGCATTGCCACGTTGAATGGCAATGCTAATTCTTTGGCCAAAGAACGAGCCAGCCCTCTGGTCGCGTGAAGTGTCGACCAGTCGGCGAGAAATTTCCTTAAAAAGGAGACGCGCACTCAGGAGGACCCCACGACCCGAGCGTTTCGACCCCAAACGGCTCAAAACTATAGTTACCCATAAGGTTACAGTATTTGCGCCGCTTGAGGGTCTCAGCAGCCGCTGCAGCGGCGCCAGCACAGCCTGCCGTGCTAGGAACATGAGATGGTGCAAGGGTGTCGACACAGGTCGCGTCCCACACCAGAGGCCTACCCACCTTCCAAGGCAACAACGTCATGCCGTCTGGTCTCTTCCCATCGTCACGTTCCAAGCCGTTTGGTTCTAATACCGCTGGTACGCCGGCGGTGATAAGAGCTCGACGAATAATATCGTTGATGCTGGCGTGCCGTGCAATGCGACCTGCGCTCCTGTAACAGGACAGGCCATGGTGCCCGAGACTGTCAACAGCTTCACCGCAGAGACATCGATGCGGAGCAACACAAGGTGCGCCCAAACGGAGACACGTAGCGAGCCGAAACGATGAGTCATCCATCATGGTGCCTATGGTGGATGACGGGAGCGCCTGAAGCCATAAGCCTGACTCCCATTCTCCCACAGCTAGCAGACGGGCACGCTCAACAGTATTAGGTGACGTGTTTATCAGGGAATTCCGTATAATACTGCAGAGCGGCACGTCCCACCGTCTCTAGGAGGACGGGTTGTCAGGCAAATCCGTATTGGGACAAGCCATTTTCCAAGCGTTCAACGCATCGGTCAAACACGGTACCTCAAAATCTACCAGTGTGGAAGATAAAATATTCCTGGTTAATTTATCGGTACTGTGGACCGAGGAGAGGAAGGCCGGTAAACTTATACTTGAAATTTTGCGGACACCAAGACCACCCAGGCGAATGGGAAGTGTGGCTTGCTGCCACGCTCGGTCGTCCAGGGCCGTAACTATCTGTCTGCCTCGTCCAAATCCTATAAGTAGGATAACATAATGGTTGAATACTATCGTGAATTCATGCAAGCCTAGTACTTTTTGTGCAAAGTTTCAAGAACTCGAGGAATCACGTTGTCCCATACAAACTTTGCCCCTCTTTTTCACCCCCTTAGGGGCAGAATTTCGGAAAACCCTTTCTTATCGGATGCCTACGTCATACAAAAAACACACCCTTCAAGTTTCAGGTCTCTATGATCAGCGGTTTAGGCTGTGCGTTGATCCGTCAGTCAGTCATTCAGGACAAAGCATTTTATATGTATAGATAATTTCACCGCTATCCATGGTACCAAAATAACAGAATATTTTTTAATATTATCGGTCGATTATTCAAACCCAGCGAGCATATCGCCGCCATTTCCATGTGCATAACTTAATTTAGATTTTGAGACATTGTTATGACCAAATTCAATAAAACGTAATAGCCGTACCGCGTCAACTACTCCTACGACGTAGTAAAGTCATTTATTCAAACTAGGCTGAGAATCAGCACTTTTCGAACGTCAAAATTACATAAGACAGTCCCCCAAAACGCCCACCCTTCACCACTTCCTAGTGCGTTAGCTGGGAAGAAGAAGTGGCGCAACAAACTCCCCTGCAGCACAGCTGTCTGTTTAGTTAGAAGAAAAAAAAGATTCTATATAATAGTATTCAAAATAATTTACATTAGGCAACACAAATCTTGAAAAAACAAAGATTATGTTCTTCAGTCAACGTTTAGAAGCACCAATTATTAATGTTAAACACAAATTGACTGATATAGAAAGGGTAGATACAGCTAAATTTCTAGGCGTAACTATTGACAAACGTCTGAACTGGAAGGCACACACAGAAGAATTAAATAAAAAAGTATGTTCTTCTGCCTATGCCCTCTATAAACTAAAACCTATTATAAGCACCAATGCGCTTATGACTGCCTACCATGGTATTGTCGGCTCTATATTGAGGTTTGGAGTTATATTTTGGGGAAACTCTACTAATAAAGAAATGATTTTTAAGTCACAAAAAAGGTGTATTAGGGCTATGTTTGGATTGAAAACAACCGATAGTTGCAAACAGTATTTTATTAATTATAACATTTTAAGTCTGCCTTCCTTATTTATTTATGAAATGGCAAATTTTATACAAACCAATCCTAACCTATTTAAGAAACTATCAGACGTTTCTATTCGTAATCGACGGGATAATAATAAATTACGCGTACCAAGATCAACCACGGCATTGATGCGTAAAAGTATTTTTTGTTTAGCACCAATCATTTATAATAAAATCCCAAAACCTTTAAGACAAATGCCTACTGCTCTGTTTAAAATACACTTTAAAAAATATCTCATAGCCAAATGCTATTATACCGTATCGGAATTTTTAAATGACCGCAATTATTTAAATAGATTCTTGTAATTACGATTTTTTCACAATTTGACCCTAAAAACCATTTAATAATTTTTTCCCTCCCCTCTTTTAAATTAGCATTAGGATTAAGTTATTAATATCAGTTTGTTGTGTACTCAATTTTATTATTTTTTTTAAATTTTTTATTTTATGTTTTATCCTAAACCTAAAATATGTTGTTTTGTACGCCATTTATGGCAAAACATGCAGATCTACCTGTTATTTTAAGACCTCGCACATATTTTATTTTTGTGTATACTCATGTTTTACAATAAATATATTCTATTCTATTCTATTCTAAAACATAATTTAAATTATAAGCCATTTATAAGCTAGCACACGCCAATATAACAAACAAAATCATCGAGAACTATACTCAGGCAGAAATAAAAACAAAACGTAAACAGAACTTAATATCTAAATAAAAGCCTCCAGGCATAAAGGGCGTGCCCGCTTACATATATAATTGTAACTGGAAGTTATAAATGATAAACTAGGACCATCGAGGCAAAATAAATAAAACAAACAGTTAATTATTAATATAAATATTTTACATGAGCGTTTGGTATTTCTCTGCAATCGTTCCCAGATGGAGTCACGGAAGGGAACACCCCGTAGAATGATATCGGTTCAGTAATCGTTGTGTGTACTAACGGCTCGATGCGGATCGGCTCGCAAGCTGGTTCCAACAAAAATAAATTCTGTCGTTATAGGGATTCAGGATCGATCGAAAAGAAAATAAGAAAACATGAAGAGCTTCTAAAAGATTTTACAAATCGATTACTTATTGTTTGTTTTCATTGGAAATCGACTCCAAGTGATTTCAATTCTATTATGAAAACAGCTTCTGTAAAAACCTTTCAAGAAGTGGACAAACATAACTACCAATATTGGCTCTTCAATTCATTAGTTAGTTAAACAGATTCAACAAGTAGTTAGCTAACCAAACTAGTGAACTAACTCATTAAGCGCCATCGTTGACCGTGAACGAACTCAACATGGTCAACGGTTTTCTTTCATCTTTCAATTCCATAACTGCTTAATAAATGTAAATTCTTCACAAAACTTTGTAAATGGCGTAAATTTCAAAGAAATAGCTTTGAATATTCTCTACGATTATTCTTTAACATTATTCTTTTAATTTAAATCGAAAATTCGAGTAATCGAATGTTTCCGTATTCGTTATTCACGCATCTCTATTCGTTTACTTTTCAGCTTCGTATTTCAGGATTGCTGGATGGTAGCCGGTCCCGGGTGAAACGGGTCAGCTTTGTAGGAAGTTATTTTTACGCGAGCTAAATAATAGAGTCTGGTGTAACGCCGGGATTACAGGATTTAATACGGAACCTCCGCCCGGGACATATACTGAACCCGATTGTATTGTGACTGTTTGTTTAGTACCGAGGATGGGATATTTTAATCGGAGTATAATGTATAGTCATTCAGTTTTTGTATTTGTTTTGTACTTAGCTGTTCTTGGTATCAGGGGAAATTAAAGAGCTAATATGGTTTTTGTTTATTTTCTGGCTCATTCTCATGAGACACATCGTCACATGAGTACAAACAGTAATTTGTTATTCCCATTGCTACCAATTTAATGAAATCGTCTGTAATTACACAATAATTTGTCATAGCTAAATGCCTACCTAAAATAAACTTCATAAAAAGAAAGAAAATTAAGCATTAACAACTGAATAAATGAAACAAAATTAAATTAATTTCATCCGCTAATCCGGAGATAAGGCCGCGCTTAATTACGGCACTTGGGGAAGCTTAGTGTGTCGCAATTAGCAGCGGTAAGTGATTCAGTTATGTAGATGTAGAGCTGACTGCAGGACGATGCCACGTGCATGCATAATACATGGCAGTCTGACTTACAGCACCCCCTCCCCCCCGCATCGCACCGCACCTCGCCCGGCTTACGGGCGAGTGACAGGAGAAGACATCACAGAAGGACCACTTAGATAGATGGATAGAATGCTTCAATTTGTATACTGTCTGTAATTTTGATAGTTACGTACCACTATACTGCCCTGCTAAGGCGAAAGGCGCTATCTCAATCGGAGTAAGTTTTGAGAAAATTTACTATTTGTAATTGTAATTTAAGAAAACATAAGGATTTATAAAAACTTCTTAGTGGTTTTTTTGGGTACATATTTGAACGTCGAAAATTAAAATACCTACGGGTGTAAAATGTCAATGTTCAAAACATCGAAAATTTTAATATCAAACGACAATCTAACCGAAAATTAAAATATCGTAAGTTTATAATGTCAAATAGTTAGTTAACCTACGTCCAATATATCTAAAATCTAATTATCTACAAAAGTGACATCGAAATACCTAAATTTCGAAAGTACAGAGTATCGAATGTCCTAAATATGGATATTTATTTATTATGTATGTCACAGGGTAATTTGATCATTCGGATATTTCGCAATATCCGAATGATCAAATTACCCGGATAATTAGAAAATGGTGAAATAATATCTGCTAGCAACTTGGACGTAGCGTTCGCCGGCCGCTGCCGCGGCACCGCTCGCTACGCTCGCTCGGCTCACGCGCGGTTGGTCACAGTTCTAACCTAACCTAACCTATTTCACCCAGTTCAAAATGATGAATGAAGTATCATGTGTCATTTTTACTATTTTACCGAACTATAATTCGCCGATTTACTTAATAACTTTTTGCTATTGGCCGAAGCCTCTTTTCAAATTTTTTCATTTGCCAAATGATTTATTTGCCATTTTTTCACTACACCGAAACAACATTTTACTGAATATTATTTGGTTACAAATAGGTATATAGCCGGTTACTTGGTAGCATTTTCAATATTAAATTAAAATAGTGTCATAAAAAGTCAACCGTATGCTATATGTGCTACAAAATTTTGTGACAGAAACAAATCGCTGCAAAACTGACTTCACGCAGTCTTGTCTGCCCTACCCCTAGAGTGTAACTTAAGTCCGCGTAGGTGCGGAGGGGTGGAGCGTCCCGCGAGCTGAGGAACAGGTGCCGCCGGAACAACAAGCCGAAGCTGCGGTGGTGAGCGTTAAAACCATCTGCGACGATAAGGTCGCGTGGGGCCGCCCAAACCCCGCAGCGCCGGAGAGCCGTGACAGAAACAAAATTTGTTCGATATTTTAACGAGTAGGTATTTTTAACGTAAATATAATGAACTTAGGTGTATTAAGTGTTGACATTTTGAACTTAGTTATAATGACTATCGACATTATTAATCAGTCGATATTTGAATCACTCGGCATTTTAATCTTAGACATTTTAAGCTTAGGTATAACAATTTTCGATATTTCGATACAATCGTTATTTAAATTTTCGATGTTTTGAACAGTGATATTTTACCCGTAGGTATTTTAATTTTCGACGTTCAAATATGTACCCGTTTTTTTAAATGGTTTAAGTTAGATAGCGCTATTTGGCTTACACCATTAGATGCGAAATTGTTATATTAAATGGTATAAAAAAAAACAAAAGGCCGTATCTCAGAGATAGCACCTTTCAGCTTAGCAGGGCAGTATAGCACTTCAACAGTCAAAACCGCAGATGTACGTATGGACCAGACATTGTATGTATAGAGTTTGACATTAGAGACGCGTTCAACAAGACAGGTGTTACTTCTGTAGCCAACTCTGTAGTGCCGTGTTTCGAACAATACATATTTTTTAATTACGGCGTGTAATCCCGCGGGGAATGTTTAGCGCTCGCCCACGTTACACGTAAGTAAGGCGTGTACACTGATGGATGATGTGTCGGGGAGTTCGCCGACAACGCACAATGACACGACCAAACGCGTCTGTGCGCTGCAATTATGACAAACAATGATGTGACATTATTATAATCGATAGTAATATTGCTAGCTGTGTTAAGCCTGGAACCGACGGTGCGCAATATCGCGCACGCACGCGCACCAGCCCGCACGACGCACCGTGGGAAGGGTAACGTGCGTGGTAGCGCAGACGCGTGCGTGGCGGTGCGTCCGAGTTTGGGTACATTCCCTTTGAAGTTACCGACTCGCCGCGGATAAGCCCGCACGGACACGCACCATGGGAATGGTAGCGTGCGTGGTAGCGCAGACGCGTGCGTGGCGGTGCGCCCGATCCGCGGAGAGTCGGTAACTTCAAAGGTGCCCGACGTATGCTCGGTTTCTATAAACGAAAATGAATCGTTTAGCTTACCAATGGTAGCTTTTATATTGCTCAACTTGGCGCATAACTACTTAAATAGATTTGTAAGCAAATTTTTAAACATGGGCGTTTTTGGATTTCTATGCAAACGGTTAAATATTCGATTTCAGATAGTGAAATCGTTTTTATCATCCGTTTTTAGAAATCGAATTCTGGAGCGGCTCTGGCGCTTCCGGCTCGCAGTTTCGATCGTCTCTAGTAATATTACGAGTATAATTCGATTGTAAATGCATCGATCAAAACTATCCAAACATAAACAAATACTTGCTTACGCAAATCTACTCTTGCTGTGGTTTTGTGAAATCGGTTTGTCTAGTTCGGATTATCGATACGATACGATTTGTGACTGAAATCGGATTTTAGATACGTTTTGATATATCTGACGCATATCTACTAATTTTACCACTTTACTATGCAAAGATATGGTCTTTGCTTCATTATTGGTAAAGAAACAAAAAAGTCTTAAATTTTAAATAAATAACGGTCCGTAAATTATAGGAATCGGCTTTCATTTGACTAACGCCGCATGTGCGTCGAAGGAGACGGCTCCGCTCGCTTAATAGCTCTAGATATGAAAATTCTGAACCTACGTTGCACGCAGCGACATGCATGTCATTTCGTCAAAACAACCGAAAAAGTAATAAGTACTAAGTACTGTTTGTTTTTATTATGACTTTACGAAACAACAATCAAAATAAAACAATGCATTTCCTTTTGATAATGTGCAAAAGTATTTTCTACTTTAACTTACTAACAATAAAGGCGTATGTCGTATGATAAGTTTACAATGACGTATTGAGTCGGAGAGCTATTCGGACAGCCGAATAACTCTCCGGCACAATACGTCATACGACTTAAAACAAAATTTTGGAACAACCTCATTGACAAAATTCTAGTAACTTTAAAGGGTATGTAAATAAAACAATGATTAATTGAATACAAAAGTTTATTAATTCATAAAAACTGGCCAAGTGCGTGTCGGACCACGCACAATGAAGGTTTCCGTAGTTGGAATGAATTTATACCAAGAATAAATATATCATTGTAGTTGAAAAACATGTTCTCCCATACGGAATGTATAGGAGATCATGTTTTTCAAACTGCAAATTTAAGTTGGTCCATTATTACTCGGTAACCTGTAAAGCCTATTTAGCTGTGATAGTTTTCCTTTTAAATTCGTAATAAATACTACTGCTGTGATTTTTTTTACAAATCTAAGTACAATCATTTAGCTGGCAGGGAGGGGCGGGGGTCTATACTTGACTGTAACAAAAATTGGCACTTTAAAGCTTAATATTTCGCAAAAAGATTCCTGAATCGAAAAATGATTTTCATACACTCGCAATATTTTTGAACGACCTTTCCAACGATACCCCACACTAAAGGATAGGCGAGAAAAAAAAAACATCCCCACTTTATGTGTTGGAGAGGTACCTACCCTAAAAAAAAATATAGTTGTTTATTTTATTTTACCACTTTGTCGGCGTTATTAATATGTATACCCATACCAAATTACAGATTTCTAGTACTAACTATCTCTGAGCTAAGTGTGCTGACCATAAATATAAGAAAGAAGTATTTATATTTCTATGGTGCTGACGAACCTGAATGGTCCTTTTATAACTTAATGTCTACTTTTTTGGACGATGTTTATAACCAAAAACAACGAAGAGTTCTGAGGTATTTTAGATATTTATTTTAATTCAACCATTACATTATCCATACGCCATAAAATAACCATAAATTATCACATTATAATTTGTTTGTAAAACAAATTTGCCAGTAACAATTTTTTTTTTACATTTATCAAAATAAGGATTGGGGGATTAAGTAAAATAAAACATAAAGCCTTGGGCAGACTGGTGCGACGTGACTCCGATAATTATTGTTCCACCTTAAACTTTGCTTAGAAATTGTTTTGTTAGCGTCGCGTCGCGCCTGTCTGCACGGGGCTTGATCAATGCTTAAGGGCTCATGTAGAAGGCACTGCAGCCGCGCCGATACCGCTTCGCGTAACCATGTAGACTGAACGGTGAAGCGCTGCTACCGCATCGCCGCACCAAAACCAGCGTCAGACAGCATTTGTCTGGCATTAATGCTGAAATGAACCTTTTTGGCGCAGCCGTGAGGCACACACTTATTGTCAAAAGATTACTGTCAATTTTAGTTAGTTTGTATTTTGTGTTTCACGGACTGTGTCCAAATAAACGTTTTCTTTCTTTTCTTTACACCGTCGCGCGTCGCCGCGCCGTCTCCGCTTGATTTTGACATATCACTATATAATACTACTACTAATTGCTTCTTGTATTTAAGGCACCTAAGCAGCAGCCGCGCAGTGTTCCGCCCATAAGTCTCAACGGAGTAGCACTGAAAATTGTTAATAGTTTTAGGTACCTTGGCCACATTGTTACGAGCGACCTAAGAGATGACGTAGATATAGAGAGGGAGCGCAGCATAGCTAACATGACAAGCGCGAGAACGCTCTTTTTCTCGTTTTGTCGAAATTTGTCGACGATTCTGGCGTCATTCTAATCCTTAACATGACCGTAAACGACGAGTAAACTGGAAAAAGGCACTTTGACACTTCTATATCTCGCGACGAGAAACCGATGTTGCAAATTATTAAAAACAAATCATTTTTATGATAGCAACATCGGCTTCAAATTCCGTTTCATTCATTCAATGGTGATTCTCTTGTCACAAATGCTTCTAAACTAGACTAAAAATCACCAAAATGTTGTTTATTCCTGTCAAACGTCGTTTTGCCACTATTATGGCACTATTAATTTTGTGAATACGGAAATTTTGCTATTCTGAATTTGGCGTTTGTCACCTAAAATTTTGATTGTTAATCTAAATCTGACTATTTTTAATCGCAATTAAAAAGATGTGGATTTAAATGAGTTGTCATGAACCAAAATGCACACCAACACTTCGACGGTGCAAAAACAGTACTGTATCTTTTTTTTTTTCTTTTGTTTGCTTATATCTCGAAAATAGTGTGTCCTATCGCAAAAATTATGAAAATTTCGACACCCTATATGAAATCGTATTTTTTTTTTTTTCATACAAAACGTGAAAAATTCCATATAAAAAACATGTCGTTCCAATATAAATAGTAGTTTAAAACTAAGTGTTTTCATTATTAATATATTGTAAAAAATAAATATGACTAAAATAAGTACAATTGTGAAACTGCCATGCTATTTTGGAGTTTTTTTTTGTATCATTATTTTGTCTACTCTTCTCGTCGTCAAAATCGAGGACGAGTAAATGACAGAAAAATGGCAGATATCTCGTGTTGAATTGTCAAAAATCGAGATAACTAAGGTGTCATGTTAGAGTTTGTCGAAAAAATATCAAGTTTGACAGAACGAGCCGACTATTTTGTATGGCGGCGCTGTCAGAAAACGAGAAAAGTGACAGAAATAGACGACAATTACTCGCGCGAGAGTGAGTAATTGTCGCGGGCGTCAAGTTAGCCCTACAGCATAGCTAACATGACAAGCGCGAGAACGCTCTTTTTCTCGTTTTGTCGAAATTTGTCGACGATTCTGACGTTATTCTAATCCCTAACATGACCGTAAACGACGAGTAAACTGGAAAAAGGCACTTTGACACTTCTATAACTCGCGACGATAAACCGATGTTGCAAATTATTTGTTTTTAATAACTTGCAACATCGGTTTCATTCATTCAATGGTGCCGATTCTCTTGTCACAAATGCTTCTAAACTAGACTAAAAATCACCAAAATTTTGTTTATTCCTGTCAAACGACGTTTTGCCACTATTATGGCACTGAACTATTAATTTTGTGAAAACGGAAATTTTGCTATTCTGAATTTGGCGTTTTTCACCTAAAATTTTGATTGTTAATCTAAATCTGACTATTTTTAATCGCGATTAAAAAGATGTGGATTAAAATGAGTTGTCATGAACCAAAATGCACACCAACACTTCGACGGTGCAAAAACAGTACTGTATCTTTTTTTTTTCTTTTTTTTTGCTTGTATCTTGAAAATGGTGTGTCCTATCGCAAAAATAATGAAATTTTCGACACCCTATATGAAACCCATAAACCCCTAGAGCTCAACATGTAGGTATCTTTTTTTTCCATACAAAACGCGAAAAATTCCATATAAAACATGTTGTTCCAATATAAATGGTAGTTCAAAATTAAGTGTTTTCATTATTAATATATTGTAAAAAATAAATATGACTAAAATAAGTACAATTTTGTGAAACTGCCATGCTATTTTGGAGTTTTTTTTTTTGTATCATTATTTTGTCTACTCTTCTCGTCGTCAAAATCGAGGACGAGTAAATGACAGAAAAATGGCAGATATCTCGTGTTGAATTGTCAAAAATCGAGATACCTAAAGGTGTCATGTTAGAGTTTGTCGAAAAAATATCAAGTTTGACAGAACGAGTCGACTATTTTGTATGGCGGCGCTGTCAGAAAACGAGAAAAGTGACAGAAATAGACGACAATTACTCACGCGAGAGTGAGTAATTGTCTGTCGTGGGCGTCAAGTTAGCCCTACTGGGCGTTGTCTGTGAGGAGCAATATGCTTGCCCGTAGGTTCGCTCGTTGTACTACAGACGTCAAAGTAACCCTGTTTAAGGCGTTCTGTCAGTCCTTTTACGCGAGTGGCCTGTGGGTATCATACACGCGCCGAGCATACAACGTCTTGCGTGTTCAATTTAATAATGCTTTTAGGATGCTGTTGGGACTGCCATGGCGTTGTAGCGCCTCGGGAATGTTCGCGGAGGCTCGCACAGATGGTTTCCATGCCATCATGCGAAAGAAAGCGGCCTCCTTACTACAGCGCCTGCATGGTAGTGACAACAGCATTCTAAAAATGATCGCTGCCAGACCGGACTGTCCCTTTCAGGGACACTGGGTGGGGACAGTCATAGGTCTATATAAATGAATTTAGTTCGTGTAAACTAACAATACTAACCTACTTTAAGCACCATTGTTACTAAAACCAAAATACTAACAAAAATATGGACCTTAGTCTGAAATAAAGTTTTTATTATTATTATTATTATAATCTGCGGCGGCGGTGCGGCACAGTAGCGGCACGGCACCGGTGTGGCAGCGGCACTGCACCGGTGCGGCAGCGGCGCGGCATTGGTGCGGCAGCGGGCTGGCAACGTTGCATATACACAGCTCAAAGGCGCGGCGACCGACGCACAGCGTTGTCGCCCAGAGCGTGTGCGCCCCTCACATTTAATAATGTAAACAAACTACGAGTATATTCCATTAGTTTAGGTAATTAACTAAAGGTACAAATCGTAAAAAGGGCTTTTATAGACGACTGATGATGATGATGACTTGTTTAAAAATACAATAAACTTAACCAAATGACGTATTATTTTTTTGATTTTTACCATTATTTCCTTTTTTATTAAGGTTCCGTGGTAAACAAGGAACACTTATAGTTTCGCCATGTCCGTCTGTCTGTCTGTCTGTCTGTCTGTCCGCGGCTTAGCTCAGAGACGGTTAGTACTAGAAAACTGTAATTTGGCATATGTATACATATTAATTATGCCGACAAAGTGGTAAAATAAAATCAAGAAAAAACATTTATTTAGGGTGACGTTTTCCGTGGGGGTTCGTTTCGTTTTTCGTTTTTTTAGGGGGTGGGGTTCCCTACACGTAAAGTTGGGATGATTTTTTTTTCTCATTTGCCCCATGTTGTGGGGTATCGTTAGAAAGGTCGTTCAAAAATATTGCGAGTATGTGAAAACCATTTTTGGATTCAGGGATCCGCTTCGAATTATTAAGCTTTTAACTGTTTTTTTTTGTTAGAGTCAAGTGTCCTTCCCCCCTGTCAGCTCAATGGTTGTACTTGGATTTGTGAAAAAAATCACAGCAGTAGTATATTATATAACGAAATTAAAAGGAAAACTATTAGAGCTACGTAAGCTGTACAGGTTAACGAGTAATAATCAACCAACTTAAATTTGCAGTTTGAAAAACATGATCTCCCATATATTCCGTATTGGAGAACATGTTTTTCAACTAAAATGATATATTTGTTCTTGGGATACATTCATTCCATCTACGGAACCCTTCATTGTGCGTGGTCCGACATGCACTTGGCCAGTTTTTATGAATTAATAAACTTTTGTATTCAATTAATCATTATTTTATTTACATACCCTTTAAAGTTACTAGAATTTAGTCAATGAGGTTGTTCCAAAATTTCGTTTTAAGTCGTATGACGTATTGTGCCGGAGAATCATTCGGCTGTCCGAATAGCTCTCCGGCTCAATACGTCATTGTACACTTATCATACGACATACGCCTTTATTGTTAGTAGGTTAAAGTAGAAAATACTTTGGAACATTATCAAAAGGAAATGCATTTGTTTAATTTTGATTGTTGTTTCGTAAAGTCATAATAAAAACAAACAGTACTTAGTACTTTTTACTTTTTCGGTTGTTTTGACGAAATGACATGCATGTCGCTGCGTGTAACGCAGGTACCTACCTATAGTTTTTCAACTACAATGTTAAGTTTGTTCTTGGAATAAATTCAACCCAACTACGGAACCCTTCATTGTGCGTGCTCCGACACGCACTTGGCCGGTTTTTAATGTATGTTAAACTTTATCATTCATTCATAAACTATTCATCGTAGCGTAGATGTAACTGCTTGAGCATTATTTTTTTTTGGTAGGTTTAGGTATAATAAAAATATACTGTCTATTGTAAAGAGCCCAAAAATACTGATTTTATAAAAAAACCTCAACGTTAACGTTGTTGAAAAGTACAACTGTGATATGGCATGACAACTGAAGTGACAGGTATTACGTTTAGTCGGTTAACCAGACGCCTTTGACAGCTCTCTCGTCACATGCTTTTTAGGGTTTCATACCCGAAGGTTGCCAAACGGAACCCTATTACTAAGACTCCGCTGTCCGTCCATCCATCTCTCTGTCAGCGGGCTGTATCTTATGAACCATAATAGTTAGACAGTTGAAATTCTCACAGATTGTGTATTTCTATTCCCGTTATAACAGCAAATAATAAAACCGGCCAAGTGCGTGTCGGACCACTAACAATGAAGGGTTCAGTAGTTGGGTTTAATTTATCTAAAAAACAAACTTGTAGTTGAAAAACATGTACTCCATACATCGATATACCTACGCCACGATCAATTCTCCAACTGCAAATGTAAGTTTGTAATCGAAAAACAAAAGTGATATACTACAAATTAACACTTTTCGGACTTTTTTATTTGTTGAGCTCAAATCAAATTTCATGATTCTAGGTCAACGGGAAGTACCCTATAGGTTTTGATTTATTTGGAGTATCAAAATATGTCGCATAAGTGGCCGTATTTTTTTATTGCGTAGAGTAAAAAAGAAGCTTGTTTTTTTTTTAGAGCTCCATGGTAGATCTGCGTATTTGATATTTTTTTTTTTTTTTTTTTTTATATAGGGCATCTCGCAGTTAACCTCTGAGGAGGTCGTAGCTGCTTAACCGGACTTTCCTGTGGCTGCCTTAAGCTTCTACACTTAAAGCCTCCAGCCAGGGGCATAAACTATTCTAATTAAAACTAGGCGAACGCTCGCTAAGGGCACCCCCTGTGGGGTACGGACCTCGGCTTAGGGCGTCGCTGGGGGGAGGACAGCAAGATGGGACAGGCTGGATCAAACATGTGCGTATTTGATATAGATTTCAACTTAATTAATACTTCCATGCGTTCGTGAGAAGAAGGGTCTTGACAAACGGACGGATGGACAACGAAGTGATCCTTTATGGGTTCCATTTTTTACTGTTGAGGTACGGAACCGAAATGAAAGGGCCATTCAACAAACATTCGATATTTTTTTTTAAATCATGCCCTGGAATGTGAGGTGTTATTGTCTAGAAATCCTCGAATAGAGTACAAATATAAATATAATTTAATAGAATAGAGCAGTGATAGCCTAGTGGTGTGACAGTCGGACTGCGAAGTCATAAGTCTCGAGTTCGAGCCCAAGGCACGCACCTCTGACTTTTCGGATTCATGTGCGTATTGTATAATTATCACTTGCTTCAAAAACGGTGAAGGAAAACATCGTGAGGAAACCGGCATGCCTGAGAGATATTTCTCAACGGCATGTGAAGCCAAATCAGAGGCCCATGGGCGGCTTTAAAACTCTGACACCAGGTTAGTCACTAACCACACGAAAAGAAGAAGAATATAAATATAAGTAATTTTTTTCTTCAAAAATTATGAAAAAGAAGCCGCTATAGTTGTCAGTTTTAGACCATTTTTGTACGAGTTCTATCGCAACAACTAAATAAGTTAGGAATTTGAAACTTCTGTATATGTATCACTATATTATCACATAATATTATTATTTTTATACAAGCTTAGTTTTTGTTTACCCTAAACCACTTAAGGGGTCATTGTACTCATCATTATGAACAACTTTCACTATGGGCCCACCGCAGAAATCGCAAAAAATAATAAACTGTTCCCTACATTTATGTTCGCATAGTTCGTCGAAATGTAGGGAAAAACTGATTTTTTTTTCGAGATTTCAGCGTTGCTCCCATAGTGAAAGTTGTTCATAATGATGAGTACAATGACCCCTAAAGAGATAAGCAAAAACTAAGGTTGTATATGTACTGTATTTTATCAACAAATAAAAAAACCCCGATTTTTATGGTATTTTATTCCAATAAGGGCGATTTTCCGCAACTGCAAAAAAACTTTATAATTCACTGTATCATTATGATTAACAATTTATGCTTGCGATTTTTTAAATCTTAAGATTAAAAAAAACATCGTTTAGAATTTTTATCAGGCTAGGTGTGGGATGTGTAGCTGTCCGTGGTCGTCGGCCGTGTGGGCTGATGCGCGTGCGTCCGCAATATCGAAACCGTGGAAAGATGTCGTACGTGGTCGTGCGCCATTCGGGCTGGTGCGCGTGCGTGCGCAATATAGCGCACCGTGGGAAGACCTCGGTGCGCGGTGCGTGGTCGTGCGCCGTGTGGGCTGGTGCGCGTGCGTGCGCAATATCGCGCACCGTGGGAACCCGCCTTTAGACGTTAATACACCGAAATGCTTGATATACGTTCTAGACGTCATTCACCACATCACTGATCATTACAGTGCAGTTTTAGGCCGCGCAGTACAACCGCAAGCTATCTACGGTTGCCCTAAGTACAGCTTCCACACGCTACAGCACACTCCGCCAGCTACGACAGGCTACGCCAAAGCTACAACACGGTACGTCAAAGATAAGACACGCCACGCCAAAGCTACGACACGCTACAACAGGTACAGCTATGCTACGCTAAGCTGTGCTGTAGCATAGTATGCTATAGCTCAGTTTCGATACGCTACGATACTACTACGATATTCTACACCACAGCTACGAATGCGTCTCTGATCCTCGTCATGAACTCGGCACACACCGCTCAAAGGCTGCTATTATTGCAGAAACAATGCCGCTCAGGGCTCAAAGAAAAACACGGCCGAGCCTTCAACAACCTTTTAATTACAGGAGCACTTTGAGCACAAAGTGACGTTGTCGGAACGTGAGCCAGCATTTCATAAAAGAGCATTTCGGTGTTTTTAGAATCACTTATGTTTCTCTTTTTATTACAGGAATGCTTTTAGAACAATTTAAGTGTTTTTACAATTACTCTTTTCAGAAATGAATTTAGGGTGATTTCTGTTAAAAAATGCGTTTTCTGGTTAAGTGGTAAAACCTTTAATGCGCAAATATAAGATTTTAGCGACATTTAATAATGCAAGTGAGTTATGCAAAAGATTTATGGCATACACATCAATAATTCTTTATCTATACATATAAAATGCTTTGTCCTGAATGACTGACTGACGGATCAACGCACAGCCTAAACCGCTGATCGTAGGGACCTGAAACTTGGAGAGTGTGTTCTTTGTATGATGTAGGCATCCGATAAGAAAGGATTTTTCGAAATTCTACCCCAAAGGGGGTGAAAAAGGTGGGCAAAGTTTGTATGGGACAACGTGATTCCTTGAGTTTATAAACTTGAAGTACTAAGCATGCATGGAATCAAAGTAGTATTTCAATCATTAGACGTTGTGCACAATTTCTGAGCAGTAACCTAACAAAAAGTACTAGGCTTGCATGAATTCACGATAGCATTAAATCATATATTATGCTACTAATAGGATTTTGATGAGGCAGACAGATAGTTAATAACCTGGATTAACACATAGGATACTTTTTAACCCGGTAGTACGTTTCCATGGGATAATTTCCGACTTCTACGCGAGCTAAGCCGTGGGAAAAAGCTAGTCTTCTATATAAATATAAATAAAATTCCTGACTCACTGACTGACTGACTCATCAACGCCCAGCCCAAACCCTTGGATCTAGAAAGCTGATATTTTGCACAGACGTTTCCTTTATAATGTAGACAAGGAATAAGAAAGGATTTTTTGAAATTATTCAGCCCCTAAGGGAGTCAAATAGGGGATGAAAGTTTGTATGAAAAATCTTATTCCTTGAGTTAACAAACTTGAAACTTGGCACGAATACTTATCTAAACAAATTATAAAGGAGATCACCCATTTTGTTCGGCGATTTGGGATAAAAAAACAAATTTGGCGGCCAGGAATTAATTACATTTTATTTGAATGATGGCAGTAGTAGAAAAAATTATTTGTATGGCGACAACGCTGTAATTTATTTGCGAACAAAGATATACAACGATCTTTAAATTAAATTATGTCCTACCGTGTCCTTTCATGTAACATCCCGTATGCACTACCTCACAAATACAATACAATACATTTTTATATAGTCCATCCATCTACATGGTCCTCACATGGCTTGACCAAGATTATGTCTGGACTTTAAAAGAGACTGCGACCTCTGAGTTTGTTTCGGCCTTTCTTCTCAGAGTAGTCAGATAGGAAACACCGACCTCACCTAGCTTATTTTTAATATTTTTTTATATGACGTGTAAAAGTGATTCCGATATCCTATTTACAGAATAAACAATTTCATTTCATTTCATTTCATCGAAAAAAAAGTAGGTCAGTGTCTCATTTCCTAGAAAATGTATGGGAACAGATTTTTCCGATTTCTGCCTTTTCTAGTACTCAAACCTCAGTAGGTCGTCTAGAGTTTTTTGATAGAAACAGGATCGATTGGCATCAAAAAAAGTTTTTGTGAAAACTGCCCATTTTCATGCTGACTGCACGATTTTTTCAAACTCTTTGAATGCGGATCAAAATATCTCAAAAATGTATAGACAATCTCTTAAGACCATTTTCTTGTAGCAACAACGGTTAAGGGACCTGCCCTTACTGCCCCATCTCAAAAATCCAACCTGTTTATCTCCGAACCGAAACTGTTCTCGACTTTGACGCCTTAGTAAAAAATTATGCGTTATAATGTGTACTTTAAAAATATGCAATTATTATTGATGGCCGTCAAAAAAAAATGTTATCCCAGAATGAGTGATCTCCTTTGTCATTTAGTATTTTCTAAACTAACCACTAAAGGGGGATTGCGGGGTGTCAAAGTTTGAATGCAAAAGTTTTAACGCGCCGACTAACTCGAAACTCAGTATTTATACTGAAAACCAAAAATAAAAAGAAAATTCTTGACTGACTGACTGACTGACTCATCAACGCCCAGCCCATACCCTTGGACTTAGAAAGCTGACATTTTGCAGAGAGATTTCTTAATGTAGACTAGGAAAAAGGAATGGTTTTTCAAAATTGAAGCCGTATTTTTTATTTTATTAAATAACTTCTCCCGGAGCGGCGTGTCAGACTCTTACTGATTAAAACCCACCTGTGTTCCTTCAGTTGCCTGGACCGCAGCAGGTATCGGCCTTAGCGGACCACGTCAGTTGTGCTGGCATCTCTCTGAGCGCGCGTGGAACACAACGCGCCGTCGACCCGAGCCTGGCCCTTATCGGACGGTGAGCTACCCATTGCTCACCGTCCGTAAGCCCGCGTCTACGGTGCGGCGGCGGCCGGGAATCGGCCTGCGATTTCCAACGCTCAGGGCGTCTCCTGCGGCGGCTAAGGACGCGACATTTGCCTCTCTCTTACGCGTTCCGTCTGCTTCGCAGAAGGAGATGACGGCTTCCCATGCACTCTCGATCCATCAAGACAGATAGGGTATTCTCTTCCTGCTGGAATTCATTCAGGCATTCTAGAATCTACGGTTGTAGTTGTGGACAGGGTAAGTAAGACAACAGAAGTTACCCTAAGTTTAAAATTATTTAATCAAAATATCCAAGGTTGCTCTTCCAAATTATTGGAAATATAATTGTTTTTAGAAAATACCAAGTTTGTTTGATGTCATTTGTATAACAGAAGATTGGTTAAAAAATCATCAAGTAATGTCAATTAACTATGAACATTATTGTGTAGTTAGCCATTTCATGCGGAAACGTATGATACATGGCGGGTCATTAATATTAGTAAAAAAATATATTCAATCAAAAGAACGAAAAGACATAATCGGACTATCTTTTGAACACACCATAGAATTGTCCAGTGTTGAGCTTGATAAGCATGTAGTATGCGTATACAGACCTCCAAGTTACCAGAATCTATCTATGTTTGATTCTGTAATGGAAGATGTGCCAAAGAAACTAGTGCTAGTAGTATTTATGTAGTCAATAATTATATGTGGTGATTTTAATATTAATTTATTAGAAAATAATTCGAATACTGTCAGACTATTATGTCATTGTCTTTTTAGGTCATTTGACTCGTCAAATGTTTTTATTGATCCAACTCGAGTGACAGCTTCTTCTGCGACTTGTACTCGTATAGATCAGATAATATTTTTTTATAATTGTGATTACTTACATAAACAAATTGTAAATAAGTTGCCATCTGATCCCAGTGGACAAACAATAACATTTTGCTCCTACATGCCTTTACAAAAAATTCAAATAAGGTTTAGGCCAATTACATGTAAACATTTAGAGAAATACTGAATTTAATTTAGGGACTGCACATGGCCCCATCGACTCAGATGTAGAAATAGCCCAGGAATTTAAAAAAAAAAAACCCGTTAAAACTACTGAAGCTTTAAAATTCCTCACCCGCGCTTTCTGCTGCCTTACTTAGAAAGAATATAAAGACATGCCTTTTGGAGTTTAGGTTTCAGCATACAAACCCCCAGGCTGTTAAAAAGCTTTTCTTTAAAAGCTTTTTTAGCTTTTTTTTTTTAGATCTTCTGTTGATTTAATTTTAAGATCTTTATCTTAACATTAAATCAACAGAAGATCTATGGGGAATGTCTGTAAAAGTCTGTAGATCTATCATCGAAACCATTGCACCTTATAAGCTTTAATATTTAACACCAGTCTTCATGGATCTCATGAAACACAGTAAAGTAGTTCCTTTGTTCAAATCCGGTGATCTCGTAGTAAAGAACCCAACAATTATAGGCCTGTGTCAATTCTGCCAGTTTTCAGTAAGGTGTCTGAAAAGATGAATCTCAATCAATTGTTACGTTTCCATCTTTCATGAACAACAGTACAGTTTCACCAAGGGGTCGTTGTACCACTGACGCCGGTGTCACCGTAATAAAGAACATTATTAACGCCTGGAAAGAAGCACAAGATTCTATTGGAATCTTTTGCGACCTCTTGAAGGCGTTCGATTGCGTAGACCATGAGACAGTTCTCCTGAAACTAGAGCACTATGAGATTAGGAATACAGCTCTTGATTTACTGAGATCATACCTGAAAGATAGAAAAAAATAAAGTTCAAGTAAACGGCGTAAACTCATTAGGGTCTGAAATGGCAATGGGCGTTCCTCAAGGTTCAATATCGGGTCCATTCCACTTTTAGTTTATGTTAATGATTTAACCCAATTACTTCAAAATCAACCAAAGATGGTGCTATTTGCAGATGACACATCATTGATCTTTAAAATAAACCGGCGGTCACAAAATCTTGACGACGTGAATAGCTCTATTCTTCAAATCCAAGATTGGTTTACGGTAAATAATATATATAAGGTTCTAAATAAAAAAAAGCCAAATGTATTAGATTTAAATTACCTAATTTTAGAAGTAGCGAATGGGACATCATATTTACTGGAGAAAAACTGGAATTTATTAAACAAACGGTTTTCCTAGGAATCACGCTAGACGAGAATTACAATGGGGATCTCATATCTAACATCTCTTGCGGGGCAGTTAAGCTCGGCCGCTTATGCTGTTAGAAAGACTAATCTTTCAGTGTCTTAACAGTTAACACGTAAAAACCGCGCGTCTATTTTAGCTATTTCCACAGCATTATGTCGTATGGCATTTTACTGTGGGTCGTGCTGCTGACATCGAATCCATCTTTATTTTGCAAAAGAGAGCTTTTAGAGCCATTTATAATCTACATCACCGCGAATCTCTCAGGGACCTATTTAAAGGGATTAATATTATGACGTACCTTGCCAGTTCATTTATGAAAATATTATGTATAAGAAAAAATCAGTTTGTTAATAATATGTAAGGATGTATACAAAATATTTTTTAAATATTTTAAAAGAGTAACTAACGGTGGAGTTTCTTGCCCATTCTTCTCCATACGAAAAATACCTTTTGGAATACGACTAGAATCAATTCTATTTTTTGTAAATTTTGACGTTCAAAAGTATCTTATAAGTGCCTAATTGAAATAAATTGTTTGACTTTGTATATATATATTTGTATATAATTAAACATAGATAACTATTCTATACAGGGTTATTGGTAAAACACCAAAAACCTTTTAAGGGGTCATTGTACTCGTCATTATGAACAACTTTTACTATGGGACCAATCCTGAAATCACGAATAAAAAATCTGCTGTTCCCTATATTTATGTTCGCATAACTCGTCAAAATGCCTACATTTTGACGAGTAACAGCTGATATGTTTTTACTACTTTTCCAACACAAACACAATACATGATGTAATAGAAACTATTTCCTGTAATATCCAAATGTAACGTACTTGTTCTTGGTCATGACCACGGCACAGCATGGTTTGTTGTTCAGAACAAGTTTTCCAATTACCCTCACATCGCGCTGTAAATCGTGAGATTACAAAAGTTTCAGAAGTATGCACACACGAGTATATGCCGGAATCAACGGTTTTTGTGTAAGTTCCTGCGATTCGATACAAACTCTATCACATCTGACGTTTATTATGTTCACACAAAATACGAATCTTCAATACAAAATATTTCAATATTTTCAATGGTTATCTGAACAAGCCATAACTTTTTGAACATTCTCAAGCAAAGTTTTTTTCTAAGTAACTACGGTAAGCTTGAAACTTTAAAATATCACGAAGCAACTCTTCGTTAATAATACATTCAACAAGATGTGCTCGTCACAAGCAGCAGTAAGTCACGAACGGATCGCTGCGTAGGTACGCGTGTACGAACTTTACCCACAACACGTTACCTCCCGCTACCGAAAGTAAGACACATACATGGTATGTACGGTTCTGTGGTATTATGACACAATACGGAAGCTCACTAGGTACCGATTACTGTGACCAAAATACTCGATTGCAAAAAGAAAGAAATTATAATAAAGGTCAAAGTGATAAATCACTTTGACCTTTATTATAATTTCCTTAGGAGGGTTTTAGGAGGGTTGCACAGATTATTAAATGCAGCTCGCTAGTTGGGTTTAGAAACGTGCCGCCTCGCTAGAAAGAATGTGAGGTTATTTGGGGGTTCTAGAGTGTCTCCTAAACAATCCACAACTTTGTTTCGCCGGGGGGCGATTTTTTTGTTATTTTCATCTTTCCTCTCGCTTTCCTGCAATCTGTGGAGTGATTTCGTGAAAAGGGACGGAAGTGTGTAACAAGAAGCCGGGGAAGTGCGTGCTATTTTATTTGACCAATGAGCGTGCGAGGTGCTAGAATTGGCCGTCAGAAACGACTTTGACGAGGCCCCTTTTCGGGTCATTTGCGTTTAAACCCCGATTTCTCGCTATTTTACTATAAACCCTTTAAAAAACTGGTAACTATTGCTGTTTCGTAATCTGTATAATATTTCCTATTGATTCTTATAAGACTAAGAATTTTGTTTACAATAAAATGAGCATGTTTACACTAAAAATAAGTTTCGTTAATTTCACCCATTTTTTTAACGGTTTTTAAATACTTTGAAATCAATGTAATGTTTCATATTTAAGTTATTATAAGTCTATTGTCTCCGCTCTCCCTCCCCCAAATTGAACAAAAATTACTTTCTTCAATAAAAAAATTGCGTTATTATTCCTAGTGTTAATTAATTAAAATACAATTTTCATACAAAAAAAATCTGCCTAACCTTTTTCCAACTATGTTGGGGTCAAAGTCAAAGTCAAACAATTTATTTCAATTAGGCACATAAAAGGCACTTATGAACGTCAATTTTACAAAAAATAGAATTAATTCTAGTCGCCCCTTCAAAAAGGTAATTTTGTATGGAGAAGAATGGGCAAGAAACTCCACCATAACTCTTTTAAAATGTTTTTACTATATTTTGTATACATTAATTATATAATTATATGTGAAGACGATGCATCTAGAATAAGATTACTATACCACGATAGGTAAAAAAGAATGAAAAATGAAGCAATGACAGATAAATTAACTACTCGTATGTGATAGATACATGGTGCTCACACTGTGTGCTCACATACTCGTATTTACAAACGTTGTAAAATTATACGATATTCCTAAAATTTTAACAAGTAATAGTAATATAAGTCAGTGTGTGAGTTCAAGAAATAACAGAATTTAAAAAGTGTTATAAAAAAATAACAAAATATGTAATTAAATTAGCAACCAGTTTGATTTTGTCTAGACTCTAAATTATTTTCCTATGGAGCAGGACTGACTAGCATGTTTCCAAGCATTCTTATCTATACATATAAAATGCTTTGTCCTGATTGACTGAGTGACGGATCAACGCACAGCCTAAACCGCTGATCGTAGAGACCTAAAACTTGGAGGGTGAGTTCTTTGTATTACGTAAGCATCCGATAGGAAAGGATTTTTCGAAATTCAACCCCTAAGGGGATGAAAATGAGGGGCAAAGTTTGTATGGGGCAACGTGATTCCTTGGTCCAATCTACTTCAAATTTTGCATAAACATTCTTTAACAGAATTATTGGAAGACCTGTTTCGTCTTTTGTTGAAATTCATCCCCTAACGGGGTTTAATAGGAGTAAAAAGTTATTTTGGGAGTGATTTGCGTCGAAGTTGATATCAATACTCCTTAGTGCTTTTGATATAAATTAAATTTTACTTAGACACATGTTTGAAAAGTCAATCCGATTTTATTCAAAAAAGGTTGAACTCACATAAAGGCTTAGTGCCTGCAATGCAAATATTCTTTAAAATTGGAATGTCTCGAAAGTCACCGTACTATACATATTAGTACCGCATTTTAACGTTTCTAAGCTTTACAGAGGTCTGTATTTATTACTAGGATTCCCTCCCCTAACACCCTCAAATTACCCCTTCGAATTCAAGAGAGTGCATTTTCCCATAGTATGCTTCGCAATGACTATAAACAAAGCTTGAGGGAAAGCTGCTTCTCCCACGGCCAGTTGTATGTGGCATGCTCCAGAGTAAGCACACAGAGTAGCCTGGTGATTTTAGCACCCGAAAGAAAAACAAAAAATATTGTTTACAAAGAAATACTGCGGTAGGTATTTCGATTTCGTTGTAAAAAGATAATACACCTATGTAACTTTCGCCAGATTTTTAGATTTTTTCAGGTTTATTTATCCTATACAAAGTTGATACGACAGAGGGGCTTTTCTTTAAACTGAGTATACTAGGTACCATTTTCAAGCTCTGTACCAAAAATCAATTAAATAGGAGCAGTAGTTTAGTCGCAAATGATTTTTTAAGTTTTTGCCCCGTTTGAACACGATGTATCTTTCCTAACAGCTGATTATGTCTATACGCATAGGTCATGCACCTTAAAACGATAAATCTGAGTATAACCTATGCGTTGTTGCCGCTGTGACGCAAGTCACAAGTACAACCAAATATTTTCGCTAAAAAGATGACAATGCAAACAAGGAAGCAATAAATACACACACACTTGCATTTTCATTACGAGAGGGACAATCATCTGCAAAACACCGCGCGTAAAAGAAATAGTAATAGGTCAGTGTGTTGCTATTGCATCCTAGCGATCGAGGGGCAGGGGTTGCGATCGGTAAGTGGGGCTGGGGCAGTGGGGCTTCTAAAAACTGTTTTTTTCAGTGCGCCGACGCTATTCTTTCGGAACGTACAAGATGTTACGTAACACGGTAGCACCTGCTCCGCTTCCGTTTTGTCGAACTCGCGCGCTGACAATTGGCATTTTGTTTTGTTATTGTGATAGGACACTAAATAAGTTTAAGACAGTATTTCTTTTTTTATTGTGACAGGACACGTAACTTGGGATTATTATTATTTAGTGTTAGTGTTTTTTTTTGTGATCGACTGCTTTTATTGTGATACGACACGTAATTAAACTTTGGGTTTGTGTGTGTGTGTGTGTGTGTGTGTGTGTAATTAAAGTGTTCAACAATGCCTCGTGTAACTTACACGGCGTGAGTTAAATTTATTTTCAAAGGGTGGTTGTGTTTTACTCTGATTTGTAAGCTATTTAGTTTGTTTGAAAAAAAAAAAACTCATTTTAGGTGCTTTTTATTTTTATACCGTATCGAATTAATACTAAACACGTATAGTATACGTAGTGTTATTTAATGCCCCTCTGTCATATCAACTCTGTATATCACTACACTATAATAAAGATTGTTACATTTGCGTTTTTTTTTTATAAATTTTATTAGTTACCTAAGTTCCAAAAAAAAAAAAAAAATTACGTATGCAAGAGCGAGCCTGGCGAGCCTGGCGAGGAGTATTTTAATTTTGTATTTATTTTGGACAGGTTAGGTTCGAAGGGGATGGTGGGGTGCCCCAAATTCTTACACAAATCTCGATTTAGTAAAAAGGCAATAAGAACTTAGGATTCAAGAGCGAGCGAAGTGAGTTCGGGAGCTAAAACATGAATCGAGCGGATATTTTACAATTAGGTAACTGTCTTGTACATGGAAAGGCAAAGATCCAATAAATCATATACCTACTAATATACTAAAGTTCTATTTTGATTGTATGCGTGACTGTTTCAGAATATTAATGCAAATGGAGCGTCCTCTTAAACCCTGCAGACGGAAATAGGAGCTCCGCGAAGTGGGGCTCCGTTGACTACGCCTTACTTCAATTTATATTTACATACTTTTATTTTAATTTGACCTTGACATTCGAGACGTTTGATATTGGCTTTGAAAATATGTCTCTAGTGAACTGGTGCGCGGGGATAACTTGCCCTCTTCCTCTCTCCTCCCTTCCACCTCCCTCTCCATTTCATTTATCAACCTTTTTATGAGATTTATGTGAAACTAGCGACACGCCCCTGCTTCGCACGTGTGCAATGTACGTTGCACACGTCGACATCCCAATTTTCACACTGTTAAAAATAAAATGCAGTAGGTATGAAACTGCTAAGAAACTGCCGGGTGATCCTAAATTAAACAGTTACAAAATATCATTTTGATCATTGTCGCGTGAACGGGCCTTTTTTTTGGGGATGGGAAATCATCAAATGACTTCTCCCGCTCTGGGCGGAGCGAGAGGACGTGTCAAACTTTTACTGACTAAAATCCACCCGTGTTCCTTCCGTTGCCTGAGTGCCGGGGCCGCGATATCCCTTTCGGACAAAATCGCAACCATGGCAGACATTGGCCCTTACGGACTTCGTCAGTTGGTGCTGACATCTCTTTGAGGCGCGCATGGAACACAACGCGCCGTCGACCCGGGCCTGGTCCTGCGTAAAAGGGACAATATTTTTTTTTTTTTTTAAATAACTAAAGTACAATGGGCAATTTTGTATGGGCCCCGTCCCCCCCTCCAACAGTCATATGACACATGTCAATATGTTTATTAGGATCTTGAAAAAGACCTACGGTCTTACCACAAAAAACATAGACGCGGCTTAGACACGTTTTAGCAGTTGTTTAGCAAAAGTGATACCACAAAACCATGTTTAGCCGTTGTTTAAAGGGGCCTATTACAAAAATGCAAGTAAATGCATGATTTCCTCGTTGAAATTGAATACTATTCGTTGGTTAGTATAAATAACAATTACTTGGTAAAAATAGTTCGTTTTCTCTTCTACAATAATAATAAAGCGATTTTTTCATTATTTATTTATTTATCTAGCAATAATCTTTCTCCTGATGCATGTTTTGGTAAAAACTCATGTAGAGCTCATTTGAGAGCTCTAATTTGCGGATTCTGTTGAATATAATTCATCAAAACAATTTTTCTCATATTAAACATATCCGATACTTTTATAATAATAGAATACATTTTTGATACATGAATTTTATTTAAAGAAAAAATTACTGGACCTAATTCAATTTTCTACTAAAAACGTTTGGAAACAAGTCTGAATATCCGAAGTTCAACATCATTTTCGTATGTAGTATTTACACTAAAATAATCTCCAGCTCAATAACAAACAATTTTTTTTATTTTTTTTATTGCTATTTCTATTTTTTTATGAATAAAATAAAAGTACCATATATTTCACTGCGCCGGCAATGTGCGCTCAGTATCGCAAGAATGCTTTAGCGCAGCGCCGAAATGTAAGAGGGCTCTTAAGGTTAGACATGCTTTAGACGTTGTTTAAATTTAAACAACAACGACCCCCTGTTTAACACGTGTTTAACCCGCGCCAGTCGCCATATTGCTTTCTCTCAGTACATAAATTGCAATTGATAACTTCGACTTTGCTGATTTTAATGATTTGAACGACATAGAATTTATGGATAACTGTCGTGATCAAATGTACCGAGTGCGAGTGAATCATTTCGAACATTACAATTAATATAACTTTAGAAAACTGTATTGGTTCACAAAGCTTTTGAAAAAAAAACTGTTGACCTAATAAAAATTATAATCCACATTATTCTCGCGGTAGATGCTTATATCCTCAAATTCAAGTTGCCTGTGCCTTACGAAACTGAGCCCGCCATCAGGTAAGCGCCCTTTCGTTATTGTCTTTAGTTTTTGTCGTCATTACCGGTTGTCATTGTACAGCTGTGTGCCTTTTTGCATTTTCGGTTTCGTTCCGTTCTGTACAAAACACTTTTAACATTTATGTCTACACCAGACGTATGGTAACCAATGGCGGACTTGTTTAATTAAATGGTACTTATTATAAATTTTTCAATTTAGTTATTCCGTAAAAACAACTGAAACTAATAAATTTCAATAGGAAAGAGAGAGGCTCAACAAATGCAATCTGCTTCAACGAAACGTTTCTTAGGGTTGCCAAGTTAAAACAAGGATATGCCATTTTAAACAGTGTTTTGCTAAATAGACGATAAACATGTATTTGTGGTAACGAATTTTAAACACTTGTTTAAGCAGTGTTTATCCTTTAGACATTGTTTAACTAAACACGTGTTTAAACGTTGTTTAATTTATATTTTTTTTGTTAAGACTGCTACTGTCTTGAACAATTGCAAAATCGATGGGAATTTTTTGTAATAATAGAAAACTTTTCGGTTAGGCTAACCTAACTTTACCTATCCAAACCTATCCTTACCTACCCTTTTTTTTTTTTTTTTTTTTCGGGTTGAAAAATCCTCATGGATGTCCTGCGGAGGGGTCTGTCAGACTCTTACTGACTAAAAACCACCCCGGTGTTCCAACTCACACCTACGCCGGGGGTCGCGGGAACTTGAAATCTTCCGCAACCCCCGGCTGGTGCCGGCCCGCTACTGCGGGCCTCCTCGCGGGTCAGGGGGGGGAGTGAGTTGTTTGACTCCCCCCGCGACGTCTCAGAGGGGCGCGCGTGGAACACTTCGCGCCGCCATCTCAGGTCCTGATGTGTGGGGGGCGACGGACGTCCCCGAGTCCGTCACCCCTGGACCCATTTAGGGGGGGAAGAGGGCGTTATCTGCCCTCCGCCGACGCCCAGTGCGCCTGCTGCGGGCCGGGTGAGTGGACGAGATCTCCCTCTCCCTATCCGCAGCCTCCTTCTGCGAGACGACTGTCTCGCAGTAGGAAACCACCGCGTCCCAGGACTCGCCGCTGCCGACCATCGCATTCACTACGGCCGGCAGCGACAAGTCACTGCCTACTTCTGAGATGAGGGCACGGCGTGGCTCCTCCCAAGCGGCACACTCTGCCAGCGTATGCCGCGCCGTGTCCTCCCGGCAGTCGACGCAGTGGTGACACCGGGCGTCCGGCTCCCTGTTTATGCGACACAGATACTTCCCGAAGCAACCATGCCCCGAGAGCACCTGCGTCACCCGAAACGACAGGGAGCCGTGCGTCCTCCCGAGCCAGCGGTCGAGCACCGGCCGGACCGCCTCGACGATGTCGAGGCCGGCGGTAATGCGTGAAAGCCTGTCCCGCCATTCCGCCACCAGGACCTCGCGAAGCTGAGACCGATGCAGCTCCATGTGTCGCTGCATCGGTCGCTCGCCCCGCGCCCTCGCTTCCTCGCGCCACCGATACGCGCGAGTACTTTCGCCTCTAGGTCCCAGGGCGGGGATCCGGCCAGTGCACAAGCCGCCTCGTAGGAGATCGTGCGATACCCTCTGATGACTCTGACGGCCATCGCCCTTTGCGGTTATAGGTATCGGATGTACTGGCGTCTAACCGCCACGCACGCGACGCGCATCTGCGCGATCTCGGCGGTCCACCAGTACACCTGGCGCCTTGCGGACTGTGCGTGGACCCGGGGCATGGACGCGTCGCAAATTTGCGTCATCGCCCCGCGGAACCACAGCGCCTCCTGCTCGACGTCGACGGGTCCGGTCGTTGCCGACTCCCGGCTCCAGGCCTGGACAATAGCGGCCTCCTCGAGAAGCTCCCTGTCAATGCGCTTACGCGCCTAGCGCGGACCGTCCAGTCGCGGGGCCAGTGGACTGCGGCCGCCGGCGGTCTGGGTGGAGACGTCGAAACGGATGTATCGGTGATCCGACAACGTCTCCACCTCCACGGCGACACGCCAGTCGCGGACACGGCTCGCGACAGCGAGGCTAGCGAACGAGACGTCCACTATAGACCCGTCCCGCTGCCGCACGCACGTGTGTACCGAGCCCCGATTTAGGACGGTCAAGCCAGTCGTGACCGCCCACTCCTCCAGCACCTCGCCCCTAGCATCGGTCACAGGGGATCCCCACGCCTCAGACTTGGCGTTGAGATCCCCCAGCAACAGCACCGGGCGAGGGTGGAGTCGGCCCACGACGGCACCCAACTCGACAAGGAACCTCTCGAAGTCGGCGAGACTCTTGTTGGGCGAAAAATACGCTCCAACCTTGCCAATGCCGTCCGCGAGGACGGCTACCCAGCCGTGACCTCGGGACGGGTTGACAAGAGCCCCGCCAATGATGGCCACCAAACCGTCCAACTCTCCCACCCAGTTATCCCTGGGGGGGACAAAATACGGTTCGGTGACCACAGCCACGTGAATCGACCACTCTGCCATGCTCTGGAGCAAGAGATCCTGAGCTCTAGCAGAGTGGTTGATATTGCCCTGGAGGAAATGATACAGCGCCATTAAGCGCAATCCATCCCCTCCGCACCATTCCTAGGCCGGGAGTCGGCCGAAGGGCAGCCAGGCTGCGGGGGGGGGTAAAGAGCCCCCGGCAGCCTTGGCAGCCCCTCTCTTCTTCTTCTTTGATGTGGCGGGTGCGCCACAGGCCTTTCCGCCCGCTCTTTGTCCGGCGGGCCTCCCCGCAGCTGTACAGAGGCTGCAGTTTGGCTCCGCGGAACACTGGGCCGCCTTGTGGCCGGCCTGACCGCAGCGATAGCACTGCTCGCTGCGGTCTATTTCGGCGGTGCACCGTGCCCTGACATGCCCAATGTCGAGGCAACGGTAGCACCGCAAGGCCTTGGGTTGCAGTTGCTTCACCCTCGCTGCCACCCACCCCACCAAAAGACGCCCAGCGTCGGCGACTTTGTTCGCCGCCGCCACCGGGCACCGCACCCAGATCGCGCCGAGCCCGGACGCATCGACGCGAACTTCCCCCGTACGGACGTCTTCGGGCGGACATCCACCGGAACGGGCGATGGCCGCCACGACCTTAGCCGGAGTTGTCGAGTCGTCCAGCCCGTCGACGCGCAGTTCCGCGGTCTTCATCGGCCTGGACACCCGAACGTCCTCCGGATTGAGGACCTCCCTCAGCTTGGCGGCCAGGACGTCCGCCCTTTCGCCGCTAGAGGCACCCGACACCTCAAGCAGTCGCGCCCCCGTAATCGCCTGCCTCACTCTGAGGCCAGACGGTATACCAAGGTCGGGGAACGCGACTTTGGCTTTTGCCTCTGTAAGGACCGCCTTATAAGAGACGCCCCTTTCGGCGGCTCCGGGCTGCAGCGTAATAACTACAGCCGCGGAGCGTGGGGCTCTGACTCTGGGCGGCCCTTGAGCCTTCTTGGGTGCCAGTGCCGGTGCTCCAGCGGGTACCGGTGGTGGCGGGGCTTCTTCTTTTTACGGCGGCCCCTCTTGACGACCGTCGTCCAGGAGTCCTTGGTGGACCCGGGTGCGTTCGCCGAGGGAGCGGTCGCCGGTGGCGCGGCCGTCCGGGAAGTGGACGCGGACGTTCCCACGGCAGGCTTTTTGGTCTGCGCGGGACCCGGCTTAGCGGGCTCCTCCATCCTCCTCCTATCCGCAGCGAGCGGTGGCCGGAGAGTCACTGCTGGGAGGAGCCTCGACTCCAGGCCCTGCAGACGGGCATTCATCATACCCCCACACTGCAGCATGCAGATGCGAACGATCTTCTCGATCTCTGCATCTGCAGGTGCGGGGGTACGGACTGATGAGGGGGCCGACGACGGGGCCAGCGGTGTCAGAGCAACGACGACGGGAGCGGAACCGGTGGCCGCAGGACGCCTCTGCTGCCATTCCGCCCTCTGCGTGGCAAGCTCCCGCTTGAGGTCCTCCAGCTCAGATCTGAGACGGCTGTTCTCCTCCCACAGCTTCGCCGTCTCGTCTGAGCTCGTGCGACTAAGGAGGACCCCAACTGCCTCCTTGATGTCGCCAGCCGCCTCCTTCAGAGCGCGCGTGAACGTCCCCTTCAGGCTGCCAGACTTTGTGGCAACCTTCATAACGACGTCCACGCCGTCCAAAACTTGGCGACTCAGCGCCACCTACAGGCTCTCCCCGGTAGCCGCCTGAGCAGAGCGTCGCTCTCGGGCCAGTCGAGCCATTTCGCTGACCTCGTCAGCCGCCACCGCCTTCCGCTGCATCCGCTTTGCAGAGCTCGCCTCCGCCTTGTTGCTTTGCAGCAACAGTGGGGACGCAGCGGAGTCTTCGCCCGGGGTCCCCTCACTCTCTGCGCTCCCCATCTGCATCGGTACCGGCGTAGCGGGCCGCAAGAAGCGACCCCGTAAGTTACGGTCCGGTAACCGACGCCTCCCCCTCCGCGCGGTACCAAATTTTGGTGCCGACAGGTCCTCCTCCTCGGAAGACAGCTCGCTGCGCGAGCGCTTCCCTCCCAGCTGCGTGTCCTGGTCGGACAGTCGGTCCTTTTCCGGACATGAGCCTCCTCGGCTGTTGTTGCCGTCAACGACGGCAAGCGGCTTTGTTGCGTCGCACAGGCGCTCCAGGCTAACCCGGAGCTCCTTTTCTTGCGACGCAAGTATTGGTTGACGAAGGTCGGCGGTGGTCTGCCGGCCTACGGGACTATTGGTGCCCCCCCCCAGATACGGTGGGGCTGCCTTCCGTAGAAGGGCGGGATTGTACCTCCTTGAGGAGGTTGCCCGCCTGGGGAATTTTTCCAGTAGCCTTCATTATCATGTTTTCCTTTTTAAGGGTGAGGTCCCTTTTTGCGCTAGCGACCGGATAACCCTCCGGCCATTCATCCCCTCGGCACGCTAGACCTTGGGATTAGGACTCCCTAATGTACGCCAACTCACCTCCCTCTGTAAGCAGAGGGGGGAGTAGACGTACGACCTACTGTAGCCCGGTTCCCTTCACCGACTATCATGGATGATCGGTGATTGGAACCATGACCCTTCCCCGTTTGTTGAGAATTCGCCGCCAGCCCCAAGTGTCCACCAAAATCTGGTGGGCACTTGGAGCCGACGTTGCCCAGGGTGCGCCACGGGGAGGCTTCTCAACATGCACCCCAACCTAACATAACCTTTTTTTTTTTTTGTTTCCGGGGTGGAAAATCCTCATGGATGTCCTCTGCCCTGGGGCGGGCGGAAGGGTCTGTCAGACTCTTACTGACGTAGTACTGCAATGCTACCGGCTGTCAGGTCAGCCGCCCAGATCGGGGCCCCGTAAAGGGCCATCGTCCGCACGATCCCCACGTAGAGCCGCCTATAAGTAGCGCTTGGGCCCCCCAGATTGGGAAGCAGCGTTGACAGCACCCCAGCAGCGCCCAGCAAACTTGGGCGGCAGCTGTCGGAAATGGGGTCTGAAGTCCCACTAGCTGTCGAGCACCAATTTTTGTAATAACAAAAAACTTTTCGGTTCGGCTAACCTAACCTTTTTTTTTTTTTTCGTGTTGGGAAATCCTCATGGATGCATCGATTTATATCGATGGATACGCCTTACTGCATCAAAAGATGACCGTTTTTGTGCTTAAGTTGTCATCTGTCACACAATGACGTAGATGGGTGGATTTACACCAGAAAAATATTTTCAAACAATGAATTCCAAAAATTGAAAACACATTGGAATGCTAGTAAAACTAGATCTCAAACTCAAACTCAAACTCAAAGCATTTATTTCAATTAAACCATTTACAGGCACTTTTGAATTGTCAAGGAATCGGTCAGTCAGAAATATGAAGCTAGTTGCCCATTCCAAAGCGTAGTAGGTAGGTACCTACGGAGAAGAACGGGCAAGAAACTCCACGGACACTCTTTTAAATAAATTGTTACAAAGTATTTGTTACATCATTCATGTTGAAATTAAACATGTGAGAACAATGTAGAAAGACGTGACGAGATAAAATCATTGTAGGATAACTATAATGTTCATGAATTGTGTTTAGACCAATATTTATAGCGTAGGTCTGAAGATATCAGCATTCCAATAAAAAGAGGTGAGATGGTGATGACGGCCGCGGTATGGCGATGATTTATCTATGGATTGTGATGATTTCGTGTGTATGGTGATGACGCTTTATACATCAATGACAAATTAAAAACGACACAATTAAAGGAACGCAAGTTTTTTTAATGATTTAATCAACACTCTTAATTATAATAATAGGAGTTTTAGACATTTTTCTCTAAATAAGTTATCATACTTTTGTGTTCATTAAGATTTGGTCAGTTTTCTTTTTGGTAAACAGTCTTATAGGGGTAACCTAGTACTTAATTTCTGTTTTTTAGCTTTTTCATAATTATAAATTTTTCTCTTAATAATTAGTTAACACGTAATCATCATATTTCTAGGTCATTTCAAATTTGGTCAGTTTTTTTATTAGTTATCGACTACTTAGTACGTTAGAAGTTAGTACTTCTATATTATATCTTCTTCCGCTGCACTGGAGGATGTCTTCAAGGTTCTGGACTGGAAAGGGCTAGGCATCAACGTTAATGGCGAGTATATCATTAACCTTCGGTTTGCCGACGATATAGTTATCATGGCTGAGACCATGGAGGACCTCAGTATAATGCTCGATGACCTTAGTAGAGCCTCCGAAAGATTGGGTCTTAAATGAACATGGACCAGACAAAGGTTGTGTCAAATGCCGATGTAACACCCACTCTCATTAAGGTCGGAGAAGCTACGCTCGAAGTTGTGGACGGGTACTAGGACGAACTATCCAGGTAGGTAGGACCAACTTCGAGAAAGAGGTCAATCGTCGAATCCGACTCGGCTGGGCAGTGTTCGGGAAGCTACGCAATATCTTCTCGTACCACATACCGCAGTATCTCAAAACGTCAAACAGTCTGGCAACACGCACTAGTCAAAGACTTTCTTTGACTAGTGCGTGTTGCCAGTGATGACTTATGGCACAGAAACGTGGTCGCTCACATTGGGCCTTATCACAAGGCTAAAAGTCACCCAAAGGGCAATGGAGAGGGCTATGCTTGGAGATTCCCTACGGGATCGAATCAGAAATGAAGAGATACGTAGGAGAACCAAGATAACCGACATAGCCCGAAGAATTACCAAACTTAAGTGACAATGGCAGGGCACATTGATCGTAGAACAGATTGCCGATGGAGCCGAAAGGTTTTGGAGTGGCGACCGTGTACCGGAAGACGAAGCGTTGGAAGGCGCGAAGGCCTCCCACAAGATGGACCGTTGACTTTGTGAAGGCCGCAGGAATCCGCTGGATGCGGGTAGCACAGAATCGGTCGAAGTGGCGGTGCTTGGGGGAGGCCTATGTTCTTTACTTCTCTGATTGATTACCAAATAACTGACCAAATTTATTTAATTTTTCTGCTTTTCCCGATATCTTTTAGCTGCTTCACGCCATTTCTTGCGCTGTACTCTATGCTATCTTGGTGATTTGAATGATTTGATCATCCTAGAATTAGAACTTCTCTTAAAATACGCTTCCTTTATTGATTGTTGTAATCTAAATGAAAAACAATTCTGTTAGTGGTCCCAATTCTGTAAGCATAGGTTAACATGAAACATTATTATATGTAAACTTACTTTATTAATAGGTTAGTATTTTAATTTATATTTATAAATTGGTTGATATTAGTAAATTGAGAAATTGGTTTTACATTATCTCCCTTAAATCAGCCAGAATTAGCGACCATTTGTGAAGATTATTAACAATTATTTCATCAATATATCCTGAAACAGCACACGCTAAGTTTCCATTGTGGCTGTTGTCTGAATGTAGGTACACATTATAATAATTCAAATCTGACTGTTGTTCATATATTTTCTTATTTTCTGAGGCACACATAGGGCTTTACAAATTCCACCCTAATACGTCGCATACATTACCTACATCAAAAATTTTCAGAACATGGAGGAACAGATTTTGATTAGGCATGTTACGATTCGTGTCTATTACATATAATCAATTATTTTCATATAATATATAATAAATTAGTTTCTTAATGTATTATAAACTTATACTTTACTCTATTCTCGGTCTGCAATAAAAAAGAACTTGGGTATATAATTAGGTACACCGTTTATAATTACTTAAGTCAACATAAGAATCAAGAAAACCTTGATCGCTATAAGTAACACTAATGATACAATTAACTATTCTAATTCTTTAAAAGAACAGATAAATTTAATAACCTTCGATCTCTTAGTGTAACTTTTAAGCAAATTATAACACAAATTTAAAAAATCGTCATCACAATACGCATGAGTTCATCACCGCTCATTATTTGTAAACGGTGATGATGCATATAGTGATGACGTTTAGGACGTTATGTCGATTTTTCTAGAAAACTAATAATAATAGTAAGATACCGCTATTTTCTTTAGCATCTTCACTTATAACTAAGTTTTTGTTAAAATCAATCTGTATGTTATTTTATCTACTTACTTTGAACCACAGCCTGACGGGAATGACGCAACTTTGTCTAAACAACTTTTTTGGACACTCACAGCCAATTTTTGGTCTAGGAGCGCGTGTTATGCCGACGTGCGGCTCGTTTCGCAGTTTGCTCTGAACTGAGGAAGCGGGGCGGGGTATCGCAGGCCGCGTTAATGCTACGCAAACGGAAGTACCTCCACTTTGATACTTCCGTGACGGTGTTGACGAATTTCGATGCTAACATTTTATTTATTTATTGATTATTTATTTTACGAAGAATTTATTATTTACTTTTCTAAAAAAATATATACAATATGGATAAACGTAAATCGTTGATAAAAATCTATCTAATACGTAGGGTAGTCGATTTTTCTGCCGGCAAACGTAAAGAGTCGCATTTTTTTCACAGACGGTGATGATTTTGATAAACGTATTAATTTTATTATTAAAAAGCTATTGACTTTGAGGATGTTTGAGTTAAAGCACTGTATAAAACAAGTATATATAAAGCCTGTAAATGTAAAAAAGTTACGATATTCGAGCAATATTTATTTTTTCATGCCATCAACGTGATTTTTCGACTACATTTTAAATCCACCCAGATAATTGTCGCTGTACCGTCAGCATACTCGTTTTAAAAAGGGTAATTAATTTAAAAACGAGGTTGTTTAGAAATAATAAAATGTTTGTTTTTATAGTCTTTATCAATGATATTATAATTTAATTGAATTTGTAAGCAGAAGCGGTAGAGTTTATTAACAGGCTGATTAAAAAAATCAAGAAAAATATTCTATATAACAGTTCTGGTGATCCTGGCTTTAATGAGCAAGCGCTAGAGGTTTTAGAAAAAAAAAAATAGTGTTCAGCAAATATTCTGCACGAACAACAATATGGCAACCCACCACGAGCGGAGAGAGATCAGGCAAAAGACCCCACGCTTTATGTGCTTTCGAAGCACGTCGCGTTTTATTAAATTGTTTATGTATCTATAATTTTATATTCGAAAACATAGTTTCAACGAAAAGTTAATCTAAAAAAAATACATTAATAAAAATCCGGCTATAATAATATTTTAAAATTATAATGTAACCTCCGTACTTCCTAAATTCTTTTAACCTTTTTTTGTCAACGCTACACTACCCTATCGTTCGTTGTCATAGGAACGATTTTTTTGTTATACAGAGTTGATATGACAGAGGGGCATTAAATAACACTACGTATACTATACGTGTTTAGTATTAATTCGATACGGTATAAAAATAAAAAGCACCTAAAATGAGTTTTTTTTTTTTTCAAACAAACTAAATAGCTTACAAATCAGAGTAAAACGCAACCACCCTTTGAAAATAAATTTAACTGACCTACAGATACCTAGGTAACAGCGGCAACGTCGCGCGCGTCGGCGTGTGTTATCTCGACAAAGCGGGCGGCCGCCCGCCGCGCGCCGGCCCGCGCCGGCGCGGCGGCGGTGGCGCGGGCGGCGCCTCCGCTCGCGGCGGCTCCTCGGCTCGCGGCTTTTGTTTTAGGGATGGTTTTGAAGTACAACAATCACAAAAAAAAAAAAATCTCGATGTGTCATTCACATGAATGCACAAATTATACCGACAGAGAATAATGTTATTTGTTTTTCTAATTAAAAATCATGTCAGTGTATTCTAACGCCGTGTAAGTTACACGAGGCATTGTTGAACACTTTAATTACACACACACACACACACACAAACCCAAAGTTTAATTACGTGTCGTATCACAATAAAAGCAGTCGATCACAAAAAAAAACACTAACACTAAATAATAATAATCCCAAGTTACGTGTCCTGTCACAATGAAAAAAGAAATACTGTCTTAAACTTATTTAGTGTCCTATCACAATAACAAAACAAAATCCCAATTGTCAGCGCGCGAGTTCGACAAAACGGAAGCGGAGCAGGTGCTACCGTGTTACGTAACATCTTGTACGTTCCGAAAGACTAGCGACGGCGCACTGAAAAAACCAGTTTTTAGAAGCCCCACTGCCCCACTTACCGATCGCAACCCCTGCCCCTCGATCGCTAGGATGCAATAGCAACACACTGACCTATTTCTATTTCTTTTACGCGTGGTGATTTGCAGATGATTGTCCCTCTCGTAATGAAAATGCAAGTGTGTGTGTATTTATTATTATTGCTTCCTTGTTTGCATTGTCATCTTTTTAGCGAAAATATTTGGTTGTACTTGTGACTTGCGTCACAGCGGCAACAACGCATAGGTTATACTCAGATTTATCGTTTTAAGGTGCATGACCTATGCGTATAGACATAATCAGCTGTTAGGAAAGATACATCGTGTTCAAACGGGGCAAAAACTTAAAAAATCATTTGCGACTAAACTACTGCTCCTATTTAATTGATTTTTGGTACAGAGCTTGAAAATGGTACCTAGTATACTCAGTTTAAAGAAAAGCCGCTCTGTCGTATCAACTTTGTATGTCATCATCCGTCTTAATATTTATTTTTGAAATCGTAATAAATTTTAAAAAAAATTGAAAAGTTTGTATTTTTGGAGTTGTTGGTACATTTCCTGAAGGCACAACAAGGCATCTTTGTACAGCTCTGTGTATTAAAAACGAGAAAGTTACGTAAAACCGAGTCATATGAGCCCAAACTCGAAGGGTTTCTTAGTAGCCACTGAAGAGTTCCACTATCCACCTACTGGCTCCATCATCAGACCCTCGACAACAAGTGTAATATGTTGGACTCGTCAAACTTAATCATATGAGCCCAAACTCGAGGGGTTTACTAGTAGCCACTGAAGAGTTCCAGAATTCACCTCGTGGCTCCATCATCAGACCCTCGACACCAAGTGCAATATATTGGACTCGTTGAACCGAAACATATGAGTTCAAAGTCGAGGCGTTTACTAGAAGTCGCTGAAGAGTTCCACTATCCACCTCCTGGCTCCATCATCAGATCAGTTCCAAGATACTAAATTATTGTATTGTCATCGGTTCTTGATACGTGTGCATATTTTCAAGTTAATTGAACGTTTGAAGTTGGTGAAAATTACGTTGAAAGATTCCGATACATAGATAGATATACGTAGATAGATAGATACTCGTAGATAGATAGATACTCGTAGATACAGGTCAAGCTTATACGTATAAAGCTTGTAAAAATAAGTTCAAATTTTGATAATAGAACTCTTTGCCAATATTATTGTGTATGTATTTTATTAATTTGTCAATTGTTTACGATTTGGCGGCAAATTGAAAATTGTCTATGTCACGTTCACGTCAGCATGAATTTAACGCGAGAACTCGCACAGATAGATACGGGTCAAGCTTATACAAAGTTGATACGACAGAGGGGCTTTTCTTTAAACTGAGTATACTAGGTACCATTTTCAAGCTCTGTACCAAAAATCAATTAAATAGGAGCAGTAGTTTAGTCGCAAATGATTTTTTAAGTTTTTGCCCCGTTTGAACACGATGTATCTTTCCTAACAGCTGATTATGTCTATACGCATAGGTCATGCACCTTAAAACGATAAATCTGAGTATAACCTATGCGTTGTTGCCGCTGTGATGCAAGTCACAAGTACAACCAAATATTTTCGCTAAAAAGATGACAATGCAAACAAGGAAGCAATAAATACACACACACTTGCATTTTCATTACGAGAGGGACAATCATCTGCAAAACACCACGCGTAAAAGAAATAGAAATAGTTCAGTGTGTTGCTATTGCATCCTAGCGATCGAGGGGCAGGGGTTGCGATCGGTAAGTGGGGCTGGGGCAGTGGGGCTTCTAAAAACTGTTTTTTTCAGTGCGCCGACGCTATTCTTTCGGAACGTACAAGATGTTACGTAACACGGTAGCACCTGCTCCGCTTCCGTTTTGTCGAACTCGCGCGCTGACAATTGGGATTTTGTTTTGTTATTGTGATAGGAGACTAAATAAGTTTAAGACAGTATTTCTTTTTTTATTGTGACAGGACACGTAACTTGGGATTATTATTATTTAGTGTTAGTGTTTTTTTTTGTGATCGACTGCTTTTATTGTGATACGACACGTAATTAAACTTTGGGTTTGTGTGTGTGTGTGTGTGTGTAATTAAAGTGTTCAACAATGCCTCGTGTAACTTACACGGCGTTAGAATACACTGACATGATTTTTAATTAGAAAAATAAATAACATTATTCTCTGTCGGTATAATTTGTGCATTCATGTGAATGACACATCGAGATTTTTTTTTTTTTGTGATTGTTGTACTTCAAAACCATACCTAAAACAAAAGCCGCGAGCCGAGGAGCCGCCGCGAGCGGAGGCGCCGCCCGCTTTGACGAGATAACACACGCCGACGCGCGCGACGTTGCCGCTGTTACCTAGGTATCTGTAGGTCAGTTAAATTTATTTTCAAAGGGTGGTTGCGTTTTACTCTGATTTGTAAGCTATTTAGTTTGTTTGAAAAAAAAAAAAACTCATTTTAGGTGCTTTTTATTTTTATACCGTATCGAATTAATACTAAACACGTATAGTATACGTAGTGTTATTTAATGCCCCTCTGTCATATCAACTCTGTATAAAGCTTGTAAAAATAAGTTCAAATTTTGAAAATAGAACTTTGCCAATATTATTGTGTATGTATTTTATTCATTTGTCATTTGTTTACGATTTGGCGGCAAATTGAAAATTGTCTATGTCACGTTCACGTCAGCATGAATTTAACGCGAGAACTCGCACAGATAGATACGGGTCAAGCTTATATAAAGCTTGTAAAAATAAGTTCAAATTTTGAAAATAGAACTTTGCCAATATTATTGTGTATGTATTTTATTCATTTGTCATTTGTTTACGATTTGGCGGCAAATTGAAAATTGTCTGTGTCACGTTCACGTCAGCATGAATTTAACGCGAGAAAATTTTCGTACAGTGATTTTTTACGTTGCCGACTCGTAGTCACACCAGATTATCACACCAGTATGACAAACAGGATTTTATTTCTCGTTTGTCACACCACTGATTTTTCCACACCATTTATTCCTAACTAGTGCTGTCCTAGTTATAGGTACTTACTACTTAGTTAAATTAAAAACCTTCAAATTACGTTTTTATTCATTTCAAAACCTTCAAATTACGTTTTTAACGCAAGGTTTCCAGGAAATGTCCCAATGATATTTCACCATTTAAAAGTTTTAATTGGCAGAAAATTATAAAATTATCTTTATCAGTTTGGTCAGCCCTTCTTTTTTTTTCGATATTAATTTCCTTTTGTTTGAATAATACGGTTAATAATTTTAGTATGGTTACGTAGTTTTTATTTATATTTTTATTTAATTGGGAGTGCCAAATTTCACAAACGTTGTTGGTTCTGTGCCTTTGACCAACTATATTCCAGTCGGCCATATATTGTTCATCATTTAGCCATTGTCGGGCCATGTATGCTATGAACTGTTTCATATTTTCCCCGCTAAATTCATTAGATTCTCTTTTTATGTATTCCCATCCATTTTTAACAAGTTCTAATGGAAATGAAATGAAATGAAATGAAATGAAATGAAATGAAATGAAATGAAATTGTTTATTCTGTAAATAGGATATCGGAATCACTTTTACACGTCATATAAAAAAATATTAAAAATAAGCTTGGTGAGGTCGGTGTTTCCTATCTGACTACTCTGAGAAGAAAGGCCGAAACAAACTCAGAGGTCACAGTCTCTTTTAAAGTCCAGACATAATCTTGGTCAAGTCATGTGAGGACCATGTAGATTAGTGTCTGAAATGGTCTTTTGAGGAAAGAACCACACAGATTTGAGTGGACCTGTCCAGTCAGTGCAAGCATTTGTCAGTAATCGTGGAGCTCAACTCAGAACTTAAGGAGCTCAACTCGACGAACAATACCAAGGAAAGGATATTTGGGTAGGCCGCATCAACTACTCAAACTGCCAGACCATCATTAAAACTGAGAAAGAAACAAAGAAATGAAAAGGGAAAATAAAAATATCCACATAGTCCTCACATTCACAATAATTAAAATAATATAATACTTTACAAAGTAATCGTGTCATTTTGAACATAATTTTCAACAATGTCAATGTGTATATAAAACTGGTTTATTGTGATGAATAATTAAAATGTCAAGTTTTATGGTTTTCACAAGGCTTAGCAGAGCGAGCAGCTCAATCCCAAGCTTTTTTATCTTCTAAATAATCTGAAATTTTATAGTACCCTTTTTTACAAAGTTTGGTTTTAATACAGCTTTTAAATCGTTTAATGGGTAAGTTTCGAATGTCAATGGGAAGTTTGTTGTAAAAGCGTATACATTGACCCATGAACGAGTTGCTTACTCTGTGGAGACGTGTGCGATGTACAGCAAGGTTGTGTTTATTCCTGGTATTTAAACTATGAATATCGGACATTTTCTTAAAATTTGATATATTTTTGTGTACATACAATAGGTTTTCAAAAATATATTGTGAGGCTACAGTCAGAATATTTATTTCTCTGAATTTATCTCGAAGGGAATCTCTTGGACCTAGGTTGTAAATGGCTCGAACAGCCCTTTTCTGTAGAACAAAGATAGTATTAATGTCCGCACCGGTTCCCCAAAGAAGAATTCCATATGACATAAGACTATGAAAGTAACTAAAATAAACAATTCTGGCTGTATCTACGTCAGTTATCTGTCTAATTTTTTTAACAGCATAGGCGGCCGAACTAAGCCTTCCTGACAATTTTTCTATGTGTGGGCCCCATTGTAATTTACCGTCAATAGTTATTCCAAGAAAAACTGTTGACTCAACAGGGTCCAACTCTATTCCATTAACTTGAACATTGGTAGTTAGCTGCCTGACATTTGGCGTTGAAAATTTAATGAGTTTAGTCTTTTTTTCGTTCAAGAGAAGATTATTTACATTAAACCAATGCACAACTTTAGAGAGTGCATCGTTGACTTGTTCAAAGTTAACTAACTGACGTTTGATTTTAAAAATGAGGGAAGTGTCATCTGCGAATAATACGATCTTGTGATTATCCCTTATGTAGTAAGGTAAGTCATTTATGTAAATTAGAAATAAGAAAGGACCTAGAATTGAACCCTGCGGAACGCCTATGGTGACCGCAGATCCTGCAGATCTCTTGCCATTAACATCGACCCTCTGAATTCTGTTATTCAGATAAGAAGTCAGAAGGTCAAGAGCCTTGTCCCTCATGCCATAATGGTACAGTTTCCTGATAAGAGTATCATGATGTACGCAATCGAAGGCCTTGGACAAGTCGCAGAAAATGCCAAGAGCATCTTGCGAATTCTCCCAGGCCTCGAATATGCTCTTCAGTAATTCCACGCCCGCGTCTGTAGTTGAACGACCCTTTGTAAAACCAAACTGTTTCAAATGAAGTAAATTATGTGGATTGAAATGTCCTAACATTTGTTTTAAAATTAATTTTTCAAAGATTTTACTCAATGTAGGTAATATCGAAATAGGCCGAAAATTTGTGGGATCAGTTGTGCTGCCAGATTTGAACAGTGGAATCACTTTGCTAAGTTTCATCAAATCAGGAAATACACCAGATGCAATACAAGAGTTAAAAACGATTGCTAAAAAGGGTGAAATAACATCAATTATTGAAGACATGGTATGTACTGATAATCCCCAAAGGTCAGCAGTTTTTTTTACATCAAGTTTATTAAAAGATTCTATAATGTCTTTAGCAGTAATAATTGTAAATTCAAAAAGTTTGTCACATTCTGGTACACATTCTTTAAGTATTGAGTAAGCAGAAGTGGAGGACGACAATGACAGAGTTTTGGTTGTTAAAATGGGAATATTAGTGAAGAAATTTTCAAACTCAGTTGCCACCTCCACGTCTGCCTTAATATCTACATTATTGATTTTTAGATGGAAGTCACGATTCCGTACTGTCGTTCTTCCCGTTTCTGAATTAATAATATTCCAAGTTGTTTTAATTTTATTTCCAGAAGATTTTATTTTATTTTTAATGTGTATGGCTTTTGCTGAGGAACAAGCTCTTTTAAAAGTTTTAGAATATTTCTTAACAAATTCTTTAAAAGTTTCATCATGGTTATATGTTTTTTCATGATACAATTCAAATAACCTCTGCCTACTTTTGTAAATACCTGGTGTTGCCCAATCACTAAATATAACGCGGTCAAAAACAGGCAATGTTTTTGCAGTGAAAACCTTCCTAAACTCACAATTGATGAGGTTAAATAATGAAGCATACGCTTGGTCCGGGTCGTTATGATAAGGCAAACCCGGTAGCTTTTCCATTAAATTATTTTTAAAATGTCCTAAGCGACTTTTATTTACAGGAACAAAACTCACAAGTTTTCTTTGAGCTCTGACTGTTTTCTGAGGGAAAGTGACTAACTGGCCACAGTGATCAGAGTCCAACTCATTTATAATTAAATGGCTAGAAGGTCTTAGGCTGAAGGAGTGGCTGAAGGAGTTAGCGGCAATGCCGTACATAGTCCCACAGTTCTTTTATGTAGTTTACTTTTCAAACCAATTGATTTCGCTTTTCGCCATAAGCTCTGACAATAATGATAGTAACACTTTTTTACCGATATATGTGGAAAAAAACATCTTAAGGCATTTGCTACGGCAATCTCGAAATCTGCGTGGAATACAGTGGGACACCAATCGGGAAATTTAGTTTTCAGGATGTCAAACAATGCAGCATATATTGACTCTTTTTTGTCGCTCATGAGCACATGTATTAGCGGTATCACTGAAGTTGTTTGAGACGTGCTCCCCAAGTCGCCGAGGATAGAAAGTAATTGTGGAAATGGTGGTGGAGAACTCTTAAAAGTCGCATCTATAAAATATTCTTTCACACTTTTTAATAATTGCTTTGCTTCTTCAGAACAAAATACTAATAGTCTGGTATGCTCATATTGATAGTCAGCAACGACAAATTTCTCAAATGTAGCGGGTACTTGTACTTCTTCAATACGTTTGAAAACGATCTTGCTGACTTTTAGTTTCCGTTTTCGTGCATTGTAAATGCTGCACTTTACGCTATCGAATAGTGGTACTTTCAACCCTTTTTCTTTTAAAGGTCTTATATTTTCCTTGTAGACTATTGTCATTGCCTCCGCAGAAGTACTAGCTACTTCATGCATTTTGTGTATAGAAATAGCTATTTCATTTTGGTTCTCATCTGGTTGACATGTATTTTTGTGCTCGACTGATTTTACAACATTATCACCCTGTGAAGTTAAACAACGACTATGTAATAATATAACTAAATAAATATATTATGTTTCTAGACGGCTAATGATGCGAGTCTGTGAGTCTGATGTCGAGTAGAAAGGTTACGACTTAGAATAACTTGGGTAAAAAAAGAAAAAAAAAAGAAACGGGATAAAAATGTAAGTACCTACTTATGCTAACCGTTCGAAAAACAAAACCAAGTACATAAGTAGATATAGGGTACTTACGTTTATTGTGACCGAACCAGAGCACTTTATTCTGTTACGACGACGGTTACGACAAAACCATATTTGAGATATTTTTTTTTTTTTTTTGTGTGAAATCATCAAATGACTCCTCCCGCTCTGGGCAGAGCGAGAGGGAGTGTCACACCCTAAGGTTGACTGGTAGAAAATGCCTCAGGCATTAAGTCCGCCTTTGTACAGTATTTTTTTTACTTGTGCATAATGTTTTAATAAATAATTAATAATAAATAAATATAACTAAAAGTAGAAAAATCTAAATAGAAAAGAAGTCTATTGCAAAGAACGGAGGTTGGCAAACGCCGATCAGGATATAGACTTCATTAGAATATAAAGGTACTGCACTAGCAATTATCGTATACATGGTGTGGTAAAATCAGTGGTGTGACAAACGAGAAAAAAAATCCTGTTTGTCATACTGGTGTGATAATCTGGTGTGACTACAAGTCGGCAATGATTTTTTATGACTTTCGATGTCATTTAAGTTAACAAGAAAGTTATGATATACTTCGATTGGCCTTTCACGATGAAGCCCCATCTCGTGCCACTGTTTATAACTGGTTTAATGAGTTTAAACGTGGTCGCACTAATCTCATCGATGATCTGCGTGAGGGACGGCTTTCTACGGCGACGACTGAAGATAACATCAGCGTTGTGCGGCGTATGATAGAGAATGACAAAAGAGTGACTCATCAGCAGATTCGGACAAGCTTAGGCATCGGTATGAGTTAAGTGCACAAAATCCTCCGTGAACATTTAGCGGTCAGGAAGCTTTGTGCCCCGTGGAAACCTAATAATTTGACAGAGGCCAAAAACTCCGTCTTGTTGATTGGTGTCGTGAAATGGTTCAAAGATTTAACAGAGGTGACTCAAATGCTGTGTTCGACATACTTACGGGTGACGAAAGCTGGATTTATTGATATGATCCTGAAACTAACACAGTCTGCTGTTTAGGTGTTTTCTTCCAAGGAGTTGCCAACTAAAGTGAAGAGAAGTCGAAGCGTGGGAAAAAAGATGGTAGTCTCGTTCTTCGGAAGGACATTACGCAACAATAGTTTTAGAGTATCGAAAAACAGTTACTGCAGAGTGGTACACTAACAATTGTTTGCCACTTGTCTTGGAAAAAGTTCGGGAGAACGACCTCGCAGTAGGATCCTCCTTCACCACGACAGCGCCTCGTCGCACACCGCCAAGCAAACAATCGACTACTTTGCGACGTCAGACGTGGAATTACTGGGTCACCCGACCTATAGCCCCGACCTCACACCTTGCGATTTTATTTATTTCCGAAAATAAAATAAAAACTTCGTGGAAAACGTTTTGTGGACGCCGAGGAAGCAGTGGCTGCGTTTCAAAATCCCGTCGAAGAGACCCCTAAGGACGAGTGGGCAAAGTGCTTTTCTCAGTGGTTCCATCGAATGCAGCGATGTATTGATGTAAATGGACACTATTTTGAAAAGATATGATGAAAATAATAACTTGCTAGTTTGTTCAGTTTTTGATTTTGTAAGAACTTTCAGCGTCACCCTCGTATGAAAAAAATTGTTAGTCCTTCTCCATTTGGGGAGTTTATAAGAGCATGAATAATATTAGCTACGCGGATGATTTGGTGCTGCTGAGCAGCAGTTGCACTAGGAATAGGAACCAAGTAGTTCAACCTGGTTTCAGACTGGCTAAAGTAGACTCATCCTTCATGGGGTACTGTTTAAAATGTTACAATAAAATACCTCCCCACATACTCCAACTGTATAATTATATTTTTTTTGTATAAAACGCACACTATGCCATGCATATTATAAGTTGGGGGATTACATCGTTGACAAAAATGCTTGGCTCAACGCTGGTCCGGCTCCACTAGGGCGCATAAACTAGATGATTAGCATCTAAAATATTGTTGGAGCTGCTGAAGATTGCTATAATTACCTTTGCATTGTATAAATTCAATCTCTTTGTATTATATAATTGCATAGCACATGTGTGAGCACTGTGACCATTACCTTCTACAGAACTACCATTTACTGGGTATGTCTCTCATTGACTTGAATGAGCCCCGGCGGCTGAGAGTATGTCATGCTCACTCAAATGTGTCGCTGGTGGCGGCGTGTGTGTTGGATCATTAAGTTCCCTTCAAAATGGTTGAGCTAAATGGTGCTGATCCATGCGTCATGTCCGTGCACGGGCGCTGTCAATAGGGATTGGTTATCTCTTAGCTGCTATGGCTTATTTTAATTTTTGAATTGTTTTTATCTTTTTATTACGGACGCTTTTAATGTGCACGTCTTTCTACATTGTTCTCACATGTATAATTTCAACATGAATGATGTAACCAATAATTTGTAACAGTATTTTGATTTAAACGAGTGTCCGTGGAGTTTCTTGCCCGTTCTTCACCATAGGAAGGTTCCTAGGAAGGTTCCACTACGCTTTGGATTGGACAACTAGCTTCATCTTTCTGACTGACCGACCTTTAACAATTCAAAAGTGCCTGTAATTGGTTCATTTGAAATAAATTCTTTGAGTTTGAGTTTTGAGTTTGAGCCCAGCTGTCAGCGCATTAAGGCAACTCTTACAGGTCTGTGAAAAGTATGCCCATTAACATGGTCTTTTGTATAACTCTAAAAAAGTGAATTCTTGGTCTTCTAGGCCTCTGGCAAGTGTCCGCCTAGTATACCCACCATAAAACTGAATGGTGTTAAGCTAAAAGGCGTCTACCAGTTCAAATACCTAGCACACTATTTCACTGAGGATCTTGATGACCAAGTTGACATTGAAATGTAATGAAATGAAATTGTTTTTTCTGTAAATAGGATATAGGAATCACTTTTACACGTCATATAAAAAAATAAATATAATTAAAATTTGCTAGATGAGTTCGGCGTTTCCTATCCGACTACTCTGAGAAGAAAGGCCGAAACAAACTCAGAGGTCACAGTCTCTTTTAAAGTCCAGACATAATCTTGGTCAAGCCATAGGAGGACCATGTAGATTAGTGTCTGAAATGGTCTTTTGAGAAAAGAACCACACAGATTTGAGTGGACCTGTCCAGTCAGTGCAAGCATTTGTCAGTAATCGTGGAGCTCAACTCAGAACATAAGGAGCTCAACTCGACGAACATACCAAAGAAAGGACATTTGGGTAGGCCGCATAAACTACTCAAACCGTCAGACCATTATTAAAACTATCTGAGAAAGGAAATTAAAAACAGAGTGGAGAAAACAAAAAAAAAAACATTAAAAATTAAAATATCCACATAGTCCTCACATTCACAATAGGTAATTAAAAAATATAATACTTTACAAAGTAATCATGTCATTTTGAATGTAATATTCAATAATATGAATGTTTAAATAAAACTGGTATATTTTGATGATTTTACTAAATCATTCTAATGTCAAGTTTTATGGTTTTATCACAAGGTTTAGCAGAGCGAGCAGCTCAATCCCAAGCTTTTTTATCTTCTAAATAATCAGAAATTTTATAGTACCCTTTTTTACAAAGTTTGGTTTTAATACAATTTTTAAATCGTTTAATGGGTAAGTTTCGAATGTCAATGGGAAGTTTGTTGTAAAAGCGTATACATTGACCCATGAACGAGTTGCCTACTCTGTGGAGATGAGTGTGATGTACAGCAAGGTTGTGTTTATTCCTGGTATTTATACTATGAATATCGGACATTTTTTTTAAATTTGATATACTTTTGTGTACATACAAAAGGTTTTCAAATATATATTGTGAGGCTACAGTCAGAATATTTACGTCTTTGAATTTTTCTCGAAGGGAATCACTCGGACCTAGGTTTTAAATGGCTCGAACAGCCCTTTTCTGTAGAACAAAGATAGAGTTAATGTCCGAACAGGTTCCCCAGAGAAGAATCCCATATGACATAACACTATGAAAGTAACTAAAATAAACAATTCTGGCTGTATCGACGTCAGTTATCTGTCTAATTTTTTTAACAGCATAGGCGGCTGAACTTAGCCTTCCCGACAATTTTTCTATGTGTGGGCCCCATTGTAGTTTACCGTCAATAGTGATTCCAAGAAAAACTGTCGACTCAACAGGGTCCAGCTCTATTCCATTTACTTTAACATTGGTAGTTAGCTGCCTGACATTTGGCGTTGAAAATTTAATGAGTTTAGTCTTTTTTTCGTTAAGGAGGAGATTATTTACATTAAACCATTGCACAACTTTAGAGAGTGCATCGTTAACTTGTTCGAAGTTGACTAACTGACGTTTGATTTTAAAAATAAGGGAAGTGTCATCTGCGAATAATACGATCTTGTGATTATCCTTTATGTGGTAAGGTCAGTCATTTATATAAATCAAAAATAAGAAAGGACCTAGAATTGAACCCTGCGGAACGCCCATGGTGACCGTAGATCCTGCAGATCTCTTGCTATTTACATCGACCCTCTGAATTCTGTTGTTCAGGTAAGAAGTCAGAAGGTCGAGAGCCTTGTCTCTCACACCATAATGGTACAGTTTCCTGATGAGTGTATCATGATGCACGCAATCGAAGGCCTTGGACAAGTCGCAGAAAATGCCAAGAGCATCTTGCGACTCCTCCCAGGCCTCGAATATGCTCTTCAGTAATTCCACGCCCGCGTCTGTAGTTGAAATGTGTGTGAAGTGCATTGAAATGTTTTAACATTTGTTTCAAAATTAATTTCTCAAAAATTTTGCTTAATGTAGGTAATATCGAAATAGGCCGAAAATTCGTAGGATCAGTTGTGCTGCCAGACTTGAACAGTGGAATCACTTTGCTAAGTTTCATCAGATCAGGAAATACACCAGATGCAATACAAGAGTTAAAAATAATTGATAAAAAGGGTGAAATAACATCAATTATTGAAGACATGGTATGTACTGATAATCCCCAAAGGTTAGCAGTTTTTTTTACATCAAGATTTTTAAAAGATTCTATAATGTCTTTAGCAGAAGCAATTGTAAATTCAAAAAGTTTGTCACATTCTTTTAGTATTGAGTAAGCAGAAATGGGGGACGACGATGACAGAGTTTTGGTTGTTAAAATGGGAATATTAGTGAAGAAATTTTCAAACTCAGTTGCCACCTCCACGTCTGCCTTAATATCTACATCATTGATTTTTAGATGAAAGTCACGATTCCGTACCGTCGTTCTTCCCGTTTCTGAATTAATAATATTCCAGGTTGTTTTAATTTTATTTCCAGAATATATTATTTTATTTTTAATGTGTATGGCTTTCGCTGAGGAACAGGCTCTTTTAAAAGTTTTAGAATATTTCTTAACAAATTCTTTAAAAGTTTCATCATGGTTATATGATTTTTCATGATACAGTTCAAATAACCTTTGCCTACTTTTGTAAATACCTGGTGTTGCCCAACCACTAAATATAATGCAGTCACAAACAGGCAATGTTTTTGAGGTGAAAACCTTCCTAAACTCACAATTGATGAGGTTAAATAGTGAAGTATAAGCTCGATCCGGGTCGTTGTGATAAGGAAAACCCGGTAGTTTTTCCATTAAACTATTTTTAAATTGTCCTAAGCGACTTTTATTTACAGGCACAAAACTCACATGTTTTCTTTGAGCTCTGACTGTTTTCTGAGGGAAAGTGACTAACTGGCCGCAGTGATCAGAGTCCAACTCATTTATAATTAAATGGCTAGAAGGTCTTAAGTTTGTAAAAATATTGTCAATACAGGTAGCACTAGTGGCAGTTATTCTAGTCGGCTCAAAGAATGTATTGTACAAATTATATGATTTAAATAAAGTTATAAATTTATTTACTATAGCAGATTTTTCCAGTATGTTAATGTTGAAATCTCCACAGACAACAACTGTTTTATTACTGTTACAAGTCTTTAATAATACTTCTTCCATATATTTCTCAAAAATATCATATGAAGCACATGGGGGCCTGTACACACTTATTACAATGAACTGCTCAAGCTCAATGCAAGCTATTTCAATAACTCGCTCAACAGAGAGGCTCACAATATCCTTACGTTCTTTAAATTTCGTATTGTTACGAACAATTATTAGAGAGCCACCACGTATCATATTAACTCTGCTGAATGAGCTGGCAACCTGGTGGTTGTTAAAGCTGAACATGAACTGGTGGACTTTTAACCAATGTTCAGTTACACATAGGATATCAATATAACTACAGTTCATGAACAGCTCCAATTCTAATTCCTTACCTAAAACACCCTGTATATTTTGATGAACTATTTTGAGACTATTATTATTACATTTATTTAGGTTACTGCAATTTGATGGGTGTGATAATATACCAGTATTTAAATTTTCTTCATTTATTATGCAAGAGGTTTCCTCTATTGTCTTAATTTCTAATTTAAATGATATTCAATGTCATTAGTTGTTGCCAAATTATTGGCAGAATTATTTAAAATGTCTTTGCATTGCTCAAAAGAAGCAAGTTGTTTAGCCAAGTTGTTGGCTGAAATAGAAAAAAAATATGATAGCGACACAGCTATCTGTCTTTTGAAATAGTTAGAAAGATAGTACATAACAATATTATGTCTATCTCTTGTCAAATAAAAATTATTACCAACATAATTGTTGGTATCAACTAAATGAAATAAATTATTATTAAATGTCAAGTTATGCAATGTCATTGAAAGGGAGCGTAGGGTATTGGCGGTTAAAAGTAATATGCTGGCACGTAGGTTCGCTCGCTGCAGTAAACAGGTAAAGATTACACTTTTTAAAGCTTACTGCCAAACTTTTTACACGAGTAGACTGTGGGTCAGCAGTACTCAAGGGTCGATCAATGCCTTGCGTGTCCAGTATAATAATGGATTCAGGATGCTGCTAGGGCTGCCCCGTATTTGTAACGCTTTGGGTATGTTTGTGGAGGCTCGGGTTGATGGCTTCCATGCTATAATGCGCAAGTGAACCGCCTCCCTACTAAGCAGATTGCGGGGAAGCACTAACAGTATCCTTCAAGCGGGTCAGCGGCCGGCGAGCGCTACTTCCAAGTTTATCGCTTCCCATAATATCACATTTGGAAACCCAATAGAAGTCCATCGACTTTTATTGGTCTTTGATTGATTTTTTGTATGCCGCCGCCATGATGCACAACAAAAACAAAGCAACATCAACTCCTCTACCGATGGATAATCTAACTACTTTACGATATGATCACAAATTTTTGGCCACATCATGAAGTAGTCGTGTGTTTAACTGGTCATATCGTTAAACGTTAGGTGTTCAATGATCTGGCCAGACCACATCATGATGTGACCAGGGGTCGATGTTCATTTCATTTAATTATCAATTCTAAGATCTGGCCACGACATATATAAACCTTCCCGAATACATTCTGTAAATGATGTTGAAAATCTCATCAAAATCCGTTGCGTATTTTAGAAGAATACCGCGGACATAAGGCAAACGCAAAAAGCGACTTTGTTTTATAATATTTAGAGATAAGAGAAGATAAAAAAATCGTTTATAAAAATAACTATGTATGTCAGGCCGGGAGTGTGTGGAGGTTTACTAACCCTGCGCCCCCTCTCTCCCCTCAGCCGTCCCCTACCCCCGACTGAGGTGGCACGAACTTTAATCCAACTCGCTACACAACACAAAATAAGTACGGAACCTTAATTGCTTGTTGCATACACGTGCATAACCTTTAATTGTAAACGGTAAACGTAAAAAAATAGTGGTAATACACTGAGGATAAGGAAAATACATCTTTAAGCAAGCAATTAAGTTTATAAGTAAGGGGGACATTTGTAACCACTTTAAGCACTGTTGTCGCTAACATTCGTGTTGATCCTGGACTTCATAATAAACCTCCAAGAGAAAAGGTAAAAACGGAGATTAAAACAGAAACAATTTCCTGTCGTTGACCCCAATGGGTGACAAGAAATAATACTAAGGAAGGTCGTGAAACGCCGGGAGGCGCCACGACGCATCCTAAATAGCATGGGTGGGGGCTCAACAGTATAAGAAATAGCTAATTATTAATCGTTTGAAGTACAAACTTACCAGTATAATAACTTTAGCAATTATTTTTTATTTTTATTTTATTATAGGTACATTAAGTAATAGCGAAGACAGCAATACTGAGGGATAGCGTCCAAAGAGTTCCAGACCAAACGAACACTTCACCTCTGAAATTAAAAGAACATAATTATTTGAGTGATTTTCTCAAGCGTCAATTGTTGATATTTTTGGGTTGATTTAAATAAACTAACTCGGATAAATGCACAAAACGTATTTTATTGTTCTGCCACAAGTTCTACGAAACAAGATGAGTATAAAGAAAGGGAAGAATGTTGCCAACCTAATGCCAAGTGCATTATTTACAGTAAGGCCAACTAAAAATAAAATATGGTTGCGTTCTCAATCAATTCCCAACACTCCCTTCAGAACGCAAACCCATTTTACTAATACAATACAAATGTTTTGCAAGTGGTACACCTTTGGTTAAATTGTCAACTACCATATTACAACCATTCACAAATAAAAAAATTACTTTAGATTTAACAATGTTTTCTCTGAGAAAATGTAAACGTATATCTATATGTTTAGTCTTAGGTTTATAACAGTCTATTGATGCCAGTCTTATTGCACTTTGGTTATCACTATAGATGGGTAAAACACTGTCCAGGCTTTGGCCGAGTTCATCTTGCAGTTGCCGAAGCCATAAGGCCTCCTGGGTCGCTGACGCCATTGCCATATATTCTGCCTCTGCTGTGGAGAGGGCTACAGTCTGCTGTTTACATGAATTCCAAGATATGCAAGCATTTTGGAAAATAAAAGTGTAACCAGTGCATGATCTCCGGTCCAATGGGTCAATAGCCCAGTCAGCATCACAGTACCCAGTTATTTCTCTAGACTCTTCTTTAACATAACATAACTTTAGGTTTTTGGTTCCTTGAAGGTATCTCATGACCCTTTTCACTCCGAGCCAGTGTTGAATTCCGGGGCCATTACAGTACTGACTCAATTTATTGACCGCTTATGTGATGTCAGGTCGTGTAACCTGTGCCAGATATATAAGACAGCCCACTGCCTCCCTGTATGGGAAATTGCTATCTTCATTCTCATTTTTCTTAGCAAATTTTGTATTTACTTCTATTGGAGTACGTACTGGTTTGCACTCAGACATGCCAAAGCGTTCCAACACAAGGTTAGTATATTTCTCTTGGTCTATCGTGATCACACCTGCCTCGCGATTTCTATTTATATTTATGCCAATACACTGCTGCATCTCACCCAGATCTTTCATGCAGAATTCTTCTTTTAATTTATCTTTAATATCTGTTGCTGTTTTCTTATCATTTGTGAAAATCATGAAATCATCCACCCATACTGCAATATATATCATTTTTGATTCATTCACTGAATAATAGATACATGGATCAATTGCTGACCTTTCCAATCCAATTTTAAGGAGAACATTGTTTAATTTCAGGTTCCATTGACGGCTAGCTTGCTTGAGCCCATATATTGATTTATGTAGGTGACATACCTGAGCATTCTCTTCATAGTATTCTGGTTGTGACATGTAGATTTCAGTGTCTATGTCACCCTGAAGAAATGCGCTTATGGCATCCATCTGAACCATTTCTAAATTATATTTAGCAGCTAGAGCAAGCAAGAATCGAACAGAGGTATATCTTACTACAGGTGCATAGACCTCGTCATAATCATTTCCTTTTCTTTGTACACACCCTTTAATTACCAGTCTTGCTTTAAAACGATTAATCTCTCCTTTCTCATTCGTTTTACTTTTAAATACCCATTTACATGGCAAGGCCCTTTTACCTGATGGCAAATCTACCAGTGACCAAGTTTTATTCTTTATTAAGGATTCATATTCCTCCTGCATAGCCTTCTTCCACTGGTCAGCATGCGATGACGAAAGAGCTTCATCAGGACTGAGGGTCATTCAAATCAAGTATTGGGCAAAAGTAACTCACATCATGGTCATCCCTCTCTGCATACTGGACAGCTTTGCGTGGACGTAAATTTATATTACGTGCTGGTGTCGCAAGATCAACTGATTCCTCTGGTATGTAGGATGAATCATCATTGTCGCCAGACATATAGTCGTCACTCGAAGAATGATCTAAGTTTGTTTCTAATTCTTCTTTACAGGGTTCTTCAGGTGATTTCATATCAGGAGCACTATTAGGTATGCCAGGTAAGTATACATTATGATCAAATTTATGAACATTTTCTAAAAATACTACATCTCTACTCTTGATAATTTTATTTGTGTCTAGATCAAGTAACCGATAACCTTTGCTGGATTCACAATAGCCAACAAATATATATTTTCTAGATTTATTGTCCCATTTTTGACGTTTTTCTTTAGGTATTAGAGCCATAACTTCAGAGCCAAAAATCTTTATATTTGATAAATTGGGTTTCTTGCCTAACCAAATTTCTATAGGAGTTTTGCCTTCAATTGACCTTGTGGGTGATCTATTCACTATATAGGCAGCTGTTGCAAGTGGCTCTCCCCAGAATTGCTTTGACAAATTAGCATCAAACAGCATACACTTGGCCCTTTCCACAAGTGTCCTGTTCATTCTTTTTGCAAGACCGTTCTGCTGTGGTGAGTACGGGGTACTTGTTTGATGTTCAATTCCGTGCCTATTTAAGAAACTATTCAATTCTTTGTTACAGTATTCAGTTCCGTTGTCTGACCGAATAATTTTTATCTTTTGTCCAAGTTGGTTCACTCAATTTGTTTTTCAGAAAATAAACATGAACTTTTCTAGTGAAGTCATCTATAAAGGTAATAAAGTACTTCATACCTCCCAGTGATGCTTGTTCCATCGGTCCACATAAGTCAGTGTGGATAAGCTGCAGTGGCTGTGTAGCTCTTGAACCAATATTATTAAAAGGCAGTCTGCTATGTTTACCTTCGAGGCAGGTGATACATGTGATAACACCTTTATTTTTGTCAGGAAATGCATTGACGCCCACTACACACTGCGGTAACTTGTTAACATCTGAAAAATTCAGGTGTCCCATACGCCTGTGCCACAGGACAACATCATTTAAATTATTTGTGCTTGTAAGGTTTGAAAAAACTTCTCTGTGGATGTTTAACTGGTACAGATTGTTTACTAGTGTGGCTGAGCATAGGAATTTGTTATTTTGATCATAAATGTCACAACATTTGTCTCTAAAATTTATCTTACAGCCATTTTTCACCATAGCACTTACTGATAAGAGATTGGCAGCAAGTTTAGGTATGTATAGAACTTCTCTTACCTGAATTCTAGTTTCTTCATTACCATTCATCAATAAATTAACTTTTCCCATATTTTCCACAGGTAGCGGTGTCTTACTAGCAACAGTTATAGTGGGTATCTGTGGACTTGTTACATCATACATCCAATCACATCTATTGGTCATGTGCATGGAGGCACCTGAGTCGACATACCAAAGATCCTGATTTATTGTCTGTGAAGATGCTGAAAAAGCTGCAACAAAACTTTTATTTTCTTCTACTTTATTTTCTGTATTTTTCTTATTCGGAGCACGACAATTCTTCGCAAAGTGTCCATGCTTGTTACAATTATAACATCGGGGCCCTTATGATTATTTTGGCTATGAACCTTCGCTTTACTGTGATTCCCGTGATTGGCTGGTCTCCTAGTGAAGAACGCTGTACTCTCTGAGCATTGAACTTCCTGCAGGAGTTTTGTTTTGATCGAGTCTGCGCTGATCTTGATCCCTGAGCTCTCCAAACCCATTATCATTGGCTTATAAATTTCGGGTAAGCCAGCCAAAATCAGCGTTCCGAACCATTCATCGTCAATGTTAAAGTTGATGTTCCTGAGCTTATGAGCGGTCGACATAATCTTGTTCACATAGTCATCTACGTTTCGGGAACTGTCCAATGTAGTTGTGATGAGGTCTCTCAGCAAGGCAACTTTTCTGTATAAGCCGCTGTCATCAAAAGCCTGTTCCAAACTATTCCAGACTTCTTTACATGTCGCGCTCTGAACATGCACATAGTTGATCGGGTCTAGCATTAAAATAAGCTTAGATTTTGCCTTTGTTTCCTTCTTTTCGTCGGTATTAGTTCCTTCAACACAGCTCCATAAGTCTTCAAGCTTTAAATATGCTTCCACTGCAAATTTCCAACTCGTGTAATTATCTCTTCCGACGAGTCTATCGATGTGGAACGGATTGTGGCCTATGCTGGACATTTTTATTTGATTTATTTGATACGTATTACGTATTATGGTAGCTAGTCGTACTATTAAATTTTTCGACGATACTTGACTGAGCACGCCGCTCCAGGTTAGGTTATGCGGTAACCTCAAAATGTATACGGAATAAATACGCCGGCCGGTTATTGTTAGTTCTTTCTGCGTTATCACTTTTAACGATTTTAATCAACCACGCTCTGCTACCATGTTGATATTTGTGGGTTTGATTTAAATAAACTAACTCGGATAAATGCACAAAACGTATTTTATTGTTCTGCCACAAGTTCTACGAAACAAGATGAGTATAAAGAAAGGGAAGAATGTTGCCAACCTAATGCCAAGTGCATTATTTACAGTAAGGCCAACTAAAAATAAAATATGGTTGCGTTCTCAATCAATTCCCAACAGCAATTTTTGGCTGAAAATCATATACAAATCAAAGGTATAATAAAGATTTTTTTTAAAGATTTTCTTTAAAAAGATTCATGTACTGAATCCATGGTATCAGTTTTCGCGTCGATGTCCCTGCCACCCAGTATATATTTTCAATACACTTGCTCGTAAAGTGACTCTTATTGAACTGCTTTTAGGTTCATAATGCAGTGTATTAAACACGCGTACTTTTTACTTTATATAACTGCACTAATGCGGTAATGTGCGCCACAAAAACCTATTTACTAGTCGGAGATTTCCGTTTTTTTAATAATTTTATGCCTACTGTGTAAATTATTATAATATTTCATTAAATTATATATTTTTCACCACATATTACACAAAATTTGCGTATTCAAAATATTGTTTTGTGTTTCTAATATTTCAATAGAGGCTGTTTAGCGATTTTGCCGGAGCCTTTTATTATTTACACTGGAGCGCGCATTGCTAGCGTGATGCGCGTAAAAAACAAAATCAGCGCGCGATTTTCCATAAATATTTGTTAACATTTTCGCCACGTTGAAAACTTTTATAAATCTAAATGTATCATCTCTATAATTACGTTATTGTAGCATGAGTTCTTACAACAAGTCTGTTTTTTTCCTAGCAAGTGTATTGAAAAACATCGTATGATACGCGAGTGCATTGATCATTACACACTTGTATCATAATGTACTATTATAATTAAAAGGTTTGGTATGGTTACAAAATGATAAAAAAAAATTATAAACATTTATTAAATAAGATTCTAATTTTGGTGGTGCAATTTTGGTGGTTTTGGTGGTATTTTGCCAATCACAATACACCAAAATTAGTTTTTAGAGTCATGAACCTCAAAGAAAACGAAAAAGGACCGAAAGACATAACTTGTGTGGCGGACTAACAGGGAAGGGGCGGCCCGCCCTAGGCCTCCGGTCTTGGGGGGCCCCAAATGCCTCCGCGTTCCCCTGATCATGGGGTCTCAACTCGAACATATTATAATTAGTCTTGAAGAAAATTCAATAGATGGCAGCATAGGTAACAATTATGAAATTAACAATCATTAAAAGCGTTAAACGGCAGATTATGGCTGAATACTAAAGCTCCGGCGTGTTTTTTTCCGACATCTCCAACAATCATAGATTTTTCTTTTTTTTATCGTCATAGATTTTTCTAAGTATGCAATGACATGTAAGAATGTACGATTCTAGCCACGATTTCAATTGCAAATTGACTAGTAATATGTGATCAACAACAACTTATTCTAAGCTAAACACGTTTTAGAGAAAAACCCAGAGGCGGCTTTACCTATGGTGCAGGGTGTGCAGCGTACACGGGCACAGGGTCTTAGGGGGCGCCGAGCGCTGCTCGCGACAACTTTTTAATAAAATTCCAAACAAGACCAAAACATATTCTGTAAAAAGGCAGTTGTAGTTGGAGATTTTTTGTTAGTTAGTTGTTAAAATTTCGAGCTCGCTTCGCTCGCTCTTGCAACCTAACATTCTTTTTTTATTAGAATTCTCTGCGTAAATCGACAATGTATTTCCTATTTATAAATGGATGGTCAAAAGAAAAACTGACTTATCCGGGACGGGGAGTTAAATTTTCGAGCTCACTTCGCTCTTGCATACTAATTTTCAAAATATTTTGTATGTCAACAAAGTAATTTCTGTTTCTGTATGGATGTCTAAAATATTTTTTTTACAATGCAGAGTGTAAAAATTTTCGAACTCGCTTCGCTCGCTCTACCATCCTATGTTTTTCTGATCCTCTCATCCTAAAGTATCCTCTATTTCTGTATCAATGGTCAACAGAAAACCTAACCTTTTCGAGGCAGTGTGTTAAATATTTCAACGTTCATTCCTGAGTTGGGGGGCCCCATTTAGTTTTACCGCCCCGGGCCCCCGACAGGCTTAGTCCGCCACTGAGTCTTATATTATACGAGTAGCTTGAGAGTGATGAAGAAAAACAACTTTTATAATTCTGCTCTAGGAATTCGTTTATGACGTTCGTGTACTGTACGCCTGTATGAAAAACAGAACCCTTTTCGGTTTCATCGTAATCGGATAAATGGTATAGAAATGCATATAAAAATAAATATTTGTTCGTTAGGTTCTTTTCTATCTGGTAACGTGGTTGTTTTAATGTCATTGGAAAATCTATTAACATAATATTATAATAAAATGAGATCTTCCAGTGACGAAAATGAGACACTGACTCCGGAATAATATCATTCGAAAGCAGCAATTATAGTAGATAATTTGGTACCAAAAATGTGATAAATATAAATAACACAACATCACGCCTTGTTTCTCCGAAGGGTTGGGCAGAGGTGTACTTATAGTACATCATCAGTTGGAAGACAATTGGATACCGAGGGTGAGAATTGATTGGTTCACGTCATCGGTTATTACACAATTGGAGGCAAGAATTGATTGGTTTGCCTAGGCTTTTAGTCTCTGATCACGTGTGAGAATTGATTGGTTCACAAACTGATAGAGTACGCAAGTTCAGTAGCGAGAATTGATTGGTTCGCACTAGCGTATGCAAACCTACATTTTAAATTTCTGAATGATTGATGAATACATTACAAATAATAAAACTAGTCCTTTAGATCTAGGTATTTTTGGCGAGAATTGATCGGTTCGCCAAATTTAAAATTCGTTATTTTTGTGGAAAACTGATAGTATTTTAATCATAACTTTTATTAAATTAGTACTAGTACGGATTTCATAAATGTATTAGTTGAATCAAATTATGTTACAGGTTTAATGGTTTAAAACAAAATAATTACCAACTTAGTTAAGATTATTTTTATTTTTTGTTGTAATCATTAAAGTTTTATAAAGATTAGATAAAGTAAAGGTAAGATAAATGATTAATTTGTGAAAGGTGTAATGTTTAGAACAAAATATTTAATATTCATGAGTCCTCTCAGCCAAAAGTGTAGGGTATTTTAGTTACCACTTGGGGTGTGTACGAGGGATACACGACGTCAGGACGGTCGAGTGTCATACACTCGACCGTTTTTAAAGTTAATTAAAAATTAAAATTTTTTTTTTTTTAAAAAAGTGACAACATTGTTACAGACATTACATTACAACATACAGAAGGTCTTAAACATAGGTCCCCTGGCTACCAAACTAGGTTAATACCTGTGACTTGGGAGTCAGTGTTCCTCCAATAAAATAGTCGTTACGGATGTCGTCGGTTATTAAAAATAAAATGTACTGAAAAAGAAAACAAAAGGCTCTTTTTTTTTTAGCTTACATAAATAACAATCATGAAATGAGCGGGAAGGTGTGCTGTGAGAGTGTGTGTGTGTGTTTGAGGAGTTGGTGAGTGTTTGTGTATTTGAGGAGTGTGTGTGTGTGTGTGTTTGAGGAGTGTCAACTGTATGTTTCAGTAAAGATTTTAATAATTCGTTCTTATTTTTGAGAAATGGCAACACTGTCCAACCGTCAATTGAGTAGGGTAAGGGGTAGTTTATAAATGTGGGCACTTGGCCGAGAGGGCTCAATCTGGTGTGAAGTAACTGTGGTGACTGTATCTATGAAGGTAAAATAAAAAATCAGTATCTACATTTAGTGAGTTTTATTAAATGTATATGAGTGATTTAAATCTTTGAGTTAAAGCCATTCAAAATAAATTGTGTAGAGTGCTGTAGTCGTAAATTAACAGAAAATATTTGCAAATGTCGTTAGATATTTAGAGATGTAATATCATTACAAAACTGCAAACTGACATTATGAGAAATAGAACAACACTCGACTCGAATTGTCTATAAAAGAGAAAAGGACCTATCTATATAATGTTAACATACAAAAGTACCTAACCTAAACAGAATTGCAACAGTGATTGTACCCAGCACGCCCCCACCGTGCACCGGCGCGGCGCGGTGCGGCGCGGTGTGGCGCCGGCGCCTAGCGGGCTTGTTACTGCTACAAACAGTATCGAGTCACAATAACAAAGAGAGCACATCAAAGGGCCGTAATAAGAACACCGCCATTTTACATCACTTTAACTACAGAACATTGGCAAACTTTATTCTGTTTGTTGTTTTACAGCGACTGAGAATGGCCACCAATTTAACGGGTTGATTCCTATGAGCTACAAATAGAGTTTTCAGGAAGTCTATTTCATAAATGCATTTTAAAACTGGTGCTTGTGACGCATACTAAAAATTATTGAATTAAAGAAAAAAACGAGATCTCTAGGAGGGTAAAGGGGCTTTTTTGTACGAAACTCAAACTCAAAGCATTTATTTCAATTAAACCATTTACAGGCACTTTTGAATTGTCAAAAAATAAATATGAAGCTAGTTGCGCATTCCAAAGCGTAGTAGGTAGGTACCTATGGAGAAGAAAGGCCAAGAAACTCCACGGACACTCTTTTAAATAAATTGTTACAAAGTATTTGTTACATCATTCATGTTGAAATTAAACATGTGAGAACAATGTAGAAAGACGTGCACGTTAGAAGCGTCCGTAATAAAAATATAAAACAAAGAACAATTCAAACATTTAAATCAGCCGAGGCAGCTAGGAGTATATTACAGGGATGGTCTTCTCTACAAGGGTGATCTAACATATTTATAGGTGATATGATGTAAGTATATAAATATTTTGAGAACATTTAGCAACTCATAAAGCCCAAATTATCGACTGCCAGAGAAATCAAATACCTACATACATAACTGCACCGCACACATAACGTTGTCCAAAATACGTTCGACTGTGATTGCCAAGCACAACAGTAATGTGGGCCAACAACGTTTAGTAGATTGTAACACTTCAGTCTATAAGAGATAACACCTCATTCACGAGTCTGGATCGATCCCATCTCGCGGTTTTATCTCATCCGGGAGGTAAACAAATAATACCGAATCCCAGAAATGCATTGGAATAAACAAACATTGCGATGCAATAACAATATACATTTGTTTTTGGCAGACAACTCTGCATTGGTTTCGATTGAGTTGTTAAAATAAGTTAGACAAACATCACAGCTATAGGTATAAAAGACACTAGATGAGTTTTAGAACTAGATAAGGTATCACACATGTCCTAGTTTGAGCAAATACCTACTAAAATCTCTGATTTGTTCTGTTTATTTGCACTATCGGGAAAAGCCCTGTATAAAAGGCAATGATATAACAAGGGTTCTATCATTCCCTTTCATACAGAAAAATAGGCAAATGTAGGAACGTACACCCTTATCTCTCTTTTAGCACATAATCCCGGCAGTCCCCAGACTCCTTGCACACTATCACACACACAGTCAGTCGAGTTAGCTCTCAACAACAGCGCGGAGCAACCGAGCTCGAAACTTGCAGTTACCGTGTTATGTATAAAGACAATATGCGTCGTGTGATTTGAACAAGGTCTCACACAGACCGAGATAATAGAGCAAAGATAATATTTATTTATTTATTGGTCTATCTACAATTGTTACACCGTTCAACCAATTACAAACACAAGCCAAGTGCACAATATTAATCAATAGACACAGCATGCAAAAACATTATTACAAAATAGAAAACAATAAAAAATAAAATTGTACTTTAAAAAAAACTAAACACGCTTTTTAAACGAACCAAAAATTTTTAAAAAAAATAATTGACTTGTATTCAATGATTAAATCAAAAAGCGTGGAGCGCTTTGTTTAAATAAATTTAAAATATACACCACTAAAAAGCGCTAAACGCTTGTTTAGTTTTTTTTTAAACTACAATTTTATTTTTTACTTTTTAGTCTAGTATATTCTTCATTTAGTTAATAACTCTACAGTCAACGAAGTTATGACTTGACCGGTTTACTAGTTAAGTAGCCACTAAATAAATCTACTATCCACCTCCTGGCTCCATCGTCAGACCCTCGACACCAAACGCAACATATTGAACTCGTCAAACCAAGTCATATTATGAGCCCAAATTCGAGGCGTTTATTATAAGCCACGAAACAGTTCCACTATCCACCTCCTGGCTCCATCATCAGACCCTCGACACCAAATGCAATATATTGGACTCGTCAAACCGAAACATATGAGCCCAAACTCGAGGGGTTTACTAGTAACCACTGAAGTGTTCCAGGATCCACCTCCTGGCTCCATCATCAGACCCTCGACACCAAGTGCAACATATTGGACTTGTCGAACCGAAACATATGAGTCCAAACTCAAGGTGTTTACTAGTAGCCACTAAACACCTCCTGGCTCCATTATGAGACCCTCGACACCAAGTGTAATGTATTGGACTCGTCAAACCGAAACATATGAGCCCAAACTCGAGGGGTTTACTAGTAGCCACTGCAAGAGTTCCACTATCCACCTCCTGGCTCAATCATCAAAGCCTCGACGCCAAATGCAATATATTTGACTCGTCAAACCGAATAATTATGAGCCCAAACTCGAGGGTAGGGAAGGGAAGGGTTTACTAGTAGCCACTGAAGAGTTCCAGGATCCACTTCCTGGCTCCATCATCAGACCCTCGACACCAAGTGTTATATATTGGACTCGTCAAACCGAATCATTTGAGCCCAAACTCGAGGGGTTTACTAGTAGCCACTAAAGAGTTCAAGTATGCACCTCCTAGCTCCATCATCAGACCCTCGACACCAAGTGCAACATATTGGACTTGTCGAACCGAAACATATGAGTCCAAACTCAAGGTGTTTACTAGTAGCCACTAAACACCTCCTGGCTCCATTATGAGACCCTCGACACCAAGTGTAATGTATTGGACTCGTCAAACCGAAACATATGAGCCCAAACTCGAGGGGTTTACTAGTAGCCACTGCAAGAGTTCCACTATCCACCTCCTGGCTCAATCATCAAAGCCTCGACGCCAAATGCAATATATTTGACTCGTCAAACCGAATAATTATGAGCCCAAACTCGAGGGTAGGGAAGGGAAGGGTTTACGAGTAGCCACTGAAGAGTTCCAGGATCCACTTCCTGGCTCCATCATCAGACCCTCGACACCAAGTGTTATATATTGGACTCGTCAAACCGAATCATTTGAGCCCAAACTCGAGGGGTTTACTACTAGCCACTAAAGAGTTCAAGTATGCACCTCCTAGCTCCATCATCAGACCCTCGACACCAAGTGCAATATATTAGACTCGTCAAATCAAATCATATGAGCCCAAACTCGAGGGGTTTACTAGTAGCCACTGAAGAGTTCTACTATGCACCTCCTAGCTCCATCATCAGACCCTCGACACCAAGTGCAATATATTAGACTCGTCAAATCGAATCATATGAGCTCAAACTCGAGGGGTTTACTAGTAACCACTGAAGAGTTCCAGGGTTTGAGCCACCTCGTGGCTCCATCATCAGACCCTCGATACCAAGTGCAACGTATTAGACTCGTCGAACCGAAACATATGAGTCCAAATTCGAGGGCGATACTAGAAGTCACTGAAGAGTTCCATTATCCACCTCCTGGCTCCATCATCAGATCAGTACCCAGATACAAAATTATTGTATTGTCATCGGTTCTTGATACGTGTGCAAATTTTCAAGTTAATCGAACGTCTTGAAGTTGGTGAAAATTACATTGAAAGATTCCGTTACAGATTATATATAGATAGATAGATACAGGTCAAGCTAATAAAAGTGTGTTAATAAAAACAATTTATACGCATAGAAATGACACATAATTGTTACCCAATTTGATAAAAAACAAATAACATGTCAGTAATTTACAATAGTTGGGGTAATTGAGTTACATAGCTATTACGAGTAGCTACATATAGCAGTACGTCGTGATGGCCCAGTGGTTAAGGCCCCGCCTCTCATGCATGAGGCTGTGGGTTCAAATCCGAGCAAGTACCAATGTGACTTTTTTTATTCATATAATGTACTTTCTGAGTTTATATTGGACATTACCGACATTGGTGAAGGAAAAACATCGTTAGGAAACCTGGACTTATACTTAACTAGCGACCCGCCCCAGCTTTGCACGGGTATGTATTATAGATGTCGCAGAATCATTATTGATTATCGTTAATTTAGAACAACGCCATCTATTATCGTTTGTCCGAAACGTCAAGCAGTGTGCTTGGGTGAGGTCGATACAGGCGTGGCAGGTTTGACAGCGGTCAGTTGTCGTTGGATATTTGAGTTGAGATGGCACTTTTGGATCAGACACGAGCGCGTGAGGTCGTTCTGCTAGCCTGTATCGAACTTACCGCGTTTCGAATAGTTGTATTGTGTACCTACAATGTGTGAAATGCTAGTGTGAGTAATGTTATTGTAAATTATAATTTGATCTGAACTGCAACGGTGTTTCTATTGCGCAATAACCAACACTACCCATTAGTACGCCCACAATAGTTAAAATATGCCTGATAACAAAAGAGACACATACCATCCTCCGACATCAGAATTGGGATTCGTCTTGGTTCAGGCGCAAAATGAAAACGCTAGAAGTGACCGTTGGCGTGGCGTGTTTTTGAAGAAAAAAAATTCGAGGGTAGGACAGAAAAATAAGTTTTTAGGGTTCCGTACCTCAAAAGGAAAAAACGGAACCTTTATAGGATCACTCGTGTGTCTGTCTGTCCTTCTGTCACAGCCAATTTGCTCCAAATCTAATTGACCGATTAAGTTGAAATTTGGTACACATATGTATTTCTGTGACCCAAACACGGACGTGTAACATAAATAAATGAATTTTGAATATGGGGGTCACTATTGGGGGGCAAAGAACAAAATTTAAAAAAAAAGTTTTTCGAAATGGACCGTGTGATATATTAAATGAAAGAACTTATTGCGAGGATTTTAAAATAAATGCTTTTAAAGATATTTAAGAAAATAGATGAAAATTTACCATTCCCCCCCCCCCCCCCTTATCTCCAAAACTACTGATCCTAAAATGTTGAAAAAATACAGAGAATAGTTCTATGCTTATAGATTACAGGAAAACCTATAAGAAGTCTATAGTCTTAAAATAACATGGTAAATCACTCAATATTGTGCCTACAAAATGACATTTGCAGTTGGAATGTATGGGGGAACATGTTTTTCAACTACAATGTTAAGTTTGTTCTTGGGATAAATTTTATTCATCCCAACTACGGAACCCTTCATTGTGCGTGGTCCAACACGCATTTGGCCGGTTTTTTCAGACGTTTTGCGTAGCTTGGTACTTTTTTTTAGCTATTATCGCAAAGTAAAAAGAAAGAAAGAAAGAATAATGTTTATTTGGACACAGTTCGTGAAACACAAAACACAAAATAAAAAAAAGTGACAATAATATTTTAACAATAATACGAGTAGTGTGTGGCTCACGGCTGCGCCAAAAAGGTTCATTTCAGCAAATTCAAATTCAAATTCAAATTCAAAAGTCATTTATTCAAACTAGGCTGAGAATCAGCACTTTTCGAACGTCAAAATTACATAAGACAGTCCCCCAAAACGCCCACCCTTCACCACTTCCTAGTGCATTAGCTGGGAAGAAGAAGTGGCGCAACAAACTCCCCAGCAGCACAGCTGTCTGTTCAGTTAGAAGAACAAAAAAAAAAGATTCTATATAATAGTATTCAAAATAATTTACATTACGCAACACAAAACATAATTCAAATTATTAGCCATATGTTAGCTAGCACACGCCAATATACCAAACAAAATCATCGAGAACTCAACCAATCAATCATCGATACTCAGGCCGAAATAAAAAAAACTAAACGTAAACAGAATTAATATCTAAATAAAAAAGCCTCCAGGCATAAAGGGCGTGCCCGCTTACATATAGTTGTAACTGGAAGTTATAAATGATAAACTAGGACCATCGATGTAAAATAAATAAACAAAGAGTTAATTACTAATAACAGTAAATAATATGATCAATTGTCGAGGTCACTAGCTAACCACATATTGCAATACAACTCATAAAAAAACAGTGTGATGAGTAGATATTGTCAAAAATAAATTGAAGTTAAATTAAAATAACTTGACTTAAAAAGTCAAATAAAATAAACAATTATATAAACTCATATAACTTGTCAGTACGTAAGCTGGAGAAAGAACATAAACATTGTCTTGAGTTAATCACAGCGACCAACTATTCTTATCATTTAAGTATATTTTTTTATTTTAGCATTAATGCCAGACAGATGATGTCTGGCGCTGGTTTTCTAATGAACCTTTATGTAGGGACAAGTGACGTAGTTGCCTACGTCACTTGTCCCTACATAAAGGTTGTAAAAAAAAGAAGAAAGAAAATATCTCTTTTGAATGCGCTCTAACCTAAGACTATGTGATGCATAGTGGAGACGCCATACAACCGCGCAGTACTCCAATACACGCAGTAGGCAAATCCAAGTAAATTTTCGTTTTAGGCTTTGGGAAAACATTTTGCATTTCGCATGACAAACCCGAGTGCCTTTGAAGCTTTTTTGACAATATTGTCGAAGTGAGGAATAAATGTTAGCTTGCGGTCAAGAAGGACACCCAAGTCTGATTACATGTACTTTACTTAGGCGCGTACTGTTATACTATAATTGCTGTCAATAAAATTTGACTTCCGATTAAACGTTATTTGAGAACATTTTTTTATATATTTAGTTGCATAGTATTTTCCGTACACCAGTTCCACCAAAAGTCTATTAAGGTCTTCTTGAAGTAATGCTGAATCAGCTTGAGAACCTATTTCACGTACTATTTTCAGATCATCGGCGAATAAGAATGGCGTGGAGTTAATGAAGCAATTAGGAAGATAGTTGACAAAGATAACAAATATTACAGGACCTAGGTGGGAACCCTGCGGAACCCCAGAAGTTATTTTCAGGGTTTCGGATTTATAACCATTGTCAACCACGTAACAGGATATGTCAGTTAGATAGAACTGAATCCAGTGAAGAAGAGAACCAGCAAAGCCGTACACAGCAAGCTTCTGAATAAGCTCTCCGTGGGACACTTTGTCGAAAGCCTTGCTAAAAATCTGTGTAGACGGCGTCAACTTGCCGATTAGAGTCGAGCGAAGCTGCAATATATTCGACAAAAGCGACTAAATTACTACTAAACTACAGGTGGATCTTGCAGCTGTAAAGCCGTGCTGGTGCACAGAAAGATACTTTTTAAAATATTGTTAAATGTCCGGGCATATTAATGCTTCAAAAATCTTCACAAGTGTCAGGAGGATAGAGATAGGATGATAGTTGCTAACCAAATCCTTAAACCTTGGCTTACTTCCATGCTGAGTGATTTGTTAAAAATAATGTGTAGTGGGACTGCCAGTTGATCAGCGCACGTTACAATATTCTTAAATGTAATTTTGACGTTCGAAAAGTGCTGATTCTCAGCCTAGTTTGAATAAATTACTTTTGAATTTTTGAATTTGAATTTTATATTACTATTAATTGTAATCGTAATTTTTTACGTGATTGACACATATTTGATGCGCAAATTGATCGTCACCTAAATGCAATTGAAGCGATTGACAATATTACTACAATTGCAGTTGATTACAATTAATACAAATGCAATTGATCGTTTCGTGATCCTTAACATTATCTTATTGAGTCGAACGCACAGTGCACATTCATGAAAATTGAAAAGTCCTTCGATCGTCAACATTCACAAAGAAACTTTCAACGAACTCGTATAGCACTTTTCGTCAGTGAACTTCAAGTCAAAATTAAGCAAGTTCATACTCGCTTAATTTAGACTTCAAGTTCAAAGTTAGTTAGGAATTTTGTTACATTTTATTAAAAACATTTAATAATAAAATATTAGTTTAAAAAACCTAAAAAACACGCTTTTTACACGAACTTAAAATGACAAAATAATTAAATTGACTTGACTGAATCAAAAAGCGTGGAGCACTTTGTTTAAATTGATTAAAAGTATACTAGTACATAGCTAAACAGCCGAGCGCCCCACTATATAAGAAGTGACAAGCTGGATTGGTTCATATATCATAACTAGTACAAGTCAATATAATTATTTTGTCATTTTAAGTTCGTGTAAAAAGCGTGTTTTTTAGGTTTTTTAAACAATTTTTTTTTTTTTTAGTTTTTAGTGTAGTATATTTTTCATTTAGTTATTAAGTCTAAAGTCAATGAAGTTATGACTTGACCGGTTTCCTAGTTAAGTAGCCACTAAAGCCATCCACTATCCACTTCCTGGCTCCATCATCAGACCCTCAACCCCAAGTGCAATCTATTAGAGTCGTCAAACTGAATCATATGAGCTTAAACTCGAGGGGTTTACTAGTAGCCAATGAAGAGTTCCACTATACACCTCCTGGCTCCATCATCAGATCCTCGCCACCAAGTGAAATATATTGGACTCGTCAAACCAAAACAAGAGAGCCCAAACTCGAGGGGTTTACTAGTAGCCACCGAAGAGTTCCACTATCCACCTCCTGGCTCCATCATCAGACCCTCGACAACAAATCCATCATATTGAACTCGTCAAACCGAGTCATATGAGCCCAAACTCGAAGGGTTTCTTAGTAGCCAGTGAAGAGTTCCACTATCCACCTACTGGCTCCATCATCAGACCCTCGGCAACAAGTGCAATATATTGGACTCGTCAAACTGAATCACATGAGCCCAAACTCGAGGGGTTTACTAGTAGCCTCTGAAGAGTTCCAGGATTCACCTCGTGGCTCCATCATCAGACCCTCAACACCAAGTGCAATATATTGGACTCGTCAAACTGAATCATATGAGTTCAAACTCGAGGGGTTTACTAGAAGTCGCTGAAGAGTTCCACTATCCACCTCCTGGCTCCATCATCAGATCAGTTCCAAGATACTAAATTATTGTATTGTCATCGGTTTTTGATACGTGTGCATATTTTCAAGTTAATAGAACGTCTTGAAGTTGGTGAAAATTACGTTGAAAGATTCCGTTACATAGATAGATAGATACAGGTCAAGCTAATATAAAGCTTGTAAAAATCAGTTGCGTGTGAGTCCGACAGATAAGAAAGCGTGCTGAAAACATAGTAAGTTGAAAAACAGCTCCGACTCATAAGTAAGCGAATAAGTTTCGAAGCCAGGGTTACCCACCGCGGTACTAAGTGGGTTAATGCTCAACACATTTCCTGAGTTCCGTACCAACGGAGGTAGAAAATAAAACCGAAATTCTTTAAGTGACTTACTGGGTGTTTTGTGCCACACAATCTTCAGTTCAATATTAGACGAAAGAGAAGAAGTATAAAGATAAGATAAAATGTATTTAAACATTGTTACAATTATTACCATAAAATTAGGTCATAATAATTCTATCTGTAACTTTTGGTGACTTTCATTATGTTAAAGCGGTGGTCCCTAAACTAGGCAGTGTATCTTAGGGACCTGAGTTGTGATACATACATATTTTTTTTTATTTTGGCATTAGGTAATTAATTGCAAACAATTACAAAAATTGAAAATTTAAATTTGAATGAGATCAAAAATAAAGCATAAAACTACTCGTAGTTTTAAACCAAATAAAATACAACACTTAAATAAAATTGTGTTAAACAAAATTGGAATTTGGACTTTTATTGATCAAGGCTAAAAACTAAAACTAATAAAAATAATACACAATCATAAAAAATAAAAGATGTGGGTATGTGCGTGTGGAGTGTAGTGAGTAGGTATGTGGGTGTCTGTCGTGTTAGTGAGATTCCGAGTGTTACTTAAGTTATGAGAAAGCTTTCGGATTCGGCGTATGAAAGACCTAAGAGCCATTTTTTTATCACTTTTTTACATGCAGAGAAGGTGAGATCTTTTAATTCAGAAGGCAAAATACTGGTGACCTTGTTATATACAAAAGTGTGTAGGTACGCGGGACATCGTCTGGCTACAAGAGAGGTGGCTCTTGGAAGCGGCCTTACTCGGCCAGAAAGAAGTTGGATGTGCGCTTTAAAAGATAGGTTTTCATCAATAAGAAGCCCTAAGTAACGAATTGAAGACGTCTGGTTAATACGAGGGCGGAGTGATAAGTCTGGTAAAAATCTATTTTGGAATAAAATTATCGCAAATTGCATGTAACCTCCTTGTTCACAACTCTTTTGAGGGACTATATTTAAATTTTCAGCCAGTACCGCCGGTCAGTTTATTTTTGAGAGCCATTAAATAAAAACAATTGAACGCATTTTCGCAAAGATGGAGAAAAGTGAATTTCGAGTGTTGATTAAACATTATTTTTTGCGCAAAAAAACTGTTACGGAAACGAAACAAAGGTTTGATAAATATTATGGGGACTCTGCTCCGTCGATCATTTTAATCGACGGAGCAGAGTCCCCATAATATTTATCAAACCAAATTCCACCAAATTCATAAATGGATACGGATTTTCGGTGTGGTTGTACAAGCACAAGTGATGCTGAACGCCCAGGACGCCCAGTTGAGGTCACTATTCCAGAGATGATCGCTAAAATCCATGACATAGTGTTGAACGACCGAAGAGTAAAAGTGAGCTAGATAGTCGAGATAGTAGGCATCTCAAACGAACGTGTGCACAATATCTTACACCAACATTTAGATATGAAAAAGCTCTCCGCGCGATGGGTGCCGCGTTTACTGACTATTGATTAAAAACGCATGCGAAGGCAGGTTTGGCGTTGTTACAACGGAATAAACCTAATTTTTTGCGTCGTTATAAAATATAACGGTAGACGAAACGTGGATCCACCACCATACACCAGAAACCAAGGAACAATCGAAACAATGGATTGCTAGGGGCGAACCAGCTCCGAAGAAGGCCAAAGCAGTTTCATCGGCCAATAAGGTGATGGCTACAGTTTTCTGGGACGCACGTGGGGTAATCCATATTGACTACCTAGAGAAGGGTAAAACGATCAATGGCGAATATAATGCCAATTTATTGGACCAATTTAACCAAATTTTACCTGAAAAACGACCGCATTTGGCTAAGAAGAAAATCCTCTCCCACCAAGACAACGCACGAGTGCACACCTGCGCGATTGCCATGGCCAAATTACATGATTTTCGATATGAGTTGCTATCTCACCCACCATATTCGCCAGATTTGGCCCCTTGCGACTATTTTCTGTTTCCGAATGTAAAAAAATGGCTCGGTGGAAAAAGATTTAGCTCCAACGAGGAGATCATGCTCGAAACCAATGCCTATTTCGAAGGGTTGCCTAAGTCGTACTTTACGGAAGGAATCGAAAAGTTTGAGAAACGCTGGATGAAGTGCATTGAGTTAGATGGAAATTACGTTGAAAAATAAATCATAATTTTTAAATAAAGTTGTCTCCTTGTTTCATTTTTACCAGACTTATCACTCCGCCCTCGTATATTCGCATAGGCAATCTTCCCGTGAGGTTTTCAGATGGCAAGTGTGGAATTTTAATGTTAGGTTACAAGGAGGGCTTGATGAATGTGTTTTGTAAAATGTGATTACTCGTAGTTTGGTTTTCTTTAAATTGAGAGTAAGTAGGTTGTGTTGAGTATCATGTGATGATTTTGGTGAGGCCCTGGTTTCCGGTCTATATTTCAATTTTACTATTAATATATAATATAATATAATAATACACCATACACCACATATCCACCATATATCCTCCGTGCCTCGGAAAGCACGTTAAGCCGTTGGTCCCGGCTGTCATTCGTGGATAACGTGGATCACAGTCGTTACGAGTCGTCAGAAGCCCGAAAGTCTGACACCAGTCTTACCAAGGGGTATCGTACCCGACCGGACCCGATTGATTGATAATATAATAATACAGCTGTTTCCAAAGAATAGTAACATAGCAATACGTCGTTTTTAACAGAAGAGTTAGAGGGCGGTAAGAGAATTTCGAACATAACATAACAACACACCACCCTCCTCGAAGGGCTAGGCAGGGGTGTATCTGTACAGCACACCGTCTGACCCTCACCCAGCCAGCCATGTTCAGGTCACAGGCAATAGGGGGCGAAGCCACTGCCATCAAATCTGGCATTTGGGTTTGTACTGAGAAAATCCAGATAAACAAAAAAAATAACACCACCTTAGCAAACCCAGGGAACAAGTCATAATGATCACCAATCATCACAATCACAATAAATCAATGCTGGCTTTTAGATCGATCTCTTTGATACTAGATCCTCATTTGGCCGGGCTGCCCCGCCGCCGCCGCGCCGCCTCAGCCTCAGAACCCAAGGTGACGTCAAGTTGAGAGATGCCAAATTCGTTCTAAAATCAACTCTGTAAGTAAGCTTAGCATCGCAAAACCTTTAGACGCGCCGTCACAGTTTTGACGAGTGGAACACTAATAGAACACCTATGGAACGATGTATGTCGAACAGAAAGTTGTTCCTGACTAGTGCGCAACTTTCCGAATAATCCGCAAATTATTCGGAAAGTTGCGCACTTGAGTTTATTGTGTACGAGTACAGTCCACTGTCACTGCAGTTAAATATTATGATCTGTTGTGATTCGAAATATTTTAGTTCAATACTTGCAAGCTCTGGTGACTTAATTTATGCCAATAAACTATAACTTCAAAGTACGAGTATTAATAGCTATCATGATCACCAAGATTGTATGTCACTTAGTCATTAGAGTAAGTTAGAACATACGTAAGTACTTAAATTTGTTTATGTTCAGTGAGACAATGTAAACAACGAAAAATAAAACACTGACTCAGTGTTAAATCATGCAGTATTTACAACCTCATTAACTACATACCTACACGTGTCTCTTTAAAAGCTCAAAATAATATTCATCCAAATTATGTTCACTCCATTAACTATTTATTAAAGCGCCTCGCTTTTACCTTTTTGGACGCATTCTGAGTTAAATAAATATAGACATTGAAATAGCCTCCACGAGGGGCGTTACTTAAATGTGTAAACGACTGGCGCCTCTCGGCAGTCAGACCAGCTGCCTACAACTTGTTGACTGGCGCCTCTTGGCAGTCAGACCCGGTGCCTACAACCTTGTTGACTGGCGCCACTCGGCAGTCAGACCAGCTGCCTACAACTTGTTGACTGGCGCCTCTTGGCAGTCAGACCCGGTGCCTACTACCTTGTTGACTGGCGCCACTCGGCAGTCAGACCGGCTGCCTACAACCTTGTTGACTGGCGCCTCTTGGCAGTCAGACCCGGTGCCTACAACCTTGTTGACTGGCGCCACTCGGCAGTCAGACCAGCTGCCTACAACTTGTTGACTGGCGCCTCTTGGCAGTCAGACCCGGTGCCTACTACCTTGTTGACTGGCGCCACTCGGCAGTCAGACCGGCTGCCTACAACCTTGTTGACTGGCGCCTCTCGGCAGTCAGACCCACTGCCTACAACCTTGTTGACTGGCTAAAATTTAACCACGACATCAACTACTTATTCTTTTGGTTGTGCCGATACGAAATATACCGAGGTACAGTCACGGACTTTAATTGATGAGCCACTGTCAAACTTTCCAATTTTGCAGGTTTATATATTCACGAGATTACACGATTAAACACGAACTCAAACCGCAGGCTCGTCAACAAGATGACTAATTACTATTATTCGGAAATAGTTTTATCCGACTCGATAACCGACTAAACCCGATTTGCATTAAACGGCTAAAATACAAACAGTGGCAAGTGGCTCATCAATTAAAGTCCGTGACTGTACTTTACAACGCGTGCAATATTCAAACGTATATTTTATTGTAAAACAGTTGAGTTAGGGCGCAGTTAATAATAGATGCGATCACGGCGGGAGCGGGTTGAGTCGGAGCCAAAGTAAATTAAAATGTTTAATGCTAAGTAAGGTGACGCATAAATTAAACGCTAATGACGAAGCACGACTAAGCTAAAAATATATGTCACTGTAACTAATGTGGAGTGAAACTTGGTTATTAAAAAAAGCTGTTTTTATTTCGGATTGTTATCATTTACGTTGTTAATTATTACGACTTGGTCAAACTAACAATATAAACAAAATACCTATTACACGGTAGAACAAGCACATTAACTAATGTGTGCTACCAGCGGTGGTCGAGCTCTGCACTCTGCACTCTGCAGTCGCATCACGTCTGCAACTAAACAAAAGTTTACTCTGGAGCCGTTGAGCTGACAGATCTAATTGATAAAGGGACGAGAGATACAGATTCAAGCGCGGAACTCTGCGGTTTTAATATCATATGAAGCTTTTGTTTCATGTTTTTTATTGAATTGGAAATGAGAATACCTACTGCGAGCTCTGTTGAAGAAGACTTGTCTGTTTTCATTATACTTACTTCATCTAGAACTGGCACTGAAAACTTGTGACTCATCTTCAATCACGGTACTGTATGGTACCTAATAAGCAATAATAACACTTGCTAGAGACCTTATAAGTTAAGTAAGTACCTAATCATTCGATACAAGAACACAGCGGCCTGTTCTATGTACGACGACTATGCGTCTCAACGATGTCCGTGTGTTCTGTTGTAGACATGACTGACACAGACACTGAACATGGGAAGACACCTGACAGTAGTAACTCGGAAAGCCTTAAATTTTCCTCCTTCAGACACTTTGACTCATGAAGTCATGACATCCCGCTATTCGCCATCTACAGTGTGGCCAGTTTGACGAGTCCCCAATTTGTTCGGCCCTCATTAATTGATAGGTCAACATTGCAGGTTGCAGCCGACTAACGAACTATTCAATGAAACGTGACCATCCACAGATGAGCTGTAGCAAAACTCAAAAATCAGTGGTGACACAGGGACATTGGCATGTTCTGTTAACATTTCAGGAACTTCTTTGAGTTTATGGACTACTACACATATCGTAGATATTATTATTTATGTATAAAAACAAATAAATTAAGAATGTATCTAATAAATCACAATGGCTCAGTCCACACAAATTATAGAATCTGAACAAAAATAAACACTCGTAAGTGTTTGAATCACTTACGAGTGTTTATTTTTGTACAGATGCAGTAAGTTATAATGAACGTTAGCTCGGTATTGCCCGCGGCCGAGCACTAACTCAACAGTGCTATACGTATAGCCAGCTACTCAGAAGTGGGAACGCTCCCTTTTGCAACAATAAACGCGAGCACTATGTAAGTTACTTTGAGGTACAATTCACAAAATTAAAAGTAACAGAAAGAACATGGTGGCAAAGTTCTAGTATTGTACGAGTACATCTAAAGTTATTACCTGTTTACGTGCGTAGCTGGCGGGAAAACGATTAGATAATTGTAATTAATGTTATAAAAGCAAGTAAATCTAACTCTAAGCGCACGACTGACATGTTTCCCCTGAATACATTACGAATACGTTCGCAATACTCGTAAACAATCCTCGTATACCGCGAGGCACCCGCCGCACAGTGGGTCGAAACCATGATTTTAGTGACATAGGGACCAACTTTGTTTTTTTACTTTTTTCTTTATGCGGATGGATAGAGCTCATTAACCTCAATAATAATTGTCCTGATGTTTTTTTTCCTAAAGTTTATACTTTGAGTAGAAATATGTGTTTTTTTATTTTTTTGTATGGAGCTCAAATTAAATTAAATTCCTGCTAAGTAGCGTGAGCTTTGAAACTTTATTTTTCTTATACCTTGTCTAGTCTACTATCATTTGATGCTATGAACATCTGCATAAAGTTGCAACTCTGCCAAATAAATGGATCGAAAAAAATGAAAAAATACATGGAATAAAAAGCTTCATTTTTTATTTTCGTAAGTTCTTTTAAGTTAAATTTGATATGGAATAGTAAGTAAAAGCACGTAATAATACACATAATTACTTAACAACTAATAATAATACATTTAAAAGGTCCCTAATTAGCTAATATGGATGATAGAATCACGTGAAACCTTTCTATTATATCTTTATGTATTCCTGTTATGCGAGCTGTTGTTTCTACATCCCTGAAAAATCTTCTGGCAGTATTGCTATCATTGGTTGTGCCTACTCCTTGCTTGACTATACGATAAGTAAACCGCATTCCTTCTTAAACGCTTGCTGTATAGCGCTTTTTCTGAGTGAAATTTTTTCTTTGTCATCGCCCCTGCAACTCCAGTTTTTGAAGTCCAAACGATAAGCTGCAAACAAAAAGAAATGTCAGTTAAAAAATAATCTCTCAGAAAATTATATATCATGAAAAGAATTACGAAGTAATAAAATTATATTTACCGATATGAAGTAAGCACTCCATGCATCTTATCCAGGCATGTAACGATGACATTCCATACTGGAAAACTTCTTCGTTGTTTTCTCTTTGAGCAAGTGACTAAATTGTTCATCTCTGATGGTTTTGCTTTGCAAATATCACAGACAGCTGAAGATGTGTTTGACAAATATGACGTTATTTTGCCATCTATCATCGTCATGTGCAATTGATGCTTCACTTCAATTTGATTGATTTTTTATGGCTGAAGTATTTTTATTTCTTGTGTTATGCTAGCTTTTATAGTTGCCACTGTTGACTGCGTTTCTTTGGTAAATTTGAACATTATCGGACGGCAATAGAAAGGTAATGAGGGTCGGTCGTTTTCCCAAACAATTGTTCCATCACATTATTGAAGCCTTATAGGAACTAGACTGGCCATGAAAATAGTTGAATCATCAAACTCTGTTTCAGTCTTTTGTTTGTAATTATTTTGACCTGAGGCTCCATCAAAGCCCCATTTGCTTATAACCAGTAACTCTGTTGCCGAGTCCAAATCCAAAGCAATCACATCTAAAAGCCTAGATACCGTCAAGTTGAGTAATGCTTGCAGTTTAATAGCAGCTCCTTCTTCAGTTATACTTATGTCTTTCTTCCCTGGATAACATTTTGACTTCGCTTGTTTAATTTTATAATAAGAAGGGTATAAATCAGACAAATTTTCACTTGCTGCTTCTCTTAGATTTATATACTGCCACTTACTTAATTTAAGTGAAACTAATAAAGACAGTGCCTTATCGGGTGAATATGTACTACTTTTCGCTTTACTTGTACTTAAACACTCCTTAACTTTTTCTAGATCTTCGGGGTGATTTAGCAAATGGTTCATTATTTTTCCTACATCCTCATTTCCAGTGTTTCTTAAACTAGCAATTATAGTAGCTTTCAGTTCATCCGGGGATAACGAAAGCGATTGGTTAATTTGTTCAACGCGTTTTCGTTTTTGCCTGGAGCTCAATTCTTCGAAAGGTTTTCGAGGTGTAAATGTAGATGTCGACGCTTCTGTAGTAGATGGTGGTAGATTTTCAACATTTTCTGTATTACAAATCTCGAACCTTTCCTGTTCAGTGTTCACAGCTTCAGGTATCATTCCTTCGGGCCAGTTTACTGCATGTTCTAACCAATCACCATTTTTTCTTATAAACTGTGCTAACGTGCGACTACTTCGTTCCCATCTTGCACTTATATTTGAACAAAAGCGCGTACAGAATTTTTGGAGCTCAACACTGTTCTCTTCGATCACGTTTATTTTATGTTGTAGGAATTGAAAGAGTTTTTTTACTATCCGACAGCGACTTCAGCTGCTCTCTTCAAATCATAAATAAATCTAAATTGTTAACTAAACTCTCCATTATAACGAAAAAGGGACGATCACAATCACGAGATGTTAGTAGTAGTACGAATAAACGAACACTAGTATATAATAAATATGGTCATTTTATACTTCCAGTGACAACACAATTTTTTACAAATTTTTCTACTACCCTCATTAACATTACAGTAATGGCTTAAAGTGAAAAAACATTGTTTTTTTTTTTAAAGTAAAAGGTTAAGCTAATTACAGTCATTAAACACACAAATAGAAATTCGTATTTTTTAACAATACATATATTAATACATTTAAGCTAATTAGGGACCTTAAAATGTATTATTGTTAGTTGTTAAGTAATTATGTGTATTATTACGTGCTTTTACTTACTATTCCATATCAAATTTAAATTAAAAGACTTACGAAAATAAAAAATGAAGCTTTTTATTCCATGTATTTTTTCATTTTTTTCGATCCATTTATTTGGCAGAGTTGCAACTTTATGCAGATGTTCATAGCATCAAATGATAGTAGACTAGACAAGGTATAAGAAAAATAAAGTTTCAAAGCGGGATCACACGCTACTTAGCAGGAATTTAATTAAATTTGATCCGCTCCATACAAAAAAATTACAAAACACATATTTCTACTCAAAGTACGAGTATGAATTTAGGAAAAAAACATCAGGACAATTATTATTGAGGTTAATGAGCTCTATCCATCCGCATAAAGAAAAAAGTAAAAAAACAAAGGTGGTCCCTCTGTCACTAAAATCATAGTTTCGACCCACTGTGCGCCGCCCCCAACACCCGGTAATAGGCCGTGAGCGCAACAAGTCGCTAACTGAAACATGTCCGGACATATCCCGCGACTCCCGGCCTCCCGGGGCGGCGACACGATCACAGAGAACAGTAGGGACGGTTAACATTCGAATCGCGTTACTTCTACACGAATTAAAATAATGACTTTTGCTTACTTGTAAAGGAAAGCCCCAAAAACGAGCACTCTTTACCTCTTTGTTTTTAAGAGTAAATGTCAATCACAGCGTCGATCAAATCAGTATGGTCTGTACCGAAACGGTACCGCACTGCTTTCATTTAGAATTCCAAATTCAAATGAATTCTATTGTGTATTAGCTTTTGCCAGCGGCTTCGCCCGCGTGCATGACGTAAACTATCTCACGGGGACGTGCTACCGGGATGAAAACTATTCAATGTACCCAGTATCCCTCCCCCTCCCTGTATCCTGTGTGTCCTGTGTATGTGTCTATGCATATGTATGTGTATGTGTGTTTTGTATGTGTTTTCCTGTGTATCCAGACCATGGTCAACGCGAATGCCAAATTTAATCCAAATCCGTTCAGCCGTTTTAGCGTGAAAGCGTAACAAACAACCAAACTAACATTCGCATTTATAATATTATGTAAGTATATGGATCTCGGTTAGCTTTCGGTACAGAGTATACCGAGCATGCCGATCCCGCACCGCAAACGTACCGACCAGTGAGAAAAGGGCCGATTTTTTCCGACATCTTCAACCACAATATTAGTTCAGCCAATTCACACAAAACCTTAATGATATACCTTCTTCATGAATCACTCCAACTATTGGTGAAAACTGTTTGAAAATCCGTTCAGTAGTTTTTTTTAATTTAACGCGTTCAAACAGAAATACACACGCGGCAGGGGCTTTGTTTTCTATTAAGGATGATAATATTAATAAGACAACGTTACTAAAAATATTATGCTATTACTAGCCGTGCCCGCGCCTTCACTCACGTGGCTGTGTATTCCTTTGGCATTAACAGTTAATAGAAACTTAAAGTCATAGTATATTTCATCATCATCTTCCTGCCCTTGTCCCATGTTACTCGTGGTCGGCGCAACACGTTTCCTTCTCCCACTCTCCCCTGTCAACCGTCACGCTATCATTCACTCCCTTCTCTTTCATATCATTCCTCACACAATCCATACATCTTTTCCTTAGCCTTCCTCTCCCGCTCCATCCATCAACATTAGTTATATTTATCACTCTTTTAGTCAATGCGTTTCCTCCCTCTTCATCACAAGTCATAAGTAGTATGTTTATAAGAACATAATCCATTGACAGTATTGTGCTATTATTTTAAAACAACGAATTTCAATGTAAAAGACTTAAAAAATTAAATGGAGTCAGGAATGCTATCTCATCCTGTAATATAGACACGTCTTACAATCGATTAATCTATTCTTAGACCGCGCCACATTTGTTACGTGTAACTTGAAGCGAACCGAACGTCTACGACCTTTTTGCCTTATTATAAGTAGCTGTTGCTCGTGACTTCCTATTTTATTTATCATCATATTTTTACATAATTAATTTCCAAGATGTCGCATTTACAATATTAAAAGTAAGTATGGATTGATCCACTTATCCACGACAACAGGGTCGTAAAGTGCATCTCACACTTATGAATGAATGGACAACGGTTAAACTGTATTTATCACAAAGATATTGACGTGGTTTTAAGTCGTCCATTGTTGTGGAATTGTTTCCTGAAGCGTTGAGAGGTTATCGCGAGTCGTTGAATGTGCGTAATGCCCGATATTATCTGATATTATCGCTTTCGCCTTTCTTTGACTTCGGAAATGTGCCGAATTATATTTATAGAGCACGCTGAGTAAGGGATTTGGAATGAACAGTTCGGTGTGAAATGTTTGGTGTGGACGATAGAGCTGAGCCGACTGAATTTAAACTTGTAAGAGACGTAGGTTGCTTGGTATAAGTTGGGGTCCTAGGGATAGAAAAGTGTCTGAATTTTATGAACATTATTTCTTGTGTCTATGCGATATTTAAATATATTTTTTACCTAGCGGTTAATCTTTTGTTTAATTATCTAGAAATGAATCAGCACATCACAGTTTTTATTGTTAATTGCTATAAAATGTTGCGTTATCATTTCGATTTTCTTGAAACCTGCAATTTAAATCATAAAACGATTAGCTTCTATATTCTGAATCCTACAAATTCCACCTCAAAACTCACAAACGGATCACAAGTACAAGCACCTAAAAATCTATCAAACAACCGATATTTGTTTCCACAACAAAACCGTATATTTTCGGCAACGTCCGGAACACCGCGACGTACGACGCGACGGTACGTATCGGAACGGCGCCGGATGCTGCGTCATCTCTCAACAAAACTCTATTGTATTTGATTCAATTTACTCTTTCACTCAGCCCCAAATTCGATGGGAGATCAAATATTGTTTCAGGTACGTATTTGAGGTTCAATATTTCTTGTGTGGGTTTTACTTCAAATAAACCACTAGGTCTAAATATGAAGGGGTTTGTAAATAATCCCCCCAGTGGATTAGTGATAGCCGTATATTGTTATGTCGACAAAGAGACCACATCTCTGTGGGGGCCGCATAGAATATTTCGAATATTATTAACATCAACATGATTTTAATCATTCCCCTAAATTTTCAATGTTTCCTGTTTACAAGCGGCCGAAATTAGCCTGACTTAATTATAATTATGCTTGACTTATTGTAGGATAAAATGTGAAAAACGAAAGCCTTTCTGACGCTTACGTCAGAAAGGCTTTCGGTTTTCACATTTTATCCTAATAATAATCGAACTAAATGTGTACTATTAAAGAGAACAAATTGCTACTTGGGTACTTATACCCATGTAGCAATTTGTTCTCTTTAATAGTATACATTTAGTTCACTAGTGATCTCTAAGTATTAACATTGGCCACACGTGGTTCTTTTGCTGTATTAAAGTGAACAAATCCACTTATACCTTTATACGGCATGTATCGGAGTGTAAAATTGGCCTATTAAGTAACTAGTGGTGTTATAATATGATAACATTACTGTTCTAGTAAGCTTTCATTTTAAAACCGGAACAAGAGCATTTTAATATGGTAAATATATTTTATGAATGAATGAATTTCTTTATTATGCATAAAGTATGGTCTTAACTTAAATATAAGAAGTTCCACATATCTTGCTTACTCACTATTTCAGCAAAAAATACCTTATAATAAAATTATATACAAAAACACTTCAATTATTCTATTGAGATCATGAAGTAAAAAATAAAAATAAAATAAGTTATTCTATCCTTAAAATTACGTTACTTAATTATATTACTAGTGAGATCATATTTCGAGCTTTGCTTGTAATTTATGAACTCACTTATTGTATAGAACACATTGATATAGAGCCATTTCTTAAGTTTATTTTTAAAGTAGTTTAGTGGTTTTGGGTATTTGGTTATAGATTTTGACAGACATATTGTAACAATTGTTCTGAACTAGTGTGCTTCTACGTACATCTTGTGACAGCCAGTCGGGTTGGATCTCTTGAAAGGATTTTTTTATTTACTATGGCTTTAGTTTATCGCTCAGGGTGCCATCCTACTTCTAATATATACAGACTAGGTAGAGTTAGTATACGGCATTGGCTATTTAAAGGTCCACATGTACGGTGTTATATTGCTGACATTTTAACACAACACATGTGAACATTAATGCAGCCAAAACCTGTTGTATAGAAACTTTTGGGGAGCGTTATTCAGATTGTTGTTATAAGCGGTAATAATGGTACAAATGTGAACCTATCTAGAGCTCACGACATTATAATGGTACACATGTGAAACTTCAAAGAGTTCACAACATTCCTTAGGAGCTACAGTGGTTCACTGTAGCTGCAGAAAAGCACCATTTTGTTCACTCATAACCTATAATATTTCTAAATTAATTATAATTTTATCACATACTACGGAGTTTTTGTGATAAATTTTGTGGTAAGTGTTGAAATACAAAGCTATAGACTGATTTTGAAGCCATAAAACACAAATAAGAAAAATTGCTTTGTCTGCCTATTTAGAAAGATTTTTTTGATAAAAAGTCATTATTACTGAGGCGTGTGATACTTTACAATAAATTTTAATTATCCACAATATTAACACAATAGAATATAAAAAACACAAGAACCAGTAATAATAACATTACATTTTTGATATAGTCATTCGTGTGCGAATGACTATATCAAAAATGACACGACATAAAAATAAACATTTATTATAAAAAACTTTTTTGCAAAAAAAACGGTTGTTTTTTTTTGCAAAAACGTTTTTATTTTTCGCTTTTTAGTGGGTCAGTTTGTAATGTATCTAAGTTACAAACGCCTTATGTTGACTACTCATCACCTTTTACAAAATATTGCTTTTCCCGAAGCAGGGACGTTAATCGTTGAGGAGTTCTCCTGGTTCTTCACCATCAACTCCACTTGTCCATATACATTGTGACGAGCATAAATTGCTTGGTATTCATATTAATGTAATCGAATCGCAACACGTCAAATACTTATTATTGAGTAGTTCCGGTGGCCATCTGTAGTCTTCATCATCAGTTCCACTTCACCAAATGGTGCTTTTCAAGAGCAACTGCACGTGTTATTAGAAAAAATACCCAAATCACTATAGGTGTGCCTATAATATTTGAAGAGTTCCCTCGATTTGTCCAGGATCTCATCATCAGATCCTAACCTAATGACAATGGGACCATCTCGGAAAAAAATAATTTTGCAAATCCGTCTATAAATGACGGAGTAATGCCCGAACATACATTAAAAAAAAAATATATATAAACAATCGAATTGATAACCTCCTCCTTTTGGAAGTCGGTTAAAAATGTGGTACTCTTGTTATAACTTGGAGATGAAGCGGCCTACTAGCGGGTTTTAGGGTACACTTATGATTTTTAATTACTATACGTATAGAGGCGGTATATACGTAATTTCACTGGTTACTTCTTATACTCGTAGCTCTCTTGTATGTATGAAAAACCACAAGGAATCTTATATAGTGCCGTTGATCACCTTTAAGACCACTGCTCTCTCTCAAACTGCCATTAAAGTGCTACTATTCTGCTACTGTGTACCTTTTGTGAAATTAAGGCTTAATGCTTAATTGAGCCCTTATATAGCTTACTTAGACTGCTAAAACAATAAATGTGTACCGTTGTAGAACCCCCAATGCTACTTGGGTACCTACCCACACTTGAGCCGTGCTCAGAATAGGTGTAGAATAATCTTCAACTGTAAGGGTAACCTCGGAATCGCAAAAAGTGTCCACACCTTCTAATGATAGTCTTTTAAATATATTGACTTCAGTAAGTATATAATTATCTAAAAGCTATCATAATATAGTCGGCGACTTCATGGCACGAACCTCCCGTGCTACGCTCTACGCCGTAGTCGTCGTAAACTGTCGTCGCGCGTAGCACCCAGAACTATATTGTCATTCTCAGCTGATATTTATTTACTGCTATGAAAGCATTCTTTACAAAACGTGCCTTCCGTCGAATATAATACCTATTATAAATATTGAGGAATCACATAACGGCCTGGAACAGCCAACGTCTATAGACAAACCGACAAACACAAAATAAACTTTTACGGTAAGAAATAAGGTTGATATTTGAGTTCGGATGTGCCAATGTATTAACACAATACGTAAAAGCTTTTCGTAACTATAGATAGGTAAGTACTCGTACAATAGGTACTTGGAGCATGGGATGAAGTAAGATGTTATAATATGGCGCGCACATTTTGGCATTACGAAACACTACTGAATCATTGTAATTGTCGAAGTTAATCAATTTGTATTATAAATAGACTATAAATTTTATTATTAGTCATCGCTTTCAAATGGAAATGTTTAATTCCAGAATTAACGTCTAAATGCTACAAGTAACAAGATCATATTAAAACAAAGTAAGTATACATAAACAAATCTGAGAAATAATACAATAATGTTTATCCGTAACTCGGCAGCGAGTGTACAAGATGGCGTCTTTGTTACTGTATAATTAAATATATTGTAATAACCCCTGTTCGAACATTGCGCAGAAACTCCAGCCACCGCGCCCGTCGCCATCGGCTGCATGTCGACACGGTTTAGACTTGTTTTGTTGGAGGGATGTTTGAAAAACAGTAATTATTAGATCTGCCGAAAATAACAAAATAAACGGAGAACATAATAGTGACTGCTACTGAACCATTTAGCAAAACTCAAAAGTATTTAGCAACTACTAAGAAAGTAGCTTGTGGGCTCCCCATTATGTACTCCAGGGTCGTTATCTCCGATGTGGCATACCTATTTGGCTACTTCAGCCGTTTTACTTTCCCATTTATAATAATCTCAGTGTGTGTGATATCTAAATAACAATAAAGCGTCTTGAGTTGAGAATTAATCATAGCAGCGATTACGAGGGCAGACACCACGACGTGATTAATTATCCGCTCTCGCGCGGAAAATTAACGATTTCTTAGAACATTCATATTGAGCTTAAAATGTAGTTGTAGGGGTGATACATCTGCGAAACGCCGGGGAGGCGAAACGCCGGTGCGTTACTCCGCTGCCGCGAGAAATCACGGCACAGCAGACAGAGCTCTGGCGGGATCTCATGGCGGCATGGAGAGTGCGATTGTCGTAACCCAGCGCTGGGCACGCCACAATTGCGCGATAAGTCCCCTGTTTGAGGAGTGGCAAGAGAGGCGCCATGGCGTCCTCACCTTCCGCCTGATGCAGATCCTCACCGGACACGGCTGTTTCGGGAGGTTCCTGCTCCGAATAAGGCGGGAGGAAACGCCGGGCTGTCACCACTGTGTGGATCGCCCGGAGGACACGGTGGAGCATACGGTGGAGGTCTGCCCTGCTTGGGTGGAGCACCGCCGTGTCCTCACGGAGGCGATCGGTGGCGGCGATCTCTCGCGTCCGGCCCTGGTTCAGGCCATGGTCCGGAGCGAGAGTGCATGGAAAGCCGTCACTTCCTTCTGCGAAGCAGTAATGCTCGCGAAAGAGGAGGCGGAGCGCGCGAGGGAGAGGCAAGATTCGCGCCCTCGCGCCCCTAGTCGCCGCAGGAGACGCCCCGGGCGTCGGTAGTCGCGAGCCGACTTTCGACCACCGTAGGCGCGGGCTTGCGGACGGTGAGCAATGGGTAGATCGCCGTCCGATTAGGACCAGGCCCGGGTCGACGGCGCGTTGTGTTCCACGCGCACCTCAAAGAGATGTCAGCACCAACTGACGGGGTCCGTAAGGGCCAATGCCTGCCAGGGTTGCGAGTTTGTCCGAAAGGGATATCGTGGCCCCGGCACACAGGCAACGGAAGGAACACGAGTGGGTTTTAGTCAGTAAAAGTCTGACACGCCCTCTCGCTCCGCCCAGAGCGGGAGAAGTCATTTGATGTCACTTATAATAATATATCTCTGTTTAAGTCCATACAAATGTTAGTTACATTTACAAGGTATTTTTTCGTGTTATTGTGTTTTATGCTCAAAAATTTCCTCACGACATGTTCCTCACCCTCCCGCATCACATGCCCATACCACGGCAACTGAAATCCACGCAACTTCTCCGTATTCTACTCATCTGATCTCAATGATATTAAACGCGGTGTCATGTCAATGACAGAAATCGACACTAACCTGTTTAGTCTAGACTGGCAGGAAAACATAATACGGTAGTAAAAGAATTAGGAGTGTAGTGACAAGATTAGCTTTATTAGTCCATTAGTATAACAGATGTAGTTAGTCTGTTCTGTCCGGAGTGGCTCCACCGTCCACCGGCCACCGGCCTCGAACCGGTCACGTGTGAGACGGCCGGTCCAACTCTGTTAGCCACAGGTGCTAGCTGGCTTTTGTTTAGCCTACTTGTGGCAGTTCCGAAGTGTTTCTGATAAAGTTTATCCACTCGTGTGTAACGACCGTATAGGTGAAATTCTCAATAAAACATTATGTCAGTCTAAGGTACCACTTCGGAATAATGTGTAGCAGGACTGAGGGCCCATTGTTGTATTTTTGCGAAACATATTGGGACTTAATTATTGGGAATTTAGTAAAAAAATATATAGGAAAGGTTTAACTGAAGAAAGGTTGTAGGGGAACTGGAGGGTTGATACATAAATATGCCTTATTAGAGTTGAATATCTCTTTGAATTCGTTCAAAAGAAATAATGACTCAAAAGTTATTGGTTGAAAAGTAAATGAATCAAATCAAATCTTTTTATTGTGGGCATAGGTTATACGTACAGACAGATGTTAGGTAAATTACAGTTCCAATATGTCCTGCCTACAAAGGCATACAATAATTATGTCAACATGCAGTTTATAACAATTCTTAGGTATCACATATAAAGCAAATCTTACAAAATAACAATTATTAATTAACAGATTGTAGTAGGTACTAATTATAAAGAAAATCTTGGACCGTGTAGTAAACTTTTTTTTTTTTTAGGTTGGTAAATTATCAAATAACTCCTTCCACTTTGGCCGGAGCGGGAGGGTGTGTCAGACTCTTACTGACTAAAACCCACCCGTGTTCCTTCCGTTGCCTGTGTGCCGGGGCCGCGATATCCCTCTCGGACAAACCCGCAATACCTTCAGTTCGAGACACACGAGACTCCATCATTAAAATCATTGTTTCGTCGGGAAAGTTAATGTAATTGTTACAGTGCGATGCTCCTAGACATCAGTTTCAAGAGAAATGGCTTGTGTGTGAGAACACAGACTTACATACATACGTCGGTAGTACGTATCAACACTGCAGAGGGACACCGTGTGAATGAAAGCTTGGTGCTAGTCCGACACACATGCTACCTACGAACAACCCATTACTAAATTTTCTACAAGAAAAGAGGACTGAGTGGAATAGATAACTTTGTTAATAGTTAACAGAGAGTTTATCTCAGGAGCACAGTGAGCGCATGTTATTAACACTTATCTAATTACGTTATCTTATTCGACGACAAATTCGAATAAAAAAACGAAATTCAATTATTTGACCCACTAACTAGATTTAGGAAACTGTATGCTTGAGCTTTACATATTACCTTGCCATGTAATCTAGTCTTAGTTAAACAATAAATCTTATTCTTATTTTCCCGGTAAACGCACGGGCAACATGTTAACTACTAAACATGCTTCAAATAATCTGGAACTCCGAGCATGTTATTTTATCTGTTTGCATATGCAGGTGACGTATAATATGCACTAAATCCGCGCTCGTTGCAACGCCGTACACTGAATATAAATCGCGCGAATATTATCATGCGAATAAAATTCGCAGTGCGGGCTAGGCCTTAGACAGTCAGTAAGTGGTGGAACATATCAGTGCGGGCTAGGCCTTAGACAGTCAGTAAGTGGTGGAACATATCAGTGCGGGCTAGGCCTTAGACAGTCAGTAAAGTGGTGGAACATATCAGTGCGGGCTAGGCCTTAGACAGTCAGTAAAGTGGTGGAACATATCAGTGCGGGCTAGGCCTTAGACAGTCAGTAAAGTGGTGGAACATATCAGTGCGGGCTAGGCCTTAGACAGTCAGTAAGTGGTGGAACATATCAGTGCGGGCTAGGCCTTAGACAGTCAGTAAGTGGTGGAACATATCAGTGCGGGCTAGGCCTTAGACAGTCAGTAAGTGGTGGAACATATCAGTGCGGGCTAGGCCTTAGACAGTCAGTAAAGTGGTGGAACATATCAGTGCGGGCTAGGCCTTAGACAGTCAGTAAAGTGGTGGAACATATCAGTGCGGGCTAGGCCTTAGACAGTCAGTAAGTGGTGGAACATATCAGTGCGGGCTAGGCCTTAGACAGTCAGTAAGTGGTGGAACATATCAGTGCGGGCTAGGCCTTAGACAGTCAGTAAAGTGGTGGAACATATCAGTGCGGGCTAGGCCTTAGACAGTCAGTAAAGTGGTGGAACATATCAGTGCGGGCTAGGCCTTAGACAGTCAGTAAGTGGTGGAACATATCAGTGCGGGCTAGGCCTTAGACAGTCAGTAAGTGGTGGAACATATCAGTGCGGGCTAGGCCTTAGACAGTCAGTAAGTGGTGGAACATATCAGGATTGCCTCTCGTGAACGCTTTTCTATACAACTTTATTAAAGCGCCTGCGTACTTATCAATCACATCAGTATTTCTCGAAGAAGGAGGCAGTGAATGGAGAGTGTATCACCCCAACAGTTCTGTTAAAAGAAGCTTATTGCAATTTCCCGTCTGAAGTCCAAATCCAGAGTGACTTTTGGAAATGACTGTAACGAATACCCCAATAACACTTCCGAACCTACATACTAAGCTTAACACTCGGCGGCCGCACTTACGACTGTTCGGACTACTAGACCCTTGAGACGATATCATGTGAAATATTTAAAATCAGTCGACTCACTGTTCAGGGCTGCCCACGCCCTCACAAGGCCCACAACTACAGATAGCAAGATCATTCAGAGTTATTGCGCATTCTTTCCCAGGACTTCAAAGTGTAGTAAGTAATTCCTTACTAAATAATGTACCAAGTCAATTTGAACGGATACTAGAGTTTCCCTTTAATGGGTAACAGAGTTCATCGTAGCTTGTCACTTCTGTGTCACCGAACACGACTAGTGATATGAAAGCCGATACCCTGCGTCATTACGCGTCATTACGCGCACGCCATCATCCAATTACCGAGTAATAATCGACGCACACGCCCATGTAATAGACAATAGAGGACTTCACCTGTCGGTTAATTGATAGAATAGTGATTAATTTAGGGATCCTTGACCTCTAAATTTAATCAAGATAGTATCCAAGTACCTATAAAGCTTATCTGCTTGAGAGCGATAATCTTTAAAACGAAAAGCTATCGGTGTATGCTGACAATGATTTCTTTCTCGTGTAATGAATTGATATACAAAACCAAGTCTTAGTGGAAATGTATAAAACCTACGCCTCAACAACCTCTCAACTCAAACAGAATATGAAATCTGCGAGCAAGGGAACGGAACACTGTAAAGATTAGCAGAGTTGAGCCGCCGACTGTAGTGGCCGCTCCATGGACGCTGCGTGGACGCTACGTGGCCGCATCTAATATTTACTGCGCACTTTACACCCAGACTGCTGTAGGAACAAGGAAGTTACATTCGTTGCACTTAGTACAGTGCTCCCGAGGCACAGAGAAATACTGATATAAATAAGCTATGAGTTTGTGATGTAAACAGTTGTTTTCACTACAATACAAACAACTTTCGCTCTAGAATAGGACACCGTTTAATCCATACCTAGCTTAGTGCTAATAAAATGTACTTCCCTGGCTTACCCACATCCTATGTATAATAAATCAGATGAAATAAATCTTGAAACATCGAATACCTACTACTTTATTGGATTTGACTCTCCTTTAAAGCTGTCGTAAGCAAATGCGAGAAAAATATTATAAAGAAATGTAATATACTCGTATTATGTGAGGGTAAAGAAAACACACAAGCTTCTTACATATGTAAGTAAATATGTCTTACATACATATACAGCGTGTAACAAAAACCTTGTCTGATCCGTGAGGGTGTTGTTAATAGTCCAATTTTTTTTTTTTTTTTTTAAGCAAATTCATGCTTTTTGACGTTGTAATTTTCAGCAGCAGTAAGATATTTTAATGATTTGATTATGAAAAACATAGTGCCATTCTCTATCTTTTAAGTTGGAGTTACACATTTTAACTTTTCTTTTACTATAAATATAACTCAGTTTACAAGAAAAATCGTCGGCGATGGAACTTTGACGCTCAAATTCACATTGTTTCATACACTTCTAATAAAAGCTAAAATTACTAAACGATAAATTGAATGTTTTACTTGTTTATTGGAGCTCTAGAATTTCTTTAAATTCCTTGAGTTATCACGGAAAAAATCATAAAGAATAGCAATAAATGTCTTGATTCAGCGTCCATTATATTCCAAACTAGCCTCCGCCAGCGGCTTCAACTGTGATATCTTTATAAATTATAGCTTATGATACTCGGTGATAATATAGCATTCTACTGGTGAATATTTTTTTTATATAGCATTCCATGTCCAGTAGTTTTTGAGTTTATTCATTACAAACAAACAAACAAAAAATCAAATCTTTTCTCTATAAAATATTAGTTTAGATAAACACAATTTTATCAAATAAACTAATATGATACAAAATTCCTATCTACAATGAAAACGTTTAAATTCGTTTTCGTTTGTCATAAAATATGAAAAAATTACAATTAATAAAAAGTACTATATTATTATTCCGCGTCAATGCAGCAAACTACACGAAAATTGTAACTCCGACTTACAAGAAAGAGAATAGCACTATCGTTATTATATTCAAATAATTAAAGAATCTTACTGCAAAAAAGTCATGAAGTTCCGTAAAAAAAAAAAATTGGATCTTAAGAGTCATACTGAGAGTTTACTTGCAGACAGAAACCCTCGGCTCACCCAGATCTTTCACAGACGTTCTAAACAGACCGGGAGCTTTAATTAGCTTCTGGAGGGAGGTGGGCTGGTTGGAATAACCAGCAAACGGCCGCCATGGCCCACGCACAATGGTCCACCTGACGGACTAAGTGCGGAAACCAAACTATAACATAGAACATAGAACAAGAGTCTACTTACGTGGTAATATTCAGGAAAAAATAAATCACCTCATTTTTTTTTCCAATTTTTTCAATGGGGGATTTTATCTGATTATTTACATGGGGCGCGGGCAGCCGTCCTTTAACGGGTGTCTACAAGTCATAAGTAGTCATAACTTATGACTCCTGTTTAAAATGTACCCTTGGGTATGGGATAATTTAGGTACTAAAAAGGTAAATTTTAAATAGTAATACTTTACTTTACTTTACTTTTTGGTAATGTTATTGTAGTACTATGTGCCCTTTTCGGATCGGACTGGGGTTTTGTAATACATTGTTTAGATGAGGTTAGATTCATACATCGTCTACGTATTACGTACATTAGATTACATCAGCTCAAATTATAGACATCACCCGCTTCTGTTTCGCACGGTTTTTACGACTTGACAAAACAACGAGATTTCTTAGTTTTATGTAACTTTAATACTTATGTTATTATACACATAAACTTTCCGGAATAAATTGTCTAAGCGATGGTGAAAACTTCATCAAAATCTGTTGCGTGGTTTAGAAGACCAACGCGGACATAAAGACAAACACGAATAGTGACTTTAATTTATAATATTATGTATAATATACCCAATGCTCAATATTTATTTGCATTCTTAACTAAGGTGGTAGGTTTTACAAAGAATAATATGATCATTGTTCATACCTACATATTATTATTAGCATCAAGTTTGACAACGTAGAAACAAATTTTGTTCTTATTCTGCGAGTGTTTGCGACGCCTGCAAATTAAATTTTCTTATAATAGAACTTCTTGGATTGCTTTCTGCCCGTTAAATTAAATGAGAAACCGTAAGTTCGTTTAATTCTTAGCTCAGAAGCTTCCTTGTTTACAATACCGCGGTAATTGCATGATCTCATGAAGCGTAAAATCTACCGGACTTTTTATAGATCCGCTAAGGCGACTGAGAATCTTAAGTTTATATACTTAAATCAAAGTTTGGACTTATTAAACGTAAAAGACAGATTTCGAAGTCCTGCCTCGTTGACATACAATATCTAGTTCTCGAAGAGTCTTCCTCTATCTAGCACAGGTCAGCTACCTTCAGTGATCTGGTACACTAGGCTTTCAGGACGCTATGGGGTTCTTAAATTTCATACACTGATGATGGGAAGAAGTGTCAAGAAATGGTGAGTAACAGCTTTAGCTAGCATAATAAAAATTTAATGTCACATTAAGGCAGACATGTCGGAGTGAAATATTTTTTTATATTCTACATAATTTTTCATGCAAAACAGAACCGAACAGAGACCCAATGAACCGCTACAAATAATTCCATGAAGAATAATTCCATGTCGACGCTAACGTTTTATAATTTGCGAAGTTAATTTACGCGAGAGGTAACTTCGCACTCTCTGTAAGATCACAACTTTGCCTAAACCAATTTAATTTTAATTTTTCATTAAGTTTTACAAGAGCTCCGGCTTAGCGGCGAGTTCTCTCGGAGATACCTACTACCAGACCTATGTACTTACTTCAAGCTTTAGCTGGGTTTCACTATTTTAGTTTAAGTAGATATTTGTATTACTTACTCATCAAATGAATGTACTAAAATGTATTATCGATATAAATACGGGGGTACAGTTTTCCTAGAAACAAGTAAGCTTAGCTGAACATGAGTGACTACGTTATTTAAATATTAAACTTTAACGACATTCCATCAACTATTTACAATTACTATCTTATCATACATAACTACACAAAGTGACGTGACCATATTTCTAAATATTTATTCTCGTAATTATTATTATGAATTTATTTAACATCAGAGGTTATTGCGTAAGCAAAAACCACTCAAAGGAAAATATAATTAATCATTTGAATTTGGTGTTTATAAATAATTGTGGGCGATATTGAAAGATAAATTGTCTTTGGCAAACAGATGTCTTTACTTTAAAATTAATTGATGTGAAAGCAAAATTAATTTAACTAATCAATGAGCCGTGGCTTGGCTCAGATAATACAAACACATAATTTGTAAGATAGATTTAACATAAATACATGAATCTATGTTACCGCTAACGGAACACACATACACTCAGTGAAATAATAAATATTATTAACTTAATAACGAAACTAACTCCTAAGTGCGTGAAACAGTTAACATATAACGATGAAAGTTTTATTGTTCTGTTCTGAACACACGTAAACTACGGAACTAATATTACCACGTTGAAATAGTTTATGGTACTTATATTTCTGTTGGACACATTTATTTCTACCGGTACAGAAATCTGCTGCGCTCTCATTTAATATCAAGACAGTTATGTGTATCTTATTTTGATTGATTGTCTACTTAATATTATAATAATGTTGACGTCTTTCGGTTGTTCCGTCTCTCTTTGGTAATATATATTTTCACAGAGATGGTATTTTGTTGTTGACCGATCCTGTCACAAAATATATGATAACGCTTCTCTAGTGCCACGTATATTCTCTATAGCCACGTATCTTCTCTAGAGCCACGTATCTTCTCTAGAGCCACGTATCTTCCAGCACGAAGTCAGCTACTCTCTCGCCGATAGCGATGGCCACGGCCGCGGTATTACCGCGCAGGACTCGGGGTAGCACGCTCAGGTCAGCCACGCGCAGGCGCCGCACGCCGCGCACGCGAAGCCGCGAGTCTAGCGCACTGCCTAACGCAACCGTGCCCGCCGCGTGGTACACCGCGAACGTCATGTGCCGGCTGTAGCAGCGCCAGTAGCCCGCCCGGTCCTCACCCACACGAGGACATCCAGGCAGATCCAAATGCAAAATACTCGCGTTTTGATTGCCGAACGGCGGCGACTCAATCATATGTTCCACAATTCTTATCGATCGCACAACGTCGTCCACGTCCCTCTCGTCATCCAAGTAGTTCGGGAAGATGGCGGGATGAGCGAGTGGGTCGGAGCTAGCGAGCCGAACGTGACCAACCGAATACGGATATAAAAGCACTGGAGATATCACTATAATCGCGTAATCTTTATTAGCATTGCTGATCTGTTCCACTATATCTTTATTAAAATTCGTCGCTTGCATGAACACAGGCTTAGCTAGTGGCACTAAATTCCTATCGATATAGGCATGAATTATCTGAAGGTTTGGCAGCTCACAGTCACTTCCGTCGAAGCTCTCGTTGAGTAGCGTCCTCCGCTCGAAGTCGTAACACTGCGAGTTGACGAAGGCGCTGACGTCGGTGAGGCCGATGGAGGTGAGCGGTCCGGACCGCGCGACCAGCAGCTGCGCCGCCTGCTGCGTGAAAGAGGCCAGCTCCGCCAGGTCGTCCTTGATGCTTTCACCTTTATCTACCAGGGCCAGTACAAGCGGTAGTACGTGATCGGTCATGTTTGCTCCGACAGCCGGCAAGTTTACTTTAACGCGTATACCCATGCTCTGTAAATGATCAGCCGGGCCGATGCCAGACAACATCAGTATTTGAGGAGTCCCGATGGCTCCTGCGCTGAGGATCACTTCTCTGCGTGCATAAATTTTGAGCTTTAGTAAGCCCTGCACGACAGTGACACCTCGTGCGATGTGTCTCCTATCTATAATGACTCCGGTGCACCGCGTGTGCTTGGCCACCTTCAGGGTACTCTTGACGTCCTCTCTTGCTAGATATCCTCGCGCGGTACTCATCCGCTCTCCGTCATAAACATAGCCGACGAGTTGACTGACCCCTATCTGCGACTCCGCGTTCACGTCAGGATTTTCCGGAAACCCGAGAGACTTTAATGACTTTATGAGTCTGGAGTGCCAAGGATTTTGTGAATTATCAAAGAAACCGATACGCATTGTCCCTGTTGTGTTATGGTATGGTTTAGAAGACGGTGGCAGTAGATCTAGGTCTTGTAAACCTTCGTATTTGAGGAAGTACGGCTTCAGGTAATCCCAGGTCCAGCCACGGACGGGGATGTCGTCGAAGTCCTGGTGATTGCCGCGTGTGTACAGCATGTAGTTGATGGAGGTGGACCCGCCGAGGCACTTGCCGCGGCTGAAGCGGCACTGTTGACCCTCGGACGAGAGGCAGGATATGTTGTTGGGGATGGTCTTGTACTGCCAGTCAATTTCAGAGCCTAGGAGTACCATGGCTGCACTTGGGATCTGTATCAACATAAAAATTATGGTAACAGTGAAACACTTGGCTAACAAACTGTATAATGATGCACCCGTGTTAAAGCTGTTACTTTGGAAAAGAGGTTTGGGTCCCCGCCAGCCTCGATCAGCAGCACGCTGGCGCCGGCGAGCGCGACCCGTGCAGCCGCCGCAGCACCGGTGGCGCCCGCGCCCACCACGATGTAGTCGAACCGCTGACCCTCTGTTTATATACAAGAGAGATGATTACTTCGTTTTACAGTATTTTATAGCACGGTTTCAAACCTAATATCAGTGACCCTCTTCGGGAGTCAACTTTAGCGCAAACAGAATGCCGGTGACACTCCCGGAGGGTCAACTTGCAATAGTATGACGGCATGGCGTATGAGCTCTATCAAAAGTGGGTAGAGTGTTTTAAAAGAAATACGAATTATAATTATATTTTTCGCAATTTGTAGGTCAGTATTAGGTTGTATGTTGATTAAAATATGATTCACGATCGTAAAAAATATGTGTTTACCAAATTAAAATCATCAATAAAACTCTCTTAGTTAGAATTTGTCCTCAAATGTCATGATTGTATGTAATAGTGATTCAATAGGATAATTTGAACTAAGATAATTGTATGGATGATTTAATGATTTTTAGGGTTCCGTAGGAACCCAACAAGGAAACAAGGAACCCTTATAGTTTCGCCATGTGCGTCTGTCTGTATGTCCGTCTGTCTGTCCACGGCTTAGCTCAGGTTAGTCCTAGAAAGCTGTAATTTGGCATATTAATCATGCCGACAAAGTGGTAAAACAAAATCAAGTTTTTTTTTTTTTTTTATGGTTCCTCCCCTACACGTAAAGTGGGGATGTTTTTTTTTCTCGTCTACTCCATGTTGTGGGGTATCGTTAGAAAGGTCGTTCAAAAATATATAGGTTATATAGGGTATTATATAGGATATTTTAGTTCTCGACGTTCAAATATGTACCCGGTCCGACACGCACTTGACTGGTTTATATTCTGTAAATACATATTTGTTACGAACGCGAACGCGTGTACTGTTTCATGAGTCCACTCATTCATTATTCGAAAAGTGCTGATTCTCAGCCTAGTTTGAATAAATGACTATTGAATTTTGTTGTTTTTTTTATTGCCTAAGAAGGGTACATATTTGAACGTCGAAGATTAAAATACCGTTAAAATGTTCAAAATATCGAAAATTTAAATATCGATTGTATCGAAATATCAAAAATTGTTATACCTAAGCTTAAAATGTCGAGTGATTAAAATATCGACTGATTAAAAATGGGATGTGATAGTACACTATCACATCCCAATTTTCCGCTCGTGAATGTTCGGGTACATTCGGGACTGTTCAAGCCAATGTGAGTGACGCGACATCGGAAATTGGCGGAACTAGCAATCAGACAAATTTTAGCACGACTATCCACTCAGTTAATGGAAATTGTTCGCGCAAGCTACTTGTGTTACCTGGCCTTTTTGTGCGACAGGAATTAATCCGTATTTTAGAAAACAAAACTTTTACAGCAACGCAAAAAAGGGTAACAGCAACGAGACTGCCTCATTGATGTAGTGGTCACAAGCGCAACTGCCGACCACCACGTGTTAACCCGCCAGGAATGTTATACATATTAAAACAGCAAGAGTTGTTTAGTGCTTGGTTCCAAAACTGACTCTTGTGTAACAGCTGTCAGAGCGTCCATAAAGACTCGTTAATTTCTCGCACCTCCTGAGTCCCAGACCATGGGGCTCAATGCGCCTGCTGGAGTGCCATCCGTACTATACATAAGTGTTTAACTGTGGCGTATTGAAACACGATCGAAGCATATTATAGTACCTACTGTCTTTATGAATATCACTGTAGTAGAGAGTGGCTGTTTCGTTTACTTCTATAAATAATATGTCTGCGTCTTTGATAGAACATACAATGTATGAGTCAATCATGCCACGATTGAGTGCTTACAAAATAAGAAAATAATATAAAAAAATTGACCGCGACTGTACAATCACAGACACAATAATAACATTTCCATTGTTTATTGACGTGAACTACGAACAGCATGCAAAGGGTTATTTCAGTTGACCTCTGATGTTTCATCACTGTCAAAATCATCGAGCTCGTAATTCTCGTTTTAATAAGGTTGCTGGTGGCTTGGCTGTCATAGGTTAAATAACTGTGACAGTTATGTACGTATACTTTCTCTAAATTAAAGATACAAACAATATTTACCGTTCAGCACAACTCCTACAGGCATTGAATATGAATCTGTCAGCAACGCCTGCACCCGCAGACATGCTGACAGTAGGACAACCATCAGGAATCTGGACATAGCGAAACATTAACATTACTTAATAGTTTAAACACATAACGCTCCTCGGCGAATAAAATGGTAATCGTCAAAACTAAATATTACAGGAAAAATAAAAAACAGTATTTTTGTGAATATCTCATTATATACTTACATAGCGGGATTGTTCAAATAAATATTGTGTACGTGTGCAAGTTAATGTGCGAAAAAATAAAAGAAACAATGAAAGAAAAGAAAGTAAGAAAATACGTTTATTTGCGGTCAACGTGACGCAAAGAAACAACACAAAACAAAAAGAACAAGTTGGGGAAGATATGCGTGAAATGGCCATCGCTCAGCATACATAGACTGATAGATTTATTTATTTATGTAACAATTGCTTGCTGCACTTACAGTAAATACCAAAGCGCGCAGCAAGCCAACAACAACATTCACGTAAAAAACTTCATGCAAACATTTAACATACATTTACTGTTATACATAAATAATGTCAACATCGGGCTCCTGAGCAATCAGGGCGTTCAGCAGATTGATCGCCTGGGTTGTGGGAGCATATCGAGCGGTATGGGTACGGACTGGCGGAGCCGCGAACAGGCACCGCGAGGCACAGGCGCGCGACCGCCGCCGCCGCAGCCGGTCCGGAGCAAACAATGAACAGCGAGCTAGAGTGGTCGCGTCATCGATCTTATTACTGAGCAATAGGTAGTAGTGCATCAAAAGCGCACACTTGCGTCTCAGTTCCAACGTGTTGATACCTACCATTCCCGCAACAAACAGAGACGGATACAAATAGGGGTAATACCCATATATTTTTTTATATAGGTAGCGAGCAAATTTTCGTTGGACCCGTTCTATCATGAGCTTATATTTTTGCTCATGCGGATCCCATACCAGCGCATTATACTCTAGTTTACTACACACAAACGAATAATAAAGAGTCAGTATAACATTCCTGTCTTTAAACCTACTTGCCTGTCTCATAACAAAACCAAGTGATTGGAAGGCCTTGCCACAGATATTATTGATGTGCTGATTAAAGGTCATATTCACGTCCAAAATCAGTCCAAGATCTTTTATTTCATAGACGCGCTCCAGAGGGACACCCGATATGTGGTAGCTATGCTGAATGGGCGCACGCAAACGGGTAAAAGAAATAGTTTTACACTTAGAAGTGTTAAATTCTAAGTGATTGGCTTCACTCCATTTTTTTTTCCTCTCTGTAGCGCCTCACAGTCACGCTCGCTATTAATACCCAAGAATAACTTCAGGTCATCCGCAAACATGAGACATCGTGCCGTGCTGACGACCTTCGGCAGGTCATTCGCCATTACAATAAACTGCGTAGGCCCCAAGGTGCTACCCTGGCTTACACCAGAGGAAGTTATATAAGGGGCAGATTTACGTCCCGCGATTTGAACATACTGATAGTGGTCAGTGAAATAGCTGGAAAAGAGTTGAAGCAACTTTGGGGTAAATCCTATTGCGGATAATTTTTCAAGTAGGACGTCATTTTGGACACGATCGAACGCCTTTTTGAAGTCAAAATAAGCCACGTCAACTTGCTTATTTTTATCCATTTCGGTGACAGCAAAGTCTACAAAATTAATGTGGTTTGTCACAGTGGATCTACCGGCCCTAAAACCATGCTGACACTCGGCTAGTTGGGTTTTGATCTGCCTGGTGATGTACTGATTAAGTATAGTCTCTCTAGGCCTGTAGTTGTCCACCTTAGACCTGGCGCCACCCTTGGGTACAGGGGTAACCCGTGAAATTTTCCACTCTGCAGGGTAAGAAGCTGTTTGTAAGGCTAAGTTATAGATAAATAGAAGTGGTTCTCTAAATATTTCCAATAAAACAAGCAATCTTTAAGAATAAAGGGTGGAATTCCATCAGGCCCTGCAGCTGAATGGGCTTTTAGGCGGCGAATTGCAACTGATATGTCGGCTGAGTCCACTACATCTATGGCGATCCGCGAGGAGCACAGTGGGTCTGTTGCCTCCAGCTCAGCATTGGCTGCGGATACAACAGGGTCATACGGCAGAAACACTGAACTGAAGTATTTGGCAAACGCATTTGCTGCGTCTACCCCACCCATGATCCGTCCATCATATTCAAATTCAGTGCACGCTTGTCTAGAAGCCTGCTGACCTTTAACAAAATTCCAAAAACTTTTAGGATCCCTTTTTATATCCACCTCTGTTCGTCGGATATATTCGTTATACGTCTGATCGATTAGCTCTTTAGCTCGCTGCCTGTAAAATTTGTATAATTCCTGATTGAATTCTAATCTAAACTGCTTGAATTTTTTAAATTAAAATATTTATCTTTTATCGTTTTAATTATGACGGGTGTAAACCACGCCGGATACTGGTATTTCGAATTTTGTTTTTTTTTTAATTTTTTTGGCACATGTTTATCAAAAATTTCATGTGACTTGCTGTAAAGTAATGTGACAGCTTTGTCAACGTCTGTTACTGAAAATATATCATCCCATTTAGTTAAATAGAACTCACCATATAAAGATTGCAAATCAGCTTTACGGAAATTCCATTCTGTCGGCATAGTTTCATCTTCACAAACCAGATAATGAGGTGCGCGCGCCATGCGACTCCGCGTCTGCACAGCACACTTACTTCGCACACTCACTGATAGTGGCGGGTGATAGGCATCAGCCGGGACCACTGGCTCCGCATCACCACTTACATCAATCGTCTCAACGTCCAAATTGCTCAGCACCAAATCTAACATCTTACCGAATTTATTGCAAACGGAATTGTGTTGCTTTAGTTTACAAAAAGATAGCAAATAATTATAATGCATTAAAACATTTTCGCTACAAGAATTTAAATTAAAATCACCTAATATTAACACATCAAATTTATCGAATTTTGCAACAACATTCTCTAACACACAAAAGGTATCAATGTACTTGCTATCACTCGAACTAGGAGGTATGTACACGACACAACATATAATTTTATTAAACTTTAGTATTATGATACCAATCACCACCTCAATATCACTCGAGTAGCCGTCAATATCGACTACTTTCTGCACTTTATATTGATTACGTACCGCGAGCAGTACACCACCCCATCCAGCATCGCCAGCACGGTCCTGGCACAAGACTGTATATCCCGGGGGAAACAATTCAGCATCGCATACGCTACTAGTCAGAAAAGTCTCCGTAAATGCAAATAAATCAGCTGATTCAACTAATACGACCTTTTTACAAATGTCCAGCTTTGAACGCAGATCACGGACATTCTGGTAAAAAAATCGTATGTCTTCCGCTTTTTATTAAACTCTCATGTTACTGTGACTTTCGAAATCCATTTCTCCATGGTTTAATATGGACATCTTCTGCCCAGTTTTCGGGCTTCATATAATTCTCAACATGTTTTGATGGCACAGTTAACTTAAATGAAGCGTAATCACCTCGCGACTTTAATGCTTCCACTGAACAGTTATCATCAACACAAATGTTTCGTAGATGAGTAATCACTTGATCAGCTGTAGTACCAGTTTGGACGTAGTACAAATGCAAATACGATTTTCTCTCCGCCGCGGCTAATGCACATATAGACGAACCCGGGCTGCCGTTCCACGAGTCACATTACTAGGTGCACGACGTGATCTTTGCCGCTTGACTTCAACCCAGTCCGAATCATTGCTGTTATCATTTGGTTGGACAAGAGTCAACGGCGGCGCTGTTGTGTTTACGTTGTCAACTTGTGACGTTTCCGACGGCAGCGGTGGAGTCGAAGTAGGGGGGCCGCTGAGGCACGATGACGCATTAAACTCGATCGCTTCTAGTCGGCCCGTGAGCAAGACAGGCGATACGTTGCGCGCTCCCTTCGCTTTACGAGCACCCACGGAAAGCGCCGTCTCAGCCCGAACGCGAGTATCGCGCACTGGCCGTTGGGTCTGCTGCACGGTGGTGACAGTGCTCCTACCCACTTTTGCTCCGATTTTTTTGGTTATGGCCATTGAACTCGAATCATCACTAACACCAATAAGTTTTTGTATTAATTGTGCTTGATCGAGGACGACCTTTTCTAGCGAAACTATTCTAGTTCCCAGTGAGTGAACAGTTTTTGTAAGTTCGCCAATTGTAATTTCCAACGATTTGCCCGACATATCTAATACTTTAAAATAATTTGTACGGAGCGATTAACGAACGGCCTCCAACCTCGGCGGTGGCGGGGGGGCTTATAGATAGATAGATAAATCGTTTATTTGGTGCACACAAAAGACATAGCACAAAATACAAAAACACGATTAAATAATAACTAATTTATACATGAATATACACATACACACACTGACTGACTGTGGCATAATGCTGCGACCCTATGCGAGACAAAGGCCCCATCGCTGGTTTTCAGACAGCCGGCGTTGACGTTATGACGTCGACCGGTGCAGCATCCAATGAGAAATAAACAAGATATAAAAATAAAATTGATACATATCGGAAGGGTCATGAGTACGGGGTGTCAATTGACAACGAAACGCAAGTGCGAAGTTGGCGCGCTTCGACAGTCTAGACTTTTTTTTTTGGGTGGGAAATTATCAAATAACTTCTCCCGCTCTGCCCGGAGCGAGAGGGCGTGTCAGACTTTTACTTCCAGGGTTGCGAGTTTGTCTGAAAGGGATATCGCGGCCCCGGCACACAGGCAACGGAAGGTGTTCCTTCCGGTGCTTGCGTGCCGGGGCCGCGGGCAGGCATTGCCCCTAACGGACCCCGTCAGTTGGTGCTGACATCTCTTTGTGGCGCGCGTGGAACACAACGCGCCGTCGACCCGGGCCTGGTGCTAATCGAACGGTGAGCTACCCAACGCTAACCTTCCGCAAGCCCGCGCCTACGATGGTCGGAAGTCGCCTTGTGACTACCGACGCCCGGGGCGTCTCCTGCGGTGACTAGGGCGAGAACGCGAATCTTGCCTCTCCCTCACGCGTTGCGCCTCCTCCTTCGCAAGCATTACTGCTTCGCAGAAGGAGGTGACGGCCTCCATGGCCAGAACCAGGGCGTCTCCTGCGACGACTACGGGTGCGAGTGCGCAAATTTTGCCTCTCCCTCACGCGTTCCGCCTCCTCCTTCGCGAGCATTACTGTTTCACAGAAGGAAGTGACGGCCTCCCATGCACTCTCGCTCCGAACCATGGCCTGAACCAGGGCTGGACGCAAGAGATCGCCCCCGACGATCGCCTCCGTCAGGACACGGCGGTGCCCCGCCCAAGCCGAGCAGACCTCTACCGTATCCTCCACCGTGTCCTCCCGCTTTATCCTGAACAGGAACTTCCCGAAACAACCATGTCCGGTGAGGACCTGCGTCAAGCGGAAGGTGAAGATGCCGTGGCGTCTCTCTAGCCACTCCTCAAAGAGGGGACTTATCGCAACGATTGTGGCGTGCCCAACAGAGTCTAGCCTGACGTTCGTACGAGTCGACGAGGGGCGCTGCAGTGGCGTGGCGCAGCTCTCTTGACCATCGGCCATCGTACGGACAACAAGTGCCTAGAAACTGTCTCGCGTTTCGAATAGTTGTACAAATAGTAGATTGTTTGCCTAGGGAGCAAACAACAATTTTTAAGGCCAGAGTGTTTCTTTGATTCCAGAGCGGAGCGAAGGAGAGTAGAATCCTGAGCGCAGCAAGGTATACAAAGTACGTCACTCGAGCTTAAAATAGTGTTGCTCCCGAGGTGAAAACTCTACTTTTTATCACCCTCTATGAGGAAAAAAATGTGTGCGGTCCGATACGCGTCACTATCGACTTTAACACCTTCGAAAACCATGACAAGGACACCCATGACGAAAACTTTTTAAATATTGGCAGGCGCCATCTTGGATTTTCATTTTGACCAAATTCACACTTTGTTTCTCTCTTGCCAGCCTGTTACTTGTTCATCCGATGTTGGTGATTGATCTCTTTGGTGATTGGAACTTTTACTAATAATATCCACATTCCAAATTCAAAACACTTTTAGTCCCTGAGGGATTGAAAAGATATTTTAGTCCTGTTTACGGAGAATAAACTAGCTCTTATTGAATAGATATGATAAAAATTGTATTAAACGAATATAATGATAAGAGCATCTTACTGGAAATGTAACGTATCGAAAATATTGTATTAGTCTCCAACAATTTTATTCCTTGCAAAAAGTCTATTATGCACACATGTAAATTATATTGTTAAATTCATTACAATACACATAAAAATTACAGAAAATAAGGGTTATGAACTTATGATGAATCACACTGGTTTCAATATTTATCTCCATCGCGTTTGCCCCTCACCGTATTATAAACGTGCATCCAATCGCCGGTTTATGAGACGTAAACATATTAAACTCAGCACATTATCTATTATTTACATGTAGGTACATATAATTTATTGTAGGTACACAACTTAAAAATCCTAAGTCAAAGTCAACAAGCAATGTACTATCGCACATCAAATAATGCGTGTGAACATTATTCATAACATATTATATACTTAACAAACAAAATATATTAGACATATATATTATTATATTATTATTATTATTATTATTTTCTTATTTTTATTATTATTTTTATATTAGACCGCCCATTGTGTCACCCTATGTAAAATGACTACATTTTTATCTGTATTTTTTATGGTGTACATAATAAAGAATATTCTATTCTATTCTATTCTATTCTATTCTATTCTATATTATGCGGATTCTTTACTCAGCTCGGTTGTGCCTACAAAGATAGGAAATGCGAAATAATTGGCCTGCCGATAGATTTACGAGTTACGGAAGCTTTTATCATAATTTATTTCCAGTTTCTAACATTAATTAACAACTTTTTGCGAAGAGTATCGGCAGAGTAATTTAGTTACCACAGTTTGCCAGTGACGATGATGTGAGTCATGACAAACCTTTTTCGACAATTTTATTGTTAGTGTTGGTATCTCCGGGATGGGAGCACAGATAAATAGTCTAGTTCAACACAATCGAAGACAGACAGATTTTAATTAGCTCTTAGCTCATAAATATTAAACGATACGCTCTTGTTTTACGAAAAGATCACGATTTTCGTTGAGACGATAAACTCTGTTAGCTATCTTTCAACCGGGCTTATATTTTTTTAAATAAAGAATTGCTGCTCTCTCGTCTCTATATTCACTGTCTGTTGTATAATACTAGCATTAATTAGGTACCAACAAAAACACTGGTGGATGTTTATGACAAACAATCTCGTGAATGGTATCACTAAGGAAAAAAAAAACACTCCTGAACATATTTTAACTCTCGATAATAGAACGCCTAAAACACCAGGAAAATATTTTACCTTTCTGCCAATACCCCATTAGTATAAATCACCTTTACATACAAATAACGACTATTTGTTTGTCCGTCAAGCCAATAGACATATGCGGCCCTACCGTTCGGGTAAGTTTCAGATCAATAAGCTGTTCCGGAGATTTATTTGACATAGCAAATATGAAATACGAGGAAAGCCGCGCCCGCCTCACGACACACGTGAACTCGACACTACGAGTTATTCGTGAAATCTGTTGATAGTGAATTATTTATTGATGCTTTGAATAGGCTTTTTGGGTTTAGATACGTAAGTATTCTTTTATTTGTACATATTATATAAAGTTTATCTGAAATCTATGTAGATGTAACAACGTAGAAGCAGAACTCCGCAATTTTATTAAATATCTCTCACAAAAATGTGATGACTGTTTAACAGGGCGAGGTGGGGTGACTCTGATGTTTTATAAAATAAAATATCCGTTGACAGGGAGTTATTAATGACTGCTGTCATATCGGGGGGGTGACAGACGGGACAAAAGGGGCAAGACGCACGCAGCATCAGAACCAAAGAATTCACGATGATAATCACGATTATTCTGTTTAGAACAACATAAAGGTTGATATCAGCATGACGTAGGGACACATCATATTTCAGTAGGGCTGCACAATTCACTAGTTCACCTCGTCAGAGCATTCCTATTTATCGAATTGGAAAACACGTGGGAAAATCTAAATACAGGGTGACCTCGAATTGGTAATACAAAATACTTGATTCTGATTCAGTTCATTGCTAATAGTGTATTACATTAACTCAGTTGTTAAAGTTAACTTTCCTTAAATATCTTAAATTTTCTAACAAAACATAATAATAAAAATAATGTCCCAGTCCCAAGTGTGGTGAACCTACATGACGTCATGCTTGTCTAACTCTGTCAGCTCTATCACAACAATGACGGACTCTTACGAGGCTGGATTCACGAATTTGGCCGAACTCTGTTGACCAATAAGGCGGGCGTTGCTACAGTTACGTAATAACATAAAAGGTTAACCAATGACAGACCTGGATTTTTCCGGAAGCGAATGTTGCTATGGTTACACGTTACAACAAATTCGGTGAACCAATGACTGACCACCCTTTTTCCGGAAGCTGACGTTGCTATGGTTACCTTATGACAAAACTAACGTCAACTGGCAAAATAATATCACACATTTAATGACAGACAATTTTCATTTTGTAAAAGATAAGTTAAAGTTGCTCGACGATATGGCCGTTTATCGGCCAATTATCGTGATCGTGACTTGAAAAGATCTCGCTTCCGTCCGATACATTATGACAGCCAATTTGATGTGATAAAAAAGTAACGTTTCTACCGTACGATTTTAAACATGCATGCACACTGGGACAGTAAACTGTCCAAAATCTCTTAAATTTTGGACAAGGGAGTTTATTAGAACACGAGTAGGTGTTGGGCAATCAGGGTATCGTTCATGAAATAACGCTTGAGTTCGTACGGTACTTCGTGACGTAAAATAAAAAGATATCATATAAATTCGCTGGATGTTCGTGTAAGGATAAGCTCGGGGCATTTTATTTAATTACGATCTGAAATGTTACGAAAAATCTTACGAGTACTTTCTTTGACAAGACAAGTGACAATTTACTAATCAACAAACGATTTTATCATAAATAATGTGTCAGATCAGATAACGAACCAAAGAGGAAAGTGTTCACTTGAAATACTTTAAACCTCTTTGATTTTAAACGTAGTGATAGGGTAACCAATTTAAGCCAAAAAATTGGGATAATTAGGAAACTTAAAAAAATGTACTTATGATTTAAATTTTAGCACGAGACCTAGCAGAAGCGATTGGTTCAGGGAAGTTCTATGTATTACTTTGATTTTGTATTACCAATTAAAGGTCACCCTGTATAAGTAGAAATAAATAAAGTTTTAATCATAAAGCCGTCTGTTTATAGCCTGTATATCCTACAAAGTTTTTAAGAGTAGACCTTTTGTGTACCTCTGTGGTGTGCTAGGTAGCGGTAGAGCACGTGTCGCGGCGGAAATTGTCAGGGAAATCCCAATTGACGTCATACGCCGGTCATTTCCAGTGCAGGTGCATGTGTTGCGCCAACTTGGGTATCGTAATTAATATCTCATCTTATACAGGGTGGCAGTGACTTCGACGCGAAGCCTGATACCATGGATTTAGTACATGATTCTGACCCCACTGAGTTGAAATTTTTCGTCGGTAATTTTAAAACCCTTATAAACCCGACGAAAATTTTCATCACAGGGGAGTTCAGAATCATGTACTGAATCCGTGGTATCAGTTTTCACGTCGATGTCCCTGCCACCCTGTATTTGCCAAGATGTGATATCATGCGCCCCCTTTTTTTTTTTATTTGAAGGTGGGAAATTATCAAATAACTTCTCCCGCTCTGGGCGAAGCGGGAGGGTATGTCAGACTTTTACTGACTAAAACCCACCCGTGTTCCTTCCGATGCCTGTGTGCTGGGGCCGCGATATCCCTTTCAGACAAACTCGCAACCCTGGCAGGCATTGGCCCTTACGGACCCCGTCAGTTGGTGCTGACATCTCTTTGAGGCGCGCGTGGAACACAACGCGCCGTCGACCTGGGCCTGCTCTTTATCGGACGGCGAGCTACCCATTGCTCACCGTCCGCAAGCCCGCGCCTACGGTGGCCGGAAGTCGGCTCGCGACTCCCAACGATATCATGCGCCCCCTGAGCGCGTCATAGTATGAGAGCCCACGACCAAAACCATGTCGCATCGTTATACGGCCAAAACCGTATAAAATCTTTAGTTACTAAAGTTTAGATGATTCTGAACCCAACTCGGTGTGCAGTATCGGTCAGAAACGTCACAGTTTCATAGGGGCCCATTCCTGCTGTGTCAAAAAAATTGGCAAACGGTTTTATCACAATATGTCTGGCCCAAGTGTATTTTCGAAAATGCCAACAAATTTAACTACCCTGTCTCATAGCAACAACCTGCAATTATTCTTTTTAAACCTTTTAATGGCCGCTACCGCGGGGATACCAAGAACCTGTTTCCAGTCATTTTAAATGTCACCTTTATTTCCAAAGGCAAAAACAACGTTTCGGAGTCGCGGGACAAACGTGCGGTGGTGTTACGCCCCTACCCCACAACAACGATGATGAGTCCGGCAATGATCATTTTAATAATCATTTTATTGACCAAATACAGCCAACAAACAATTCTGACCATAAAATAACAGTAACAAAATCAAACATGAATTCATTATTCTTATCACCCACAGCACCAATTGACATTTATAAAAAAAAATACGACTTTGAAAAATACGAATAGCTCTGGCTACATTGAGACTAAGATAATAAAAAGCGTAGCTGTTGAAATTTCACCGGTTTTCAGCTTTATTACTAACCTAATGTATAGAACATGGTGTTTTTACCGAAGACATAAAACTGTCCGTAATAAAACCACTACATAAATGATGATCCTCAAAATATACAAAACTATAGACCCATTGCTCTTCTTTCAATATTTTCCAAAATAATTGAAAAGGTTATTTATAGTTTGTGGAATTCCAATAAAGAATTGAGTATTGAGTAATAGTATATCCATGTTTCTTGAAAAAAATGGCATTTTAACTAAAGAGCAGTATGGTTTTAGAAAGTGTAAAAACATAAACATGGCCATTTATGAATTGATCAATGAAATAGTTACAAATATGGACCAAAAAATACCTGTAACAGCCTTATTTATGGATATGACTAAGGCTTTCGATTATGTTGACCATGGAATCCTCCTAAATAAGCTATATAAATATGGCATTAGGGGCAAAGTTTTAAACTTAATAAACTCATACCTTACTGGCAGAAAACAGGTAACTAGTATTTCAGCAGTCGATGTTCAAACTAAAACTGAAATTAATTACCAATCGAGAAAGAGACAAATTTACTATGGGGTGCTTCAGGGAAGTGTGTTTAGCCCTTTATTATTTTATGTTATATAAATGACCTTCCGAAAACCATACCACATCCTATGACCCTATTTTCTGATGACTGCACTATAGTATTTTCTGGTAAAAATAGTGACTCATATGAAAATGACATAAACAGTAGCTTAAGTCTAATAATTCAATGGCTAAATAATAACAACTTACAGATTAATTTTAATAAAACTCAAATAATGACATTACAAAGAACTAATCCTAAAATTCTTGACATTAATTATGACCAAAATAAGATTATTAAAACGGAACGAACCAAATTTCTAGGTATTTGGCTAGACGAAAACATGACATGGAAAACACACATGGAGACTATGATAAAAAAAAACATCAATTTTGCTATGCTTTACACAATTTGAATAAGGTTGCAAATCGTAATACTGTCCTTACTGCATATCATGCATAAGTCTCCACAACTCTTCGTTACGGCATAATATTTTGGGGCTACCAATAGGGAAATGGCGTCAAACACAATGTCTTCGAGCCATATGTTTGTTAAAAACCACGTGCAAACCATTTTTCGTTAGTTTAAAAATACTTACGCTTCCATCCCTCTATATTTATGAAATTTCAATATTTGTTATGCAGAATCTGTCTTAATTTGAAAAACTTAATACTAGACGTCACCAAAGCACACTAAAATAAAAAAAACACAATACTGCACTTTTCTCAAAGAGTTGTCTCGGCATGGGTCCAAATATTTACAATAAACTACCAAAAACTTTAAAAAGCATGACCAACATAAACCATTTTAAATCGCAACTTAAAAAATTCTTGATTGAAAAGGCTTACTACTCTTCTATCAATGAGTTTTTAGATGATAGAAGCGTAAAATAAAAAATGTCCGATCCACTTATTATTCTCTCTTGTTTATGACGTTACTTGTTTGAAACAGTTTTATTTAGTTTGTAGTTTTTTACGCCTAATTTGTACGCCTTGCAAGGCAAAACATAGTGATTCAACACTTTTATACCATGTACCATATTACCTATGTTAAACAAATAAAATACCATGACTTTGACTTTGAATTAAAATGATGTTTCTTTTTTCAATAGACAGCACTTTTCAAACCTTATCCCAGTTTCCTTTTATCCAATTTATTAAAAAAAAAGTTATTCAATATCAGTTCGATGGTTTTGGGTAAGCTTTTTATTAATCGAATTTTAATACGCCGCAATACAATTTTTTATATTTTCTGATTATCGAAAAGCTGACTGATATAATATTTATCCACATCTGGGAAACTTTTTTCATCATGTCCAACAGTTTTCTGTTAGAATGCTATGTTACCGATCAGTAAAAATTTTCAACACGTTCAAAATGGAATCAGCACTTAAGATGCTCACACTTTCTTCTGAAAAATAATTTATTCGCATCAACTGACCAATGTTCACTTGAAAGCAAGATTTTCAGACGGTTTGCTATGGGTTTCTTTTATTCCTCTATTTTAATTTTCTCAAATGGCCTCCTGGGTACTTGCGACGCAACAGGTGTCTGCAAAATATCTGATATTAGGTTTTTGGAATTAACCAAATAACCAAATCTATCGATTTTATGTATGGTCGATATATGTTTTGGTCGTAAAACGATGAGACAAACATGTTGGTCATGGGCTCTCGTAGTATCAATGACAAAGGCTTATTCATCAAAATTCCGAAAATGCTTTTATTGTCGTTAAAATACTTAGGAACATTATTGTCACCGCGCGTTGATAAAGTTATGACATTATTATTTCGATACAACGACTCGAATATTTTCCTTTTAATTAAAATAGCTAAGTATCAGAAAAGACACGGAAAAAACAATATTTCGTATTCAAATCAAAGTAGAATGAATACTGGTTGCCTGATTCGTGGTTTTACTAACGACTGAATAGGTATTATCATGCGAAGAGTTTATCATGTAAAACAAAAATAATAATTACCTACCTACAAGCTCTTAAGGCAGACTAGAGGTATTTGTTCAGTGTTCGGTACATATTGTGTAAAATCAAATATCCTTGTTTGTACAAAATCAAAGAATATCTTCACTGAACATTTAGATAGAGGATAACTATTTTATTTAATCACTAACAGCTCTTTACCTCATATTTGTGCATCACTGTTAGCAAGTAATACAATTAACGAGTTACTGCACACTTATCACTCTGCCTGTTCACTTAACGTTTAGTTTGGCGACATTTCGAAAGCAAACTGGAGCAAATTGTAGTTGAAAACCTTTATAAGGCGCAGCTCTTTGTGATCCAACCCAGATGACACTCTCCAATCTATGGCGAACAATATGCGACCTCCGGCGGGCTGTGAAACTAGGCTAAGACCTTCAAGTGATGGTTACTTCTTTTATAGTCTTTTATCTACTCTCACAGCGTAACATTCGAATTATAAACTTCAAAACGAGTTTATATTGACATACTTTATAAACACATACCGGAAAAAAAAGTAACATAATGTTATCAAGGTTAAAGATCAAGAATAAAAAAATCCCACGAAATTCCTCCTAAAAGTACAATTTCACGTATGAATGGCGCCTGCACCAGCACATCACCGCGCATGCGCTAGAGCGGTGCTGCTATCCCCCGCTAACGTTCCATTGCAAAAATAGATGGAAACTCCTTGGTGATATTAACTTCTTGGATTTACCCTGTATCGTAATAGAAAAAAATATGTTCTGAGCCGCGCCGAACTGGACGTACATGCGTGTGTCAATACCACCCTGGTATTGACATAGGTACGCATGCACAAAATCGCATATCGCTTTCTGTGATCTCTTCCAGGCAACCTTGGAATGGACAGAGATTGCGTGGACATAAAAATGGGGTTGTCATTGGCGCAAAATAATAAGTATCAAAATCAATCTGCCCAGCCTTTTCCCAACTATGTTGGGGTCGGCTTCCAGTCTAACCGGATGCAGCTGAATACCAGTATTTTGCATGGAGTGACTGCCTATCTGACCTCCATAACCCAGTAACTGGGTAATACGATACCCCTTGATAAGACTGGATGTCAGACTGTCGAGCTTCGTACCGACGACGCATAGGGGTATTTGGTACTAAAACTCATCGAGCAAATTTTAATGTTTTCTTTAATACGACGTGAAAACGTGATTCCGCCTATTTACAGAATTAACAATTTCATTTAATTTCAAAATATGGCCAAAATGTTTATTTAACTTTTCTCAGCTAAATTGTTATCAAAGTCGATTGACATTGACACTTTCAGTGCCGAGAGCCCTCGCGAAGGGCTCATTGAAAATGTAGGTTTTTGGTAGCGAATACAGCATTATAAATGCTGTATGGAATCTCAAGTTTCTATATTGAACCGATTTGAAAAATTCTTTCACTATTGTGAAGCTACACTATCCCCGGGTGAAATAGGCTATATTACATTTTCAAAAAAAATTGGGATCCTTATTAAAACTCCAATAATGTAACCCAAGGTTTAAAAAAATTACCTAATATATTCTTTACATCGCGTGCGCTGCGAAAACTATTGATGATAGAATAAAACAATCGAATTGATAACCTCCTCCTTTTGGAAGTCGGTTAAAAATAATGTACTACGATTTTGCAGAACACATCATTATTCACAAAAAGTGTCGCGACAGCATAATTATGTCTAACTATTATAGTTATGCCACAATAAGATATATAAATTTTATTTTTTAAATTTAATTGAAATGCCGCCGCCAGAAAAGGCTCTTTATTTGTATCTTGGTATTAATCCTTATCAAAAAAAAATATCTTCATATTCAAAACTGCTTCAATACCTTTATATAACTTTTGAATTACGAGTATTCAATTTGGACATTCCATGCGAAAGATATCACGAGTTTAAAAATGTACGGGCCGCGCGGGAGGGGAGTCAATGTCAAGAAATGAAGTGCCGTAGGTAGCGTAGGGTAGGTAGTGTAGGTAGGGTAGGTAGTGTAGTTAGGCATAATTTGCAGTAAACCTACGAAAAAAATTATGTGTGACTTTTACTGACTAAAACCCACCCGTGTTCCTTCCGTTGCCTGTGTGCCGGGACCACGATATCCCTTTCGGACAAACTCGCAACCCTGGCAGGCATTAGCCCTAACGGACCCCGTCAGTTGATGCTGACATCTCTTTGAGGCGCTCGTGGAACACAACGCGCCGTCGACCCGGGCCTGGTCCTTATCGGACGGTGAGCTACCCATCGCTCACTGTCCGCAGGCCCGCGCCTACGGTGGCCGGTAGTCGACTTGTGACTCCCGACGCCCGGGGCGTCTCCTGGGACGACTAGGGGCGTGAGGGCGCGAATTTTGCCTCTCCTTCACGCGTTCCGCCTCCTCCTTCGCGAGCATTACTGCTTCACAGAAGGAAGTGACGGCCTCCCATGTACTCTGGCTCCGAACCATGGCCTGAACCAGGGCCGGACGCGAGATATCGCCGCCGCCAATCGCCTCCGTGAGGACACGGCGGTGCTCCGCCCAAGCCGGGCAGACCTCCACGGTATGCTCTACCGTGTCCTCCGGGCGATCCACACAGTGGTGACACCCGGGCGTCACCTCCCGCTTTATGCGGAACAGGAACCTCCCGAAACAACCGTGTCCGGTGAGGACCTGCGTCAAGCGGAAGGTGAGGACGCCGTGGCGCCACTCCTCAAAGAGGGGACTTATCGCCACAATTGTGGCGTACCCAAGCGACCAGACCCCCTGAAAGCACTATTGTACTTCGTTTTACAGTGTTTTATAACACGGCTTTAAACCTAATTTAATGCCGTTAACCGTCCGTGATGGTTAACTTTAGCGCAAACGTAATGCCGGCAACCCTCCCGGAGGGTTCACTTCCAATATGTATGGCGGCATGGCGTATGAGGTCAAAACACAACATATTATAGACATATACATTTTAATAAAAGAATACATACAAAATCTTTTTTAATCACTAATACTATATTCATCATTTTCCGAATTTGCCTCTTCCAGAATACTTACACTGGTATCAGAGGGCGAAGCAGTTCAACTTCAAATACAAAAAAAGTTTCACTACAAAACGGTTGAGTTTTTTTTCTTCGTAATGGGCGTATGCAGGAAAGATAAAGATCCGAGCTCAAACTCAAACTCAAAGCATTTATTTCAAATAAACCAATTACAGGCACTTTTGAATTGTCAAGGGGTCGGTCAGTCAGAAAGATGAAGCTAGATGCCCATTCCAAAGCGTAGTAGGTACCTATGGAGAAGAACGGGCAAGAAACTCCACGGACACTCTTTTAAATCATAATTATGGTTACAAAATATTGGTTACATCATTCATGTTGAAGTTATACATGTGAGAACGATGCAAAACGTTAAAAGCGTCCGTAATAAAAATAAAAATTCTAAAATTAAATTAAATTAAAATAAGCCGTGGTAGCTAAGAGATGACCAGTCCCTACTGACGGCGCCCGTTCACGAACATGACGCATGGATTAGCACCATTCAGCTCAACCATTTTGAAGGGAGCTAAATGATCCAACACACGCGCCACCATCAGCGAGACATTAGAGTGAGCATGACATACTCTCAGCCGCCAAGGCACATTCAAGTCAATGAAAGACATACCCAGTACCTAAATGGTAGCTTTATAGTCGGTACATAGTACTCAACATGTGCTATGCAATTATATAATGTTAAGAGATTGAATTTATACAATGCAAAGATAATTTTTAAAATCTTCAGCTGCTCCAACAGTATTTTCAAATGCTCATCAATTAGTTTAAGCGCCCTTGTGGAGCAAGACCAGTGTTGAGCCAAGCATTTTTATCAGCGATATAATCTCCCAACTTATAATATGCTTGGCTGCATAGTGTGCGTTTAATATAAGATTTAAATTTCGTTTCATTCAGTTGAAGTATGTTGGGAGGTATTTTATTGTAGCATTTTAAGCAGTACCCCATGAAAGACGAGTCTACTTTAGCCAGCCTGAAATCCGGTTGCACTAATTGGTCCCTATTCCTAGTGATGTAATTGTGTTTTGCACCTCTTTTACTAAAAAGATGTAGATTTTTCCTTACGTACATAATGTTTTCATAGATATATTGACAAGGTACCGTCATGATGTTAATATCTTTAAACAGTTCCCTTAGAGAGTCGCGCCTGCGGAGGCCATATATGGCTCTTATGGCTTGTTTCTGCAGAATAAAAATAGACTCGATGTCTGCAGCCCGTCCCCATAGTAGAATACCGTACGACATAATACTATGAAAGTAACTAAAATAGACTAGCCTCGCGGTACCTACGTCAGTAAATTGACGGATTTTTCTCACAGCATATGCTGCTGAACTTAACCGTCCTGAAAGGGATGTTAAATGAGGACCCCATTGAAGCCTTGAGTCGAGCGTGATCCCTAGGAAAACTGTTTTATCGACGAATTTTAGTTTCTCTTGATTCAATATTTTCAAATTCAAATATTTTAATTCAGATAAACATCCATATATTGTTAATAGTAGTACTTAACCTAATGTTAGTATTAAATTAAATTAAAAATAAACAACAAAAAAAAAACATAAATTATTTGGATAAGTGTGTGTGAACACTTATCCACTTTTGTAAGAGGGGAGAGTTCCACCGATCTGAAAACACATTCAGGATGCCATTGGAGGAGGAGCGCAAGCGCGCCATCATGGAAGCGCATCGCTTCCGCATTATCGCGGCGAACCCGTCGACGCACGCTTCCGCAAACATCCTTGATGCGCTACATCGCCACGGCAACCTCAAAAGCACCCTGAAAGCGTTATTGTACTGAACGCGCAGGTCGCTAGAAGCCCGCTGGGTATAGTTGGTCCACAGGCTACACGTGTAAAACGACTGGCAGAAGGCCTTAAAAAGCGTTATCTTTACAGACTCAGTACAGCGTGCAAACCTGCGAGCCAGCATATTGCCACGGACAGCCAGCGACCTGCGCTCCCTGTGTAAATCTACATTGTCTTTTAAGTCATCAGTGACCCAATGACCCAAATACTTGAACTTCGAAACCCGACCTAAAAGAGACCCAGAGAGTGAGAGCTCCGGCAGCTGTTCGTATGTTAAAGAACCCGATTTAAAAACCAACCATTCACTCTTATCGGTATTGTATTTGAGCCCGTGAGCCACCGCATAACTTTCACAAATTTTGAGAAGCTTTCTCATTGCACCGATAGATGGGCTCAACAGCACCATATCATCAGCGTAACTGATGTTGTTCACGCAAACACCATCCACGTGACAACCGATTTTAGTGCTACCGAGCTCACCCATCAGTTTGTTTATGTACAGGTTAAACTGCCTCACCCCACAATTCAGTCCATACATATCAGAATATGAGCCTGTCCATTTAACTGTATTCACTTGGCTACTGTACCAATATCTTAACAGTGATATCACATCACCCGGGACAGAAGTGTCGTGAGTGAGCTTATGCCAGAGCAGATCATAATTGACCAGGTCGAAAGCTCTCGATAAATCCAAGAAACATGCTATTACAGGAGTCTTTCTGTCTGTGTAATATTGGACAGTCTGCTTGAGGCATAAAATTGCACTCTCCGTTGACAAGTTCGGCCTAAATCCAAACTGATTATCCTCGAGAACGATATGTTTAGCTAGAATTTTATCAAGCAGACTATCAAATACCTTAGCACAGACAGTGGCAAGCGATATCGGCCTATAGTTGGAGATATCGGAGGCGTCACCGGTCTTATTTTTTATTACTGGCACAACGACCGTATTACTAAGTTCCACAGGTAAGTAACTATGACTTAGACATAGGTTAAAAATCATAGCAAGTACCCGCGGTAAGTGTACCCCGGCGTATTTAAGATGTTCAACGCTGAGACCGTCGTGAGCGGGAGACTTACCCCTCACCATGCTCTGTATCCTGCTCGCGATCTCTTTAGCTGAGAACCTGACAGGGGGAGCCACGGCCACGGCCGCCCCAGCGCCGCTATTAGACGGCTCGCTATAGCCACACAAACACGAGTTTACATTAAAATGTTTTTGAAAAGCATTAGCTATATCAGTGGGGTCGCTCACGCCCGCGACGTTCACCGGCGTCCCCGACCTATGTTTTAATTTATTTGTTAATTTCCAAAACTTATTAAATTGTTTACTTTTATGACAAGATGCTAGCATATCCATTTTAATTTTCTCTTGGTTATTTTGACAATATTTTAATTTAGTTTTAAAAAGGTTGCGCGATGTACACATATTTTCATAAATAAATCCAGCAGTAGGTTTGTTGTATAACAACCACATTTGATAACACAGTCGGGCATCACGGTGAGCCTCGCGAACGTGTTTGTTCCACCCTACTACATAATTTCCTTTATGACGCTTTTTAACAGAACCTGCATGAGTGAGTTCGGCTCCCCCTTTCAAAATACAAATCAACTCACTATACAACCTATCTATCACCAGTCGATGCTCAGGTGTGTGGCACAAATTATCAGCACATTTACAAAATTCAGGAGGAAAATCCATTTGCTTTAAGTTACTATTACAGTAATCATAATACTTATTTATCTGTACTAAATCTCTCTCACCCCATACAACCTTGTTACAAGAAATGTCAGATCCAATAGTTTTAGGTTTAATCAGATTAATGTTACACTCTATTAATAACGGAATATGGTCTGACATATAAACGCCGTACAGAATAGACGCATTTTTCACCAAATGTCTAGCAGCCTCAGTGACAACACAGTGATCTAGCCAGCGGAGGGAACCGTTGGCGGAACTAGTAAAAGTATGCGAGTCTTGCGGCAAAAGTTCAGTATCAATGCAAGACCATGATTGATCAGTACATGTTAAAAGTAACTCACGTGAGAATCGTGTACCTGGGTGCGCGTTAAAGTCTCCCAACACAAAAACCGACTCCACTGCACTGCTCTCAATCACAGAGATAATCTCACTTAGACAACATGTAAACTCAGCACGATTTACGGCACAGTCAGTGGGCATGTACACACTAAATATTAGCAAAGACCGCTCGCCCTGCGCTATTTTAATACACACGACACGATCACTAGCACATTTTATAACCGAAACCGACGCAAACAACGACTTCCTCCACAACAGCGCCATACCTCCGTGCGGTCTACCAACCAGAACACCGGCAGAGAGGTCCACGGCTGATTTCCCGTGTACGCGAAGTCTCCATCAATGGACGCTAGGAAGGGCACGTCGTGGGGCAGCAGCCAGGTCTCCTGTAACGCTATCACATCGGCTCGTGCACATAATCAGAACGCAATCAGCTGATCGAGTTATATTTTTACAATTGAATGTACATAGTTTAACGTTAGATATACAATCCATTATATCTTTGTTATATTTTCAACACTGTGCTGCTTATTTACTTTTATTGTGTTTTTCTTAAAGTAAATAAACTGTCTAAACCGTATACCCTCGGGCCACATTTTGTCATCTAAAAACATTTTTAATTTGTATTTTGAGACAAACAATTTAAAGGCATTATACGGCCTTTCAGATTTCATACTGATCTTCTGAAGCAGTACTATTTCTTGCGTCTTATTTTGTATATAATCACAAATATCTTTTTCAGTAGTCTCCTTGTCAACATTAGTAATAAAAAGTGGAATTTTTGAATCAGCCGCCCTAAAGTTAAAATTCGCATTAGCGCTTGCGGTTCCCGTTTTTCCCTCAAAACGATTCCTTAACTTTTTATTTTGAACCAGCGTCCAACCGTCTTTAGAACCACTCTTAGGCCATTCACCTTGCATTAATACTTCCACCATAGTTTTATTATTCTGCACTGATTCTATTAGATTTGTATTTGTGTCATCCATGTTTTCTAAGAATGTCGAGTTAATCGGCGTGTTAGCAGACTCAACGACACCTGCAGCTAGTACCTGTGCATGAGAGTGAACGAGAGAGCGATACTTCGGTCCGTCATCGTCACTTGTTAGCTGCGTATGCGAATGTGACTCAGAATCGCTCCGCAGAGTATGTTGAGAAGGAAGGTGCGGCGACAATCCAAACGGTCCGCTGTTTAAGTTATACCCTCCACCTCTAATTTTATTTACATTAGGGTTAAATATCGGATTTAGTAACTGATTAGCAGATGATTGTATGATATTATTCTCTTTCAAAGCCACTTCTAGGTCGTTCTTAGTGACAAAATTATCTTTAATATCATTTAATTCCGCACGCAGAATCGCAGACGTCACGAAAGTACTAAAGGACCTGTTAGTCCTTTAGTACTTTCGTGACGTCTACGTGGTCGAAACACACAGGGGGCAGTTTATGTAGCTCATAGGCGACAAAAACCGGCAATTGATCGGGGTCTATAGTTTTGAAAACCGCTATCATGTCTTCTAAATCCTTTTGTTTCTTGTCTTTTCTTCTCGACTTCAATCGTTTACCAATCTTTGTCGTGCTGCATAGCAATTTCTTTGCCTCGTCGATTTCCTCCTCGGAAAACGCCGACACACATATTCTTATGAGACTTTCGTTGTCCATCACGTCATGTTTATTACGAATAAACGCAAGGACTTCCGAAATCACCACATTACAACTCGCACACTTAATCGTATCGACGGACATTATCGCGCAATCACACAACCGTGAGCACTCGCCTAGAACTCGCGCGCGTGACTGATTATTAGATATGATGACTGATAATGAGATATCTCACAACTACTACTTTTTACATTTGGTAAAGAAAATCTTATGCACTTTGTTTTTTCCCCATTTAATACTAAATTATTAGCAGTGAACCAATTTTGAACCTGCTGTAGGGCGTTATTTACGTCGTCAAGATTTGATGCACGTCTATTAATTTTAAAAATTAAGGAAGTATCGTCAGCAAATAACACCATTTGTGGTTGAGTTTTTAACAAATGGGGTAGATCATTAATATAAACTAAAAAAAGGAAAGGACCCAATATTGATCCTTGTGGTACACCCATTTTTACTTTTAAACCGATTGAATTGACACCATTTATTTGAACTTGCTGTTGTCTATCATTTAAATATGATTTTACTAAACTGAGCGCAAGTTTTCCAAGCCCGTAATGCTCAAGTTTCAAGATTAAGGTTTCGTGGTCGACGCAGTCAAATGCCTTCGAGAGGTCACAAAAAATTCCTATGGCGTCTTGGGCCTCTTCCCAAGAGCTTAAAAGTAATCTGTTGATTACGTCTTTATTGCAATCTTCCCGTGAAAATTTCCGTGCAAATCCTAGCCAAAATATTTTTTTTGTCAATTTGCTTATAATTGCACTGAAGTATAATGTCGTACAATTATTTCCTTGTGAATATTTTATTTGATGCATCTGGAACAAAATTATTTTAAAATAAACTAATGGCCGCCTCACTAAACAGGTTATCCGACTAACGAAACAACAGCAGCTGTAACTGGCCAAGGGTCATTTAATAAACACCTTTTTGTCATAGGAGTCATAGACTTAGTAATTTGCACTATGTATTATACTATTCTACGAAATAATAATATTGTTATATTAGCAAACTTCAAAACACTGATCTTTTGGCCAATGCTTAGGCCCTTTTCTGATTTGTCGGCGCAGCAGCGGTGCGACATCAACACACTCGGTATACGCGGTACCGAAAGCTTACAGAGCGCCTATATTTCAATTGAGCGTTTCTGATTAGCTCGGTATGTGCGGGAGTGGGGCGGTACCGATTCGGCATACCGCGTCTCGACATTGCATGTCCAGTGGCCGCGGCCCTTTTCTGATTTGTCGGCGCAGCAGCGGTGCGACATCAACACACTCGGTATATGCGGTACCGAAAGCTTACCGAGTGCCTATATTTCAATGGAGCGTTCCTGATTAGCTCGGTATGTGCGGGAGCGAGGCGGTACTGATTTGGCATACCGCGTCTCGACATGCATGTCCAGTGGCTGCTCTGCATCCCGCCGAGTAGGATGCGCGACCAGAATCGTGCCTGTTCGCTAGAAAGAATGTGACTTTTTTTTTCCGGAAATGCTTTTTTTTTTTGCAACATGTATTGACTTCACTGTACTTTATGGACCGTGTATGAGAAGCGTCTAATTTTTGCGTACAGACGTCTTCATGTAGAACGATTTTGCAAAATATCATCACAGTACTTATTTACGAATGAAAAAGCGAGCCTAGCAAGCTTGAGACTTGGGAACCCCGGCTCGGACAGTCTTTGTTTGCTCGCTTCGCTCGCTCACTGGACCCCGCCATCCACTTCGAACCTAGCCTGTCTGAGACGGGGTGCCTCAAGTCCCGACACATCTCGAATTAGTAAAAAGGCAATGAAAACTTAGGATGCAAGGGCGAGCGAAGGAAGCTCGGGATTTGGGGCACTCCGACTCGGACAGGCTAGGTTCGAATGGGATGACGGGGGCTCAAGTGAGCAAGCAAAGCGAGCATATGAGCCCCCGTCATTTCCTTCGTGTTAGGTTCCTTTAAACCCTGCAGACAGAAATGAAGGAGCCCCGCAAAGCGGGGTTCTGTCGACCTTACTTCAAAAATGTATACATATTATTTTAAATTTTGCCTTGACCTTCGAGACATTTGACATTGACCTGGTAAATATGTCTTTTGTGAACTGGTGGGTGGGCATTTCTCCCTTCTACCTCTCTCTAAATTTCATTTATCAAACTTTTTATATGAGAATTGTGTAATATTAAAAATCGTTTAAAAAAAACTATGTATCCCCGGGGGAGGGGGGGGTCGACAGTTAAGGTACACACGGCTACACATCAAGCTATACATATCCAATTTATGCTGATCTCGTATTGGATAGCATTTCCGTACAATGCGAGGTCAGCTTATACTGGGAATGTATAGCAAGATGTGTAGCCGTGTGTACCATTCCGTAGCAGGCGGCAGCAGTAGGCGACGTGTCGCCGCGTTCGTTTCTATGTATTTCTATGAAACCGCTAGCTACGGGTGGTATTTCTGCTTGCTGCTGCCGCCTGCGGTCGGCTACGACCCTTTAAAATTACTCTTGACTAGTTTCTGCCCGCGACTTCGTCCGTGTGAAATTTCGGCCCCCGACCGACCGCGTCGCATACCGTCGCCGTCGCCCGCTCGCAATATTACTTCGTTTTCGCTTAGCGTTCTTTCTGACTTTTTTACTTTTTGCTCGGCTCCTAAGAGTCCTGGCGATGTTACTTTGCCTATCTACCTGCCTCAAGAATTGGGTTTTCCTATGCAAAAAGATTTTTTCAAATCCGTTTGGTAGTTCCGGAGATTATAGCTCCCTACATACAAACAAACATTCAAACAGACGAACAAATTTTACCTCTTCAATATTAGTATAAATAATATAAATATATGGATAACGCTTCTAACGTTTTTTTTTTTTTTAAAAAGATCGAAAAATTTAACAAGCTAAAGTATCTTCATCACTCGAACTCGAAGACGACATTATTTCGCGACGGCCGCGGCACAAGCGGCTCTGCATAATTCTTTACCGACATGTGCGTAGGTGCAGGCGACGCGGTATGTTTTCGGCATCCGAGCATGCTGATGTCGCACCGCTGCTGCGCCGACAAATCAGAAAAGGGCCTTAGTATCAAATACCCGTATGGCGACGACTCGTAACGACTGTTAAAGATCCACGAATGACAGCCGGGAACAACGGCTTAACTTGCTTACAGAGGCACGGAGGAGACTCCGGTATGTAAAGATGGTCACCCATCCACGGACCAACCCCGGCCAGCGTAGCTTAACCTGATGGATAGACACGTGCGGCTGTTAATACTTAACAGCTTACTTAAACCACAAGCTCCTAAACCAAAATTATAAGTTTAAAGATCAATATACTTTAATAGAAACATAGATATGACACTTAAATGACCGTATTTTTTTATTGCGTTGACTTAGAAGCTTGAATGAATGAAGTTTGATAAAATTGCATAATTTTTGTCTTCTGTAGACTAATGATTAAATTATTTTAATAATAATAATAATAATAATAAAAAAAAAAAAAAAAAAAAAAAAAAAAAATCACTGGCAACACAAAAACGTCAACACGTCAGAAAAATAGTTCCCTGAATTTTCATAGTTTTATTCACGACGCAGTATTTTTTTTGTTATATCAGAACCCGAAAACAAGCTTAAAACCTTTAAATCAAAATAAAACATAAAAAATAACAAAATGCACCACATAAATAGACCTAATGAAAAAATATCATAACGGAGGTGAAGTGACAGATGTCACCTCCAATAAAAGCTATGAAAACGGAATGAAAACTAAATGTTGACGAGATCTGCTGCACGAGCACGCCCACCACCTCCGGACTCGTCGCTCAGCTCCGCCTCGCCGCCGCCGGTATCCAGCCCCATCGTGAGCGCTGTGACGACAACGGCCGCGGTAGTTGTGTCGAGCTCGAGTGACGAGTATTTTTCCCCGCCGACGTCGCCAACACCTGTACGTCGGCAGGGGAGAGGCCGGCCACCGAGAAGCTTGGGACTTAGGGGCCAACCGGCCTCGAGCCGGGTCCCCGCTGCCGGTGGTTGTGTGCAGCGCATGAGATGGACTCAGTCTATGAACGAGAACGTCATGCGCGCATATTACGGGTCTACAGAGGGAGGAACTAACCTCACTGCGTACCGTGTTAGGATGCTGTCTCTATTTCAGGAACTAGAGCCAACCGTCAACGTCTCGGCCCAACGACTGTCGGATCAGGTGCGTGTCATCCAACGCAATCATAGGTTGGACGATGCCGCACTTGATAGGCTGCGCTCAGAGGTACTGAGCAACCATATCGTATCAACTCCGGCACAAACCGCGGCACAAACGTCAAATACTGATGCAATCCCGCCGCGGTTCAATCATGGTGTTGCAGAAGAGGATGATAGGGTTGACACAGTAAGTAGCCAGTGCAACGTCCGACTGAGGAGCGCACTGGAGGATGCGTTGCGCGAGTATAGGCACACCCCGACCGAACTTAGACCCCGACTTCCACGCTTACCCATGCACAAAAAAAATAGGGCGCTGGTGTGTGCCTTGGACTCGCAGCTTAAGAATTTCTTCGAGAGCAGCGAGGATCTCATTGATACACACTCGATCCTGTATTGTGCGGCTGTTGCGGCATGTCGTTTAGCTAACGTCAAGTTCCCAAACTGTGACGGAGCTACTCGACCAAAACCAGCCGTACCAGCCTGGCAGTGCAGGATCGAGCGACGTATTGATGGGACCAGGGTCCTCATTGGCAAACTATACTGCTTCAGGGAGGGCAATACACGACCACGAGTGATGCGCTTTGTAAGGCAGGCATTCTCGGGGACTGGAATCAGTCCTCAAGAATACATGTCCCGTGTTACAGAGCGCATCGACTTGCTGAAGCAGAAAGTTTGTGCATGGGCGAGCCGAATTCGACGGTATAAGCGGCGGGTTGACCGGTACACGCAGAATCGCATGTTCCAGAGCGATGAGAGGTGGGTATATAGAGCTTGGGAGCGGCCTGAACAAAATGTGACAGACGTGTGCCGCCCAGATGATGCCGCCACGAGTGCATTCTGGCGCAGCATATGGTCGGTACCCGTCTGTCACGCTGAGGCTGGCTGGATGCAGGATGTCGAGCGAGTGTGTGAAACTATACCAGAAATGGATAAGGTGCAAATCACGCCATTAGATATAGCCAGTGCAGCCCGTCCGTTACCGAACTGGAAATCACCGGGACCGGACGGACTGCACAACTTTTGGCTAAAATGGCTAATTAGTTCACACACTTGCCTGGCATCTCAATTCCAGTCATCCTTAGAGACTGGGTCGCTACCACAGTTCCTTACAACAGGCGTTACCCACCTGCTCCATAAGTCAGGTAGTCCCGCGGAACCCAAGAATTATAGACCGATCACATGTTTGTCGACAGTTTATAAACTTCTTACATCCATTTTGAGAGCGAAAATTAACACACACATTGACAATAACTCGGTTATGTCTGCCTCTCAAAATGGATGTAGGAATGGGTCCCGCGGAACTAAGGAGCTACTCCTCATCGACATGGCCATAAGCCAACAGGTTCGTCGATCCTGCAAGGATCTGTCGATATGCTGGATAGACTATAAGAAGGCCTACGACTCGGTGCCACATACATGGCTCATGAGGGTGCTGGAGTTGTACAAGATAAATGCAACTCTGCGCACCTTCCTGATGTCATGTATGGGGCAATGGAGGACGGTCCTTCGCTACCCAGGATGTCGACAGATCCAGGGGAATGATGAGCCTGTATGGATTAAACGGGGAATATTTCAGGGCGACAGTTTGAGTCCACTTTGGTTCTGCTTAGCCCTGAATCCTCTAAGCACACTGCTAGAGGATTCAGGTCTAGGCTATCGGTTAAGGAGAGGTGGTCAGGTCATATCTCACCTCCTCTACATGGATGACTTGAAACTCTTTGCCCCCAACAAATTGCGACTGATGGAGCTACTGAAGGTAACTGAAACATTCAGTAGCGCCATCAGGATGGAATTTGGTGTGGACAAATGTGCAGTCATGCATGTAAAGCGAGGGGAGATTATGGAATCCGAGGGAACTCAACTCTCGGACTCCATACACCTTAGATCCCTCTCCTCAGCCGAAAGCTATAAATATTTGGGTATGTCGGAAGCGTTAGGCATCAACGTTGCTGACATGAAGCAATCGTTGAAGGAGCGCTTCTTTGGTCGCCTGAAGAAGGTTTTAATTAGCCTTCTTTCGGGCGGAAACAAGGTGCGCGCCTACAACGGTTGGGTCATGCCGGTTTTGATGTACTCTTTCGGCATACTCAAATGGACTCAGACCGAACTCGACGCCCTGGACAGAAGGGTCCGTACACTCCTGACCGCAAACCGGATGCATCACCCACGTTCATCGGTGATGAGACTGTACATCCCGCGGAAGTGCGGGGGTCGAGGCTTTTTAAACGCTAAGACCCTCCACAACCGCGAGGTATGCAGCCTCAGGGATTATTTTTTTAAAGCCGAAGTGGGTATGCACCGGGATGTGGTCGCAGTGGACAAGGGACTCACCCCGCTCTCCATGGCTAAAGAGAACTGGCGCAAACCTGTAATACTTACTACAGATGACCGCAAGGAGGTATGGCAGAGCAAGGAGCTTCACGGGCGCTACTATCGGGCTCTTCATGAGCCTGGTGTAGATTTCTTAGCGTCCGTATCCTGGCTACGTTTCGGTGACCTTTTCGGGGAAACTGAAGGTTTTGTCTGTGCAATTATGGACGAAGTTATCTTGACGAATAACTATCGGAGACATATTATGAAGGACGGGACGGTTGACGTGTGTCGGGCATGCCATCGTCCGGGTGAGTCCATCAGACATATTATCTCTGGTTGTTCGCGTCTAGCTAACGGCGAGTACTTACACAGGCATAACCAAGTGGCCAGGATTATTCACCAGCAACTTGCTTTGAAATATAAACTTGTTGACTCTGAGGTACCGTATTACAAGTATGTGCCCGACCCAGTTCTCGAAAATGACCATGTCACGTTGTACTGGGATCGGTCTATCATTACTGACAGGACTATTGTAGCCAATAAGCCTGATATAGTGGTGATAGACCGATTAGCGCGCCGCGCAATGATAGTCGATGTTACCATCCCGCATGACGGGAACCTCGTGAAAGCTGAGAAAGAGAAACAAATTAAATATCTCGACTTAGCACACGAGGTTGTCGACATGTGGGATGTGACCTCGGCTATCATTGTGCCGATTGTCGTAACGGCCAATGGCCTGATTGCGGAAAGCCTCGACCAACATCTCTCGAGGCTGTCGTTAGGCGGTTGGATCAAGGGCCTGATTCAGAAGGCAGTACTACTCGATACGGCTCGCATTGTGAGGAGGTTCCTGTCTCTGCAGCCCTAACCACCGGTAGCTTGGACCCTGCTCCCGACACCGGCGGACATCTATTTTTTATATTTTTAAATGTTTTTTTTTTATATCGTTTTTTAAGAAATATTTAAAAATGTAAATAAATAAGAAGACAAAACAAATAAACGAAATAATAATAATAATAAATTTATTCAAGTATAAAGTAAAATTATGATTTAGGTTAATTACAATCGAGGAAAATTAAATTCTAACTGTAATGTAGACCTGCCTGATCTAGGTTTATGAAAAACCTGTGTTTCAGGCCATCAATTTACATCAAACATTTAAAAAGAAGACAACAATAGGTTTTTTAATAAGCTAAATTAAAAAGAAGACATGATATTTTCAATATTAATTTGGGTATATTATTTTAAAACTAGATTATTTAAGATATATTATGTTTAAATAAATTAACAAATAATATTAAACTAGATAAAGTGGACACTGTTATTAATTAGGTAAAGGAAGAGACTTAATATACAATAGATAGATAGAGCTATTATTTTAAAATTTCTAGTAGTTTTTCCGTGTCTGCGTAATTAAGTTTTGACAAATATTCCTGTACTAATAAGTTACACCTATTATAACTTAAACTATAAATCTTTAGCACTCTGTTAAACTGGTTGTACAAGTAGGGCCCTAAAAATAAATAAAAACGATTAGCAAAAGCATGTTTAGTCTGAGAGTTAGCACAAACCAAATCTTTTCTTCTCTTATCTGAAGGTACTGGGTTAAAATAGAGTTCAGTGTGTTGGAATAAAACTACATTCAAAACAAATAATTGACGTACTGTTAGCACCTTACATGCCATATAAAGCTGGTGTGTAGGAAATCTAAATGGGCGAAAAGTAGCAACCTTTAAAACTGCTCTTTGGGCGCGTTCTAGGTGGAGTAAAATTGATTTAGCGGCCCCACCCCAGGAAGTTATGCAGTAGGTAATAATAGATTGACACAACGCCAAATAAACCTGCCTAATTAATTTACAGTCGGCAATGTTACGTAAATTTTTAAAAATGTATATTAGTTTACGTACTCTGGTGCATAATAAATCGATGTGTTTGCGGAAATTCAGGTTTGTGTCAATCGTGACGCCTAGATATTTGATATGATCGGTTTTAGCTAAAGTGGGACAAGTGCATGCAATGTCAGCATAATGTAAATTACAATTGTTATGCGCTTGAATGTTTAGATTAATAAGCGTTGGATTAGTGTTTCTCATTGTAAATAATAGGTACTTGGTTTTATCTGTATTTAAAGTTAAGAGATTTTTATGAAGCCAATTAGACACAGTATTAAAACCATTCTGTCATCATTCCTCAGCCTTTGATTCAGCTGCAAACAGTAGAGCTGTGTCATCCGCATATGACATAATTACACCCTTTTGGATTTTCAAATTGCACAGGTCATTTATATAGATTAAAAACAAAGTAGGACCCAAAATACTGCCTTGTGGGATTCTAAGCAGTTGCAGTCTAGAAAATGGGGTTCATCTACTAATGTTCTTAAATTATTTTTAATATAAACCACTATGCCATCATTCTGGTTGAATGTTCTAACGCTTTTGTGAAGATTAAAGCCATCGAGAGATGGTATATTGGCCGTTTGTTTGGATAACCAACATTCTGTTAGAACGATAATGTCGCAGCTTATATCAAGATTTTGTAACAAAACTTGGAAACCATTAAAATTTCGGGTTATACTGCGTATATTTTGTGTAAGTAGAGTCAATGTTTTATCTCCAGTATAGACGATGTTTTTGCACTCCTCAACATTACAGATTTTAGCTTCAGACACGGAAAACTCATCTAGATCACAGATTAGCTGATTAGTCATAAAAAATAAATAAAAATATATGTATAAGTTAACCTACTAACTATGTGCTGAATTGACTAGGTAGTCGGTGGCGCTCCTAGGCGCCTTCATAGTCAATGGAATTAATATAGTTGTCTTCTGCATATTTACGTGCTGGGCAATTTACATCACCAGTTGGATGATCATCTTTCCTCTTGAAGCGTTTGCAGGTCGCACATTGAGGTGGAGAACCTTTATTATTGCAGTCCTTGAAAGAATGTCCTGTTTCGCCACAGAGGTTGCAGGTAGGGCTCGTTTCTCTACAAAATTTGGCTGCGTGTCCGAACTGCTGGCAGTTAAAACACCTGGTCACAATCGTGAAATCTCTCACTGGACATGATGTCCAATTTATAAAAATTCGGCCTTGGTCCATCATAATTTTCCTGATATTAGCAGGAACTTCCAATATATAATTACAAGTAGGACGATCTTTTTTTCCTGACTTATGGCTCAATTTTATACTTGCTAAAAAGGACTCACGAGTAATGTTCGGCAATTTATCTGTCAAGTTTTGGACGTAAATGCAATCAAATACCTCTTTTTCGGTCAGGGCTATGGGGACACCAATGATAGCAATCCTGGGACGGCGTTTGGATGGTTCTTCAACTGTAAGGCCTGAGGAAAGTAGCTTCTGTGAGCTTTTTAATTTATCAATATCGTCTTTGTTATCCGTCCTAATGATGACACCTCCGTTTCTAATTTTCCTTAGACCACGAACATGGAGTTTTAATTCCTCTGGCGAGATAATTTTTTGTACCAACGACTTGGTTTCGTCACTGGTTTTGGTTTTATCGCTGGGATATATAGCGACTGAACTGAGATTTGCTGGGCGAATAAATTTATCAGTGCCTGTCTTCACCATGTTAGCATAGGAAGTACTTTCTGGTTCGGTTCGGCTCATCTTCGTTTCAACGACTTCTTTGAACTGGCAAAGGGATTCCGCAACATTCTGCTGCACTTGAAGGTGCTGGATGGTTGTGTGCGCCTGGATGGACTTCTGCTTCAGGGATTGGTACAGCACGGCCATCTGAGACGTCCCATGGTTGACTTTTCGACAGAGATTGGTGACACGGAGTTTTTGGTCGGAATTCATTTTTCCGTCCGCCACAATTGAGCAAATTTCGGTCAAAATTGTGTCGATGGACCCAAGCCATCTCTGAAGCTCCGCCGTAGAGACGACTTCAGTCGGTAATTCATTCTCCGTGGCTGCTGGCGGCGCTGGTTCCCTTGTCTGGTTTTGATGGGCAGGCGATGGCGTCGGTGGAGGACTTCGTCGTACCAATTGACTGCGGCCGAAGGGGCTATCTCCTGGGTTAGACATACTACTAACACCCAAAACGTTGATTGTTTATAAACTATTTAGTTCATCTTTCACAACAAAAAAAGTTATTAGTCACACTCGTCACTTACACAATAAACTGACTCCGCAAATTATTGCAATAACATTATTCGTAATTACTTAAATCAATATCGTTACAATCAACACAAAAAACACGTCTGCTTAGTCTCGCGGCTAATTATTTCCTCTAACCGATCTAACTATTTTCATTTAACCATGTGATTATGTCATTGAGTGTATTATTAATGTATTCTTCGTACGTAGCTATATCGTTACATTTTATTATCGCTGTACTATCGTCCGCGAAAAGGATCATAGGAGTGCGCACTGCTTTTACTTAACTTACTCGAAACTTATTTGAAACCAGACAGCAACGTACTGAAATATCTCGGAAATATCATAGAGGTAAAGCACTTGTCAGAATCTAGAGTTATAAAATACGGAGCAAGGGAGCGTAGGTAGTAAAATACGCAAAACAATCACGAAACGCACTAAAATACACTCAATAAATCCGGCGACGCGTGCCTGTGTCGCGTGCGAACCGTCGACTGGCCGGGCGAGGTTTGTTCGGTGTAACGAGTGATTCGTTTACTTCATGGTCTAATAAAACATAATACTTTTTACATAATACGGTTTACTTGACAGTGACAGTATATCTTTCCTGTTTTGTTTCCTAGTCTCTGAGCAAGTTAGTTATAGAAAGATACAGTCTTTATAAGCAAATTTACGTCACTGCCGTCTGTGGCGGACGCCACTAGGTGGTGGATGGTTTTTTGACATTAACCACCTGGTGGTGTCTCAACAGACAAGAAGCAAAAATGGAGGTAAAGCACTTGTCAGAATCTAGAGTTATAAAATACGGAGCAAGGGAGTGTATTAGGTCCTCCATTATTTTTAACATATTATATAAATGTTAAAGTGAAGCTTGATTTTTTTAGAGCTTCAAGGGACCACAGACTTACGTATATGATATTAATTTCAACTTGATACCTCCATGCGTTCCTGAGAAGGGTCTTGATAGTCTGACAGACAGACAGACGGACAACGAAGTGATCCTTTTTTTTTTAAAGGTTCCTTTATTTCCTTTTGAGGTACGGAACCATAAACACAAACATACTCTTCAACTTATTATATCGACGACGACGACGGTCATTGCGGCAGTGCAATAACGGTCGTCGCCATCGTTCTTGCGGCAGGCAAAGTAAGATCTCCTTACTGCTACTGCTTGCTTACTCTCCAATGACGGTCGTCGCCATCGTTCTATCGGCAGGCACAGTAAGATCTCCTTACTGCTACTGCTTGCTTACTCTTCAATGACGGTGTTCGCCATCGTTCTGTCGGCAGGCACAGTAAGATCTCCTTACTGCTACTGCTTGCTTACTCTCCAATGACGGTCGTCGCCATCGTTCTGTCGGCAGGCACAGTAAGATCTCCTTACTGCTACTGCTTGCTTACTTTTCAATGACGGTCGTCGCCATCGTTCTGTCGGCAGGCACAGTAAGATCTCCTTACTGCTACTGCTTGCTTACTTTTCAATGACGGTCGTCGCCATCGTTCTGTCGGCAGGCACAGTAAGATCTCCTTACTGCTACTGCTTGCTTACTTTTCAATGACGGTCGTCGCCATCGTTCTGTCGGCAGGCACAGTAAGATCTCCTTACTGCTACTGCTTGCTTACTCTCCAATGACGGTGTTCGCCATCGTTCTGTCGGCAGGCACAGTAAGATCTCCTTACTACTACTGCTTGCTTACTCTCCAATGACGGTGTTCGCCATCGTTCTGTCGGCAGGCACAGTAAGATCTCCTTACTGCTACTGCTTGCTTACTCTCCAATGACGGTGTTCGCCATCGTTCTGTTGACAGGCACAGTAAGATCTCCTTACTACTAGTGCTTGCTTACTCTCCAATGACGGTGTTCGCCATCGTTCTGTCGGCAGGCACAGTAAGATCTCCTTACTACTACTGCTTGCTTACTCTCCAATGACGGTCGTCGCCATCGTTCTGTCGGCAGGCACAGTAAGATCTCCTTACTGCTACTGCTTGCTTACTTTTCAATGACGGTCGTCGCCATCGTTCTGTCGGCAGGCACAGTAAGATCTCCTTACTGCTACTGCTTGCTTACTTTTCAATGACGGTCGTCGCCATCGTTCTGTCGGCAGGCACAGTAAGATCTCCTTACTGCTACTGCTTGCTTACTCTCCAATGACGGTCGTCGCCATCGTTCTGTCGGCAGGCACAGTAAGATCTCCTTACTGCTACTGCTTGCTTACTCTCCAATGACGGTCGTCGCCATCGTTCTGTCGGCAGGCACAGTAAGATCTCCTTACTACTACTGCTTGCTTACTCTCCAATGACGGTCGTCGCCATCGTTCTGTCGGCAGGCACAGTAAGATCTCCTTACTGCTACTGCTTGCTTACTCTCCAATGACGGTGTTCGCCATCGTTCTGTCGACAGGCACAGTAAGATCTCCTTACTACTACTGCTTGCTTACTCTCCAATGACGGTGTTCGCCATCGTTCTGTCGGCAGGCACAGTAAGATCTCCTTACTACTACTGCTTGCTTACTCTCCAATGACGGTCGTCGCCATCGTTCTGTCGGCAGGCACAGTAAGATCTCCTTACTGCTACTGCTTGCTTACTTTTCAATGACGGTCGTCGCCATCGTTCTGTCGGCAGGCACAGTAAGATCTCCTTACTGCTACTGCTTGCTTACTTTTCAATGACGGTCGTCGCCATCGTTCTGTCGGCAGGCACAGTAAGATCTCCTTACTGCTACTGCTTGCTTACTTTTCAATGACGGTCGTCGCCATCGTTCTGTCGGCAGGCACAGTAAGATCTCCTTACTGCTACTGCTTGCTTACTCTCCAATGACGGTGTTCGCCATCGTTCTGTCGACAGGCACAGTAAGATCTCCTTACTACTACTGCTTGCTTACTCTCCAATGACGGTCGTCGCCATCGTTCTGTCGGCAGGCACAGTAAGATCTCCTTACTGCTACTGCTTGCTTACTCTCCAATGACGGTCGTCGCCATCGTTCTGTCGGCAGGCACAGTAAGATCTCCTTACTACTACTGCTTGCTTACTCTCCAATGACGGTGTTCGCCATCGTTCTGTCGGCAGGCACAGTAAGATCTCCTTACTACTACTGCTTGCTTACTCTCCAATGACGGTCGTCGCCATCGTTCTGTCGGCAGGCACAGTAAGATCTCCTTACTGCTACTGCTTGCTTACTTTTCAATGACGGTCGTCGCCATCGTTCTGTCGGCAGGCGCAGTAAGATCTCCTTACTGCTACTGCTTGCTTACTTTTCAATGACGGTCGTCGCCATCGTTCTGTCGGCAGGCACAGTAAGATCTCCTTACTGCTACTGCTTGCTTACTTTTCAATGACGGTCGTCGCCATCGTTCTGTCGGCAGGCACAGTAAGATCTCCTTACTGCTACTGTTTGCTTACTTTTCAATGACGGTCGTCGCCATCGTTCTGTCGGCAGGCACAGTAAGATCTCCTTACTGCTACTGCTTGCTTACTTTTCAATGACGGTCGTCGCCATCGTTCTGTCGGCAGGCACAGTAAGATCTCCTTACTGCTACTGCTTGCTTACTCTCCAATGACGGTGTTCGCCATCGTTCTGTCGGCAGGCACAGTAAGATCTCCTTACTGCTACTGCTTGCTTACTCTCCAATGACGGTGTTCGCCATCGTTCTGTCGGCAGGCACAGTAAGATCTCCTTACTGCTACTGCTTGCTTACTTTTCAATGACGGTCGTCGCCATCGTTCTGTCGGCAGGCACAGTAAGATCTCCTTACTGCTACTGCTTGCTTACTCTTCAATGACGGTTTTTGAGTAATGTAGTTTTTTCGTGCATTGTTAATTGCGTATAGAATGGACATTATAACGAATCGGAAAGAAATCGTTCGGTAGTAGGTCTCGTATAGCGCTATAAGATTATTTAGTTAAGCTAATGAAACATTATGGAAAGTTAAAAAAAAAACGGCTTTTTCATTTATTTTTTTGCAATTTCCATTGTTATGGAATATTAACTTTTAACTTCCTATCATTTATTCCAGATGCTAAATTTGTGATTTTGTTGAATCTCTCAAAAACTAAATGTATGCATATACGATGCATATACGTACACTCGCCATATAATCGAAATGCTAAAACTGTAAATAATGAATATCTCACAGTGGTAGGATATACGTACGAATGTTTGCATAGAAATAAATGTAGAGTACGTAGATAAATTTAAATATTTAGGTCTAACAATAGATAAGAACTTTAACTGGAAATTACATGTAAATGACGTTTGCAATTATAATAGGCTAAGATCGGTGCTAAGTAAATTTTACCAATTAAAAAAAGTATTGAACAAACAGTCGTTTAGAATTGTATATTTTCCACTTGCTGATTCGCTGATAAGCTACGGACTCCTTGTGTACGGGCGAACCTTTACTAGGTACATATTTAAGAGATGTTAAAGACATACAAGTAAGAGTAATAAAGGTTCTGGTCAGTAGAAATGTTAAAGATAAGTGCAACACAGAGTATGATAAGCTACGAGTATATCCATCTGTAAAGTTTTACTCGTAGATAAAAAAGTAGATTATTTGGTAGGTCTGGAATATTATTATAATATAGAATATAAAGTTAATGTTACAAACAAGTACCTACAACACACGTAAGGTTAGAGAGAACAAACTGGTTCAACCACAGATAACAAATTATTATGGTAAGAGAACATCTACGTAAGTATTTGGTACCTAAAGTGTTTAACAAGGTTACCTATCATAAGTTCGAAACGTATTTGACCGAATTTCATTAATTCACCTAAAACTTTTCAACTATTATTGTTTCAACTATAAAATTTAGGTAGAAGATCAATATTTACTAGCGAACAGGAACAAGCTTTTGTGAAAAGGATTATTAAACTTGCAGAAAGATGATACATACGCAAACAAGCATTTGTGTTTTGTGAGACATAATATATGATATAACATTAGGCTAATAATTTAAAAAACCAACTATAATCGGTTTGACAAAACATCATTTAGAGAGGCGTTACTACCTCTACGGGGTATAATAACGCCTATACATGTTTTTTTTGTTTGATAATTTGTATACAGACTATTTGATTATGTTTAAACTATGAACCATTAAAAAATAAAATTAATTTATATTATTACCTTAGTAATTTTTGTTTTTTTTCACCTGATTGTATAACTGAGAAACCATGTTGTAAAACTTAAAAAAACTGATGAATAAGATACTCCTGCTTAGACTAATTGTGTTTCTAATTACAGAAAACTCTGATTATGCTTTGATATGAAGTAATTTTAAGAAAACTATCGTAGGCGAAATTTAACTTCAGTAGTTTAATTGCGCCAAAACGATTGTGTTTGTATTCTGATCTGAAAGAGGTTCATCATTTTATTATACAGACCAATAATATTTTGTGTTTTATTTATACAATAATAAACATACTTCTCATCAACACATTCTTTTCTTCATCTTCATTTATTTTATAACAGTTATTTACGTTCATCCTTAGATAGGCGTAATTTGACATACCTACTAGACTAAAGTGACACAATTTAACTATATTTTAGTTTGACAGCACTAAGATAGTACGGAGTTTTTAGTTTAGCGAAAATGGCAATTTTTATATTCTGAATTTGACATTTTTCACCTTAAATTTTGATTGTAAAATACCAATCCCACCCCTAAACCTGAACATGTAGGTAATATTTTTTCATGTTTTCCACACAAAAAGTGAAAAATTCCATATAAAACACGTCGAGGCGGCACACCCTGCGTGCCTCCGGCTCTAAAAAAAATCACGGGTGAGGGCAAACCACGGATACCACTTTTTTTTTTATTTTTTGGGTGGGAAATCATCAAATGACTCCTCCCGCTCTGGGCGGAGCGAGAGGGAGTGTCAGACTTTTACTGACCAAAACCCACCCGTGTTCCTTCCGTTGCCTTTGTGCCGGGGCCGCGATATCCCTTTCGGAGAAATTCGCAACCCTGGCAGGCATTGGCCCTTACGGACCCCGTCAGTTGGTGCTGACATCTCTTTGAGGCGCGCGTGGAACACAACGCGCCGTCGACCCGAGCCTGGTCCTAATCGGACGGCGAGCTACCCATTGCCCACCATCCGCAAGCCCGCGCCTACGGTGGCCGGAAGTCGGCTCGCGACTCCCGACGCCCGGGGCGTCTCCTGCGGCGACTAGGGGCGCGAGGGCGCGCATCTTGCATTTCCCTCGCGCGCTCCGCCTCCTCATTCGCGAGCATTACTGCTTCGCAGAAGGAAGTGACGGCTTCCCATGCACTCTCGCTCCGGACCATGGCCTGAGCCAGGGCCGGACGCGAGAGATCGCCGCTGCCGATCGCCTCCGTGAGGACACGGCGGTGCCCCGCCCAAGCCGAGCAGACCTCCACCGTATGCTCCACCGTGTCCTCCGGGCAATCCACACAATGGTAACACCCGGGCGTTTCCTCCCGCTTTATCCTGAACAGGAACCTCCCGAAACAACCGTGTCCGGTGAGGACCTGCGTCAGGCGGAAGGTGAGGACGCCGTGGCGCCTCTCTAGCCACTCCTCAAAGAGGGGCCTTACCGCCGCAATTGTGGCGTGCCCAGCGCTGGGTTGCGACAATCGCACTCTCCATGCCGCCATGAGATCCCGCCGGAGCTCTGTCCGCTGTGCCGTGATTTCTCGCGGCAGCGGAGTTACACCCCGGCGTTTCGCCTCCTCGCGCAACTCCCACATGTGCGCGAGGACTTTTGCCTCCAGATCCCATGGCGGTAGTCCGGCAAGGAGGCTCGCCGTCTCACGGGAGACCGTGCGGTATCCTCTGACCAGCCTAATGGCCATGACCCTTTGGGACGCGTTCAATCGCTGGGCTGGTCGCAGCCTTAATGAACGCGCCCACACCGGTGCCCCGTAAAGGGCCATGGACCGCACGATCCCCGCGTGGAGCCTCCGGCAGGAGGCGTTTGGACCCCCTAGATTGGGCAGAAGCCGCTTCAAAGCAGCCCCAGCCCTCTGCAGTTTGGGAGCCAAACGTCGGAAGTGCTCCACGAAGTTCCGCCGGCTGTCGAGGATGAGTCCCAGGTACTTCATCGTCGACTCGACACCGATGTGAACCCCTCCCGCCGTTATCTGGGAACCCGACAGTGGCGCGTTCCGAGGACCATAGAAACACATGGCCTCGGACTTGTGCAAGGCCACCTCGAGTCCCAGTTGCCAGATCCTATCGACGATTGTCGCAACCCAACGTGTCGCTAGTTCGGCCGCCGCCTCATGCGACCTCCCCTGCACCAGGACCAGCGTGTCGTCAGCGTAGCAGACTACGCTGACGCCGCTAGGGAGGTCGGCGCGCAGCACCCAGTCGTAGCCGATGCGGCCCCAGGACCGATCCCTGCGGGACACCGCACGACATCTCTCGCCGGTTCCACTCTCTGTGGTGACCGGGGTAGATGACGGCCCTGTCCGTCAAATAGGCCTCGACCACTCGACAGAGGTAGGTCGGCATCCGGTGATACCGGAGTGCCTCCCTAATGCAACTCCAGGGCAGGGTATTGAACGCATTGGCGATGTCAAGAGACACCGCCAAGACCACCCCACCCCGGGCAACAGCATCCCCCGTCGTGAGGGCTCGAACGCGCATGTTGGCATCCACCGTAGAGCGCCCCTTGCGGAAACCAAACTGGCTGTCCGCCAAATCCGGCCCCACTCGCACCAGCTGCCCGACAAGGCGGTCTGCAATTACTCTTTCAAAGAGCTTGCCCACCTCGTCGAGCAGCACGATGGGCCGGTAAGCGGACGGAGAGTCCGCCGGGCGCCCCGGCTTCTTGATGAGGACCAGTTTCCCCGTCTTTCAACGAAGTGGGAACTGGCCCCTCTCCAAGCATGCGCTAAAGAGCCCTCGAAGTCGAGGCCCGAGAGCCTCTAAGGCCAGAACCCAGGCTTTTCCAGGTAAGCCGTCGGGTCCTGGGGCGGTATTTTTGGCATTCAGCCTACGTACCGCCACTCTCAAATCTACCCCGGTCACCTCCGGAGATTCGTCGTCGTCGTCGTTTCCTGTGTGGTTCGCATCGGGCACCGCAGGAGGCGGAGCCATGGGCGGGGGAGTATGTTCCCCTCGCGAAGGGAACAGAGCGCTCACCACGTCCTCCACGAGCTGGGGCCGGAGACTCTGCGTCAGCTGGGGAGCCCATGGGCGGAGCTTGTCTCGAACCCATTTATATGGGCGTCCCCACGGGTCTCTGTTCAGAGTCTCCAGCGACTCCTCGCGGGCCAGTCCTCTGGCCCGCTCGATCTCCGCTCGGAGGGCGGTCTGCGCCGCTCTGTACCCGGCGTACAGCTCCGCCTCAATGGCTTCCGTATCCGGCGGGCGGATACGAAGCCTGCGGTGCCTGGCGTACAAGTGGCGCGCATCAACGCACGCCGCGCGTAAAGCGGTCAGCTCACGCGACCACCAGTACACCTGGCGCTGAGCACGTCTGGGCTGGACCCGGGGCATTGCCACGTCACATATTTCGGACATGGCCTCCCGGAAACACTCCGCCTCGTCGTTGATGTCGGCAGGCCTGTCCGGTGATGTCACACAGGCCTGCACGATCGAGGCTTCCAGGAGGAGCTCCCGGTCCAGCTGCTTCAGCGCCCACCGCGGACCACTCGGGGTCTGTCTGACCGGCGTGCCCGAGGTCTGGGCGGAGACGTCAAACCGGATGTACCGGTGATCGGAATAGGTCTCCACCCCCTCCATGACGCGCCAGTCGTTTCAGTACCACGTGGATTCGCGATTGTCAAATTTTATTTTAGTTGTGTCAACATTATTTTTTAGTTTAGAGAATTTTATTTGCAGAATAACTCTAAGATTCTCATAGCCAAAAGTAAGGAATTTTAGTGATAGTTTAGTTAGTTTAGTTCGGTGTACAAGAGAATCGGCACCATTATTAGTCATACGAAGGTAGTTTAATTAGTAATAAGTTTAGGAAAATAATGAGAAATATGTGATTTAATAAATACAGTGGGCTTACTTAAAAACAAAACAACCAATGTTTGAACCAAATGAAAGAATACGATTTAAAAATGTTTATTATCACACTCAATCCAACCTCATACCGAATTTGTGCAATTTCTAAAGAAATAACTAAATTCCGATATTATTATCGGAATTCCGATATTAAGATCTAATATCGGAAATCAGTATCGGAATTGAAAACCTTCCGATATTACATGCCCTAGTAGCGATCTCCCGGGAGAAATCTTGTTCCTCATCTCTGGCTTGCCTTTATTGGCCGGCTGGAGTGGACACTGACGAGAAACAGAGCTCCCACCTCATTCTTGCCTTAATTGGCCGGCTTGAGTGGAGATTCGCAAGAGCAAACGTGCTCGGAGGAAGGAAGTATTCCAGTAAGTGCTCGTAGGGATCTCGACCATCTTCCGGGCTCTGGGATTATTCTGACAGCCGTAGAATACCTCTTCACTCCTCAAGCACTTAAGGACATGTTGCCCCCTTGTCACCCCGTCACTATGTGCTAGCGACAGTTTTCGGGGCCCCATTATTGAGTGTGCAAGTCACCCCCTGCCATTTTATCCGTGTATACCATAACATTAATCAGTCAGGGGACATAGGCCTTCCATAGTTTTAGGTAACCCATCCACTATAGCCACCCAAACCCATAGCCCAATATTTTTGTTTCCATGCTCTGCAATAGTCCTGCACCTGTGTTGTCCTTGGGTGCACTTGCACAGTGCATACAGGGATAATCGTCGGTTGGTGCCTCATTCCATTTAAAATTGTCTAAGGGGCCTCTGCGAGTCGGCTTCGGCCCCTCGTACGCCTTCCAAAGGACCGGGACAGCATGATCCCGACGAGATACATAACACAAAATAATATTATTAGATGTATTCGTACTTGATAAATAACCAATTATTATTGTTGGAGCGCATTTATTTAATACTATTTATAGGAAAGAACTTATTTAAGGAAGTACGTATATAAATCTGTCACTTGGGTTTTATGAAGCACTTATAAATTGTGCCTGTATCGTTAACAATTTATAAAAAAGAGTTTTCGGTACCCGGGCGTCGAAATAAATCGCACGAACGAGAACGCGCTGTCGGGGTGCGCCATCGCTTGCTGATGGAAGCTCAGTTGTGTTTAGAAACCGTTCTTGTACAATGTGAAAGAGACAAAAATATTCTATATTTTAGTGCAAAGTACTGTATATAATTACGGTGCTGTGACCGAAAAAAGTTACGTCCTTCCAGAAGTACTTAAAGTCCTACTGGCAGGACTCCGGGCGATCTATCATTAAAGCCCATCTTATGGCGGCTCGCGGGGTGATATTCCACCCCGACCCTCTTTATAATCAAATAAATGCTCTGGAAGAATAATAATTCTGTGAAGGAAAACGAATGAATTACCTACGAATGTTTAAGTGAATTAATGAACGTCGTTATGAAGTCATTATTTTCTTTATTGGAAGAGGCGCTATTGGTTCCTTTGTAATACGCAGGCCGATATTATACTTACCTAGGAGAGAAATATACAAAAGGACAATAAATTACAAGTTTATTTTATATATTTAGGATCCGTTTGACAAAAGGCATGCATGAATTGGTTTCAGGGTTGGTAACCCTGAAACCAATTCTGGTGAATAAATGATTATCAATGTTAGCTAAATCCTACCTACTTATAAAAGTAGGTCATATTACTTAATCAAAGGAAGCGTGCGTATGTGGGAGCGTGGAGTCACAAAAGAACCAAATAACATGCTGAACATAAGACCTACCTACATGAAAATAAACCCTCAACAATATTATTTACATAACAGCAATCGACACATTTCATGAATAATACATGTGCAGAAAACACAAATCCAATAAAGTTCAGCTGAGAAACGCGGCCGGCACAGATTCTTGACACAGTACACAACACACAGTACACAGAGCTCCGTACACAGTAACAAACAAGTATTTAACAAAGCGGCAATAAAAAGCTTTGTATAGGACTGTTCGCAATATTTGCGAAAATATTCTGTGGAGTAATTTACTTTAGCCGGGACGGTGAGCACAGTGAGCACGGTGAGCACGGCGTTTCCAGTGAGAAAAATAACGAGGATTACAAGTCCTTTCACGCAGAGATTTATTCGTCTTTAAGTCAACAAGAACATTATTGAAAGAAATGTCTTTGACATCAAAGACTTAGATAATGTATGAAAAGAAACAAATATTATTCGAAGCTGTTAATTGTGTGTGGGAGATTATTTTCAGCTTCAGACGGCCAAAGTGTTTGTATAAAGTAGGCACAAAAGAGATAAATAAAATTACAACATCGTATATAGATATGTCGGTACGACGTATGTACCGACACATCTATATGTTGTTATTTTATGTATCTCTTTTGTGCATTATTTTGACCTCCACAACCCAGTTACTGGGTAACACGATCTCCTTGGTAAGACTGGTTGTCAGACTTTTAGGCTTCTGACTATCCGTAACGACAGATCTACTACGACAGCCGGGACCAACGGCTTTCTGTAGCACGGAGAGGTCTCGATATGTAATGGATGGTCTACTGGATCATTTGATTGTCCACGGGACCCGTTGGACCTTGAAGTTGTCTAATTCTATTGACCACCATCACAAAGGCAACTTTGCTTTCAATATTGAACCGACGCTGTTCAAGTGAGGAAGATCAATTCGGTTACAGATACAATATATACGATTGTACATCCTAACGACATGCGATGTATCCCACTCGCGGATTGGCAGTTCAAAGCCGCAGCGCTGTATGCCTCCAATTTGCATACAAATTGCATAGACAGGATCTGCGAAATATTGCACGGATACGTGACAAAATCCAATTTGTCAGAAGCGCTCTTTTTAAGCGCCATTTTTTATAGCTTCACCCACCTCTGAGTTGTTTGCCCTAACGTTTACCTTTGTATTTACAGGTGTATATCTCTATACTCTACCCGTGCGAAATAAGTAGTGAAAACATTTCCTGAAAAACTTAAATCCGATTCATGACGTAGCAACCAAGTACCGTGTAGCAGACAGAGCTACTTACTTGTGCTTGCCAATATCTAAATGTAATTATCGCACTCTGCCAACGAAATAATTACACGCACCTTACGTAAAGAGAATTCAATAGATAAAGGCTTAAATATAAAACCAATAGCCAAGTTATTCGGCTTCGACGATGGAGCAGCCCTACCTAGACAAGACTGATGGTCTGATGTACATGTGGCCGATGACCTGAGAAGACGTCGATTGCAATAAATCGCGATGGATAAATGAGCTTGTGTTATGTTATGTAATGTTATTTTCTTAAGTTCGGATGATATAAATAAATTTGGGTATCAAAGAATTCAATTGATAAAGAAACGGAATAACAAGTCCTGTCCATTACCGACTTAAAGGGGCACAGTCGACTTAACCTTTACAAATTTATTTATTAATTTATTTTACAAAAAATTAATTCGATCTTATTTTTATGACGGGGCTGGGATGGGGATGGATTAATTGCGAGAGGATACGGTGAATCGAGGTGCGAGCTGAGCGAATCCACTGAACATTGTGTCAGAGAGTTATTTGCCTATTGTCGTTCGGAACTCGTACAAAGAGAAGCCGTAACTCTGTGGACGTTTGAAGTCGCTGATAGCTTTTTGAATGTACATATAAGTAGTTATGATGGGAAGGTATTCGCTTTGTGTTGGTGGAGATATGATGTAGCGAATGACTTTTCCCTTTACTTTTATGTACAAAGTTTCGAACGTGTTGGCTAGTCTACAACATTCATAGCAGGGTTGACTCTGCAGAGGTTATACCTTCCAGTAAAGACACTCACGGTCTTACCGAGGTTCTTAAATACATCTAAAGATAGGGGATACAATCCTACTTCAAATATCAAGTTTTTAGAACAGTATTATATTCATGCATAAGTTTTCTCATCGGATTTTTCAAACATAAACCATTCTTTTTTTATTTTGAGGGTGTGAAATCATCAAATGACTTCACCCGCTCTGGGCGGAGCGAGAGGGCGTGTCAGTTTACTTACTAAAACGCACCCGTGTTCCTTCCGTTGCCTGTGTGCCGGGGACGCGAGCATTACTGCTTCGCAGAAGGGAGTGACGGCTTCCCATGCACTCTCGCTCCGGACCATGGCCTGAACCAGAGCCGGACGCGAGAGATCGCCGCCGCCGATCGCCTCCGTGAGGACACGGCGGTGCTCCGCCCAAGCAGGGCAGACCTCCACCGTATGCTCCACCGTGTCCTCCGGCCGATCCACACAGTGGTGACACCCGGGCGTTTCCGCCCGCCTTATACGGAAAAGGAACCTCCCGATACAGCTGTGTCCGGTGAGCACCTGCGTCAGGCGGAAGGTGAGGACGCCGTGGCGCCTCTAACATAAACCATACTTAAACCTAAACACTATAATTATGATATCTTGTTCAACAACACCTCGTGCAATGACACAATAATTAGTAAGCAGCCTCAAGTAACTTATAATTAACGAGCTCCTAATTATAATGAGTGAATCGCAACAAAAGGGCTTTCATTTTAATGCTCACAAAACAAATTATTTTCCGGGTCACGAGATAAGTTAAAATGGAACAATTTAATAGCTACCTCATTTTCAGCTTTTGTACAATTGTTTAGATAAGTGTTGTATTTTAGGGTCCCGTTCAATATAAAGGCTACTCGACTAATACCCTACCAAAATTAACAGCATCTATAGATGAGTGAATCTGTAATGAGTAGGACGGTACCTGGATAAATAAAACGATTATTTGCGGTGAAACTTGAATAAGTATTTGTATCTTAGAATTCATTAATACATTTTTATATTTATCTTCTAACAGCCGCTTGTCAGCAGATCTTTTTAGTGTTCTGTACCTCAAAAGGAAGAAACAGAAGCCTTATAGGATCACTCGTGTGTTTGTCTGTCTGGCTGTTGGGTACACATATTATTATGAATTTCTGTGACCCAAACACAGACGTGTAACATAAATCAATGAATTTTCAATACGGTATTAGTTTTGCAAACTAACGTGTGACATACTTACCTATCAAATGAAAGGGCTTGTTGCTGGGATCTTAATTTTTTTTTTTATTATTTTAAATTTATTGAAAATTGACCAATCCGGAGGGGATTTGTCAATTTTCAATAAATTTTAAAATTAACATCCCCCAGTATCTCCGAAACTACTGAAAAAATACAGAGAATGGTTCTTTACTCATAGATTACATGGAAATCTATAAGAATGAATCTTAACATAACATGGTTAATCTCTCAATATTGTGCGTACAAACTTACATTTTGCAGTTGGAATTTATGGGAGAACATGTATTTCAACTACAATGTTAAGTTTGTCGTTGGGATAAATTCATATCCCAACTACGGAACCCTTCATTGTGCGTGATGGAGATGGACTTTGCCGGCTTTTTTAATTCTAATTTATATAAATAATTACTTAAATGTTTGTCTCGTATTCATTAAATCAACTAAAACTCGCGGAGTTTGCATGCTAATAGCACGTCAGGTGACAGCCCCTACACTACACAGTGGAGTGGACTACCTACACATCTACCAAAATAAGACTTATTTTAGTGATGTCACTTAGTAACATCACTAACTCTAGGTCTGAGGCAATCCACTCTGTGCCAAAGGTAGGTAGATTCTAGGGACGAGCCGGACGGGCTTGCAACCTGTTGCTACTTACGCACGATTACCTATTAGATTATCGACTGACACGCCTAAAATCTTAGCGTGGGATGAGTAGAGAAAGTAATAGTAGATTATGCACTAAGGGGATAAAGTAGTGTCTTATGTGGCGGGCGCCCGCCGTATTGAATCCCGAGCAAAACGAAGGACTCTAGCGTTAACTCCAGAGCGGAGCGAGGGAATTCAGAGTTAACTCCCATGCAAAGCGAGGGAGATAAGACAAGAATCCTGAGTGCAGCGTTGGATTCAAGTTCGCCCAAGACGAAGGCACCTTTATCCTCGAGGAGAATACTCTACTTTTCACACCATCTACGAGACAATAAAAAGCAATAGTACTAGAATCAAAGTATTTATTAAAATTACAATTACAGTTATTAGACCTATTTAATACAATTAAATGTTAAAGGTAATGTTTGATATATTAGACCAGTTGTGGAAAGACAAAGTTATGTTTTTATTCGGTACATTTATTGAAGTTGAGGTAGAGTTTATTTGAGTATTACTGATAGGTAAAGTTTCAGACACTTGGGTCAGCTGAGGACCATTTTGGATCGTGAAAGTTGGTGAAGGTGGAGCTTGAGGCAGCGGGCTAGATGAATAGTGTTTTGATGTGGAAGGTTGTGGTGACAAAGGTGTCCAAGGATCAGTTATCAACGGTGTTTTTAGTTTGATTTTGTCATCAATACGACAGCTTATTTTATCCTTATTTTGTATAGAATTTTCAATGTAGCCCTCTGCTACTACATCAGATTTCCAGCCACCGTGTCTTTTAATCTGGGTCATGTCTGCTCCTGAATCCGCCAATAGAGTAGCCGATGTTCTCCTGAAACAATGGCCCGTGCAGAGCTCGGCATCTGTAATTTCGGCATGCTGCTGATCTTATTTTCTCCAATGACTTGCCTGGTACACTTGCCATTATTTTCCAATGACTTGCCTGGTGCACTTGCCATTATTTTCCAATGACTTGCCTGGTGCACTTGCCATTATTTTCCAATGACTTGCCTGGTGCACTTGCCATTATTTTCCAATGACTTGCCTGGTGCACTTGCCATTATTTTCCAATGACTTGCCTGGTGCACTTGCCATTATTTTCCAATGACTTGCCTGGTGCACTTGCCATTATTATAAGCTACGAAAAATCTGTTAGTGTTTATATTAGAGGGGCGTAGAGCTTGGTACTTTTCGATAATTCTTACGTATTCTCTACGGACTACGAATGACCGTTCTTTCTTTGATTTTGTATCTGGCAAATTTACCAGCAACAAATATAAATGTTTTTCGATTTTAAGGTTTATAAGTTCATTTCCACGACAAGCGCCATTCACTCCAATTAATGTCACCTGTTACAAATATAGGTAGGTAGGTAAGTATTTAAGTAGGAAGGTAACTTACGTAATATATTATTTTTTATGTATTACATGTTATTATTTTTAATAACAACACATATGTAAACCTTACGAAGGTTTACAATAATAATTATTATTTAACTTAGAGTCGAAACATCACATAACAGTAGATCGCACACAAGCGATCGATTCATGAGCGGGTAGCTAGCACCTATACTTACCTATAGTAAGTATGCACGTATGTAGCTATTTTAGTTGCTAAAATTTAATCAATAGGTAGGTACAGTCAGCATCAAAAGTTGTTGACCACCTTTAGATTTTCAAAATCGCTGTACACCGTATTCACTATTAGCACTTCACTATACAGCGATTTTGAAAATCTAAATGTGGTGCTGACTGTACCTACTTACTTTTGTGACAAGAAAGCTGTGGTCAGGGGCTTCATTTAGAAACGTTTCTACATTTTAAGCTGTGAAAACTTTTGATTTCTTAAAGACGATGTCCTTCTGATTTCCTTTTTAAAAATGCCAGTAATTTGGTGTATGTATTAATTTGTATATTATTTTTTATGCGTATTGTTGACCTGAGCATCGAATAGATGCACCATATGCTACTTGGCTTCTTTTTTCATGATAAATGCTGGAAGTAGACTAAAAGCACTGATTCAGATACAGACTTGACGCCCTTTGTAGTTTTCATCGATTTATATCGAGTAGTTTTCCATTTGTAAAAATCGTCGTAGGCTTTAATGTACGATTCCTTGGACTTTTCTGGAAATAGATGGTTAGCAATGCCAAAGGCTTCGGATCTTCGGATTTAATGTACCTACTCCGGAGTCAAATCACTATCGTCACTCGACATTTTTGTGAAAATTTGTATGTAAAATCAAAGCAAAGCAATTTTCAGTATTCGTGCCTCTTTTCTGTTTTTATTTTATTTATATTCTACTCGTGGTGGCCTGTTCAATTTCCGAACAATTAATTTTTTAGTGCAGATCATGGTGAATGCATGGAATTAGTATGTACCTACGACCTATCGTAAATGTTCGTATGCGATTTCTACTTTATGTTCCAATTCAAATCACATTAATGACCAGCGGGTCATAATGAAATTCAGTACAATATTATTGCCCTGCTAGACCTCAGGTCTTAAATGACTTACTTTAGGTTAGGTTGCATGACATTTTGACATTGTAGAGCAGGTGGTGTGAAAAAAAATAATTATGGTGTTGCTCTTCTACTAAGTATATGGCACACACATAGTAGACAGCGAACGCTTATGCGGTAGAAAATAAAATGACGGCACAATCGACAATTTTGCTCTAAGGGTGGGTCCGATTCCCGCCCGAAACAAATATGTTATGAAGTTTTTATGAATTCAAATGAATTGCATATTTTCTCTAATTACAGACAAATAAAACACATTCGACTTCTAATGCATAATGTAGATAAAAACAATGCTTAATGTACAAACACAATAACCACAACACGATCAGTATCGCTCCGTCCCTGCTAAATGTTGAATGCATGCCTACTTACCAGTGTTTTACATGTTAGCAAATAAATAAATAAATAAATAATTCGTGTAAACAAAATCATCTCGTTGGTACCCGACGCACGTGCTGCGTGGATTAGCGGCGGCCACATTCAAACACTGCCTTGGCCCATATAACTCTTTGTTCCGCAAATAGGTAGGTACTCACGGCATTATTACGGCTAATTAGGAACGGTAATGTGAACCGGAAAATTCGAACACAATAACAAGTCATGTTTTTCTTTAGAAACAAACAAGAATGAACGAAGTACATGTTACTTTTGGTAGGAATTTACTTATTTCTTCATTCGTAGATCATCATTATTAACTTGGGACAAAAACGTTGTGCCATCTATATTCGCTGTAGGTTAGTAATAATGTGAGATTTAGTGCCATCTATCGGCAGTATATTGATAAGGATGTCGTTGTTTTTTCGCGAGTTTAACCCTTTGTTCACTGAATTACTTTCGGAGCATTTGATAGAGGGCGTTGTTTATGCACGAGAAGCGAAACAATATTCCTTGGGCGAAACTGAAATATGATTAACGTAATACTAATAATGTGTTATTTTTTATATAGTCTTGCTTTGATTAAGATGGGTCTTGGTCTTGGAAAACAGGATGTCTCCAGACGTCGACGAGCAAACTTGTATTTTTGTCTATTTTCCTCTTTTGCGTCTGCCTTAGTTCCTAAAGAGGCCAAGCACAGATAATTAGGGATGATGAAATAAAACCTTGTGTATATTTCTACATTTATTATATGTTACAACATACAAAACATATAGTAACAACAATATACGATCATATAATTACGCCGATGCTAGACGGGGCAGCGCGGAATTATTAGTTTCATTTATTTATTGTAAACTTCCTAGTTTGGACACGATTTCAAGAGACTAGACCAAAGAATAAAAACAATATATAATAAAACTTAGTAATTAATACAATAGAATTTGTGAATATATTGTTTTTTTATTCATAAAAATAAATATCGTTTTTGTTGGAAGTCAGTTATAAATAGAAATACTAAACATATGGCCTGTTTCACCACCTCTGGACAAGTAAGTTAATTTGATTGTCATATAAATCCATACAAATCCTTTTCCCGATCTTGTGCCTGTCCGGATACTGTGAAGCAGGCCTCTATTATAAGTATAAGAATGACAACACGATGTCATTGAATAATGTTTCTCAGACGGCAGCTTACTATTCCCATCGATTGCCATTCCCACACCAAAATCAAAACAAATATAAACAAGTACATAACAGTTATGTATACGATGTATAATATAGTATACATAATGGTGGAGAGATGTAGGAAGCTCTGAGACTATGCTACGTTAAGTTAAAGCTACAGTACGTTGCGTGCGACTCCGAGGGGTTGTCAGTTTCATTTTATAGTCTAATAATACGACGGAAATATCTGCAGACCGACACATTCACTAATGCATGCGGCAAAATAGAGAACTAACATGAAACCTATTGAATTTGATAGGTTTTTAACATCTTCCCTTGACAAGCAGCGTAGTCAATATATTCACAATTCAACATTGCCGATGTGGGTTTACTTTGCCCGCGATCCCGTAATGAAAATAACAGCATTATAATTTTATTGAGGAACAGTATTACTAGCTTTACCCAGTTGCACAAAGACAAACATTAATACCCCATTACGTAATGGGTCATTAACGCTAATGATTTCATTAATTTCAAATGTTGCTTTCTGCAACAAATTAAAACAAGTTAATGGAAGATTAGTATTTAATGACAGCTTTAAAAGCTAAAGTTCATTTCTGCAACTGGCTGTAATTAAATATAATAATTATGTCCTCTCGACAGCTAAACCTAAAAAATGTCCAGATACATTTCCGTCGCATTACACCCTTAATATTATTAATTTAAACAAGAATTTGGGATAAACATTTATGAAAATTCTGCGAGTGCGATCCAGATGTCAAGAATTGGCGCAGCGCCATCTATTGCTGTAGTTATAGTTAAACAATTAGTTTGAAGGGTTACAACACGTGATTTAAGAGTAAGCTAAGTTAGTTTCAAGCACAGAAGTCAGAAAACTAACCAATAAATTAGATGCTACATCACCGGGACATTTTAACAGACATAATATTAATAATAAAGGTTCACAATTTGCCGCTAGGCCCTGAAAACATACAATGATTATTTAGTTAGATTAGTTTGAGAGTTTGCGACCAAATAAGCCGTTCTCTTCATCCTCCCTGGGACTTAAGAATGATCTTTATCAGTTACAAATGAACTCTCCATAATAAATGTCTGTCATCTGTGCTAGAAATGTTATAGAAACGTGTATATCTATCGTAGCCTAACATTAATATTGGAACACTTATACTCGAGTTCAATTCCTTCTGTGTCTTAGCGATACGTGTACTTACGGCTAGTGTCGCGTCGTCTTATTAAATATCGCTCTTTGAACTGAACGGTATCCGATATTGACGCGAGATTGTTGTTAACTTGTATAGTGCGGCCACACTTCGCAACAAATGCTTCGAAGACTCCCAAGTAATGAAACTTACATTCAAGAATAGTTTTTGGTATTATAATCTGTGAGATATTCAAGTATATAAAATATGTAGGAATCGAATCGAGCTGTTTTTTACCTACGTTCGTGTTCAAAACTAAAATAATACACAAATATTTTCCTTTTTACAGATATCTTGGGGCATTTTAGGGCTTATTGTCTGCAGCTTGTTTAATTACTTGTATGAAGATTTATATGTTGAAGGGGATTGACTAGATAAGCAGGTACAAGCTGACTGTTAGCGCGGAAATTCCAATACAATTCTAGAGAAACCGTTCTTTGAATTTTAAATATTGAAAGGTAAATCAGAAGCGTAGTGAGACCGCAGCTTACAATTGAAAATAAACCCTATAAATAGTTATTATAACGTTTGAAATCATTCAGCCTTAGTGTTATGTAAGGTCAGCGTCAGCAATATCTGAAGATCTGTCGCTAGCCGCTTACTTGTGCACTTCACAACTAATTAAATAACGTGACTATGTCTGTGCTAATATAAACAGTACTAATACTTTAGTCTCAAATTCATGTGATTTCGGAAAAGCAACTTTAACACTTAGACATAAAGTTTAATTTCCACTGTAAATGTTTTCACCACTTCAATACTACGACTCATTCTGAAAACAACTTTATTTACACTACAGTAAAATTATTATTTGTGTAAGTGGTAATAACATGTATTATAAACAAGGATTTTAATACTTTGCATAGTTTCCCTAAGATGTCGGGCCTCTAGATACCAGGTATTGTTGAAAGTATTGTCCTGTGATAGGGTTTACCAGTTAAACTAAGCAGCTTTTTATTTTTTTGCCTTTCATCCATATTTTAAGAAAATGCGTCTTATTTGAAAAAATCGATACCTACCAACCCGAAAAATGTGTTGCTATGTTTCAAGAACTCACACAGACATTGTCACAATAATCTTACACATAAACCTTTAAACATTGAAATATAGTCCTTATGTTTATAAAAATAAAAGCTACATATATAGTTATAGAGAATCTCTTTGGTGACAGTGTAACAAATGCATTGCTCACAACTTTTCTACTTGACGACACTTTGGTGTGCATAGTGCAGGTATGTGCACATTATACCGGGCCACGATTAAGCTCAACAAACGTTTATTACTTTTTTTAGATAAACAACAAAGTAAATTAAAACATACTAGAAAGTCTTGCAAGCTGTGCAACTCAGTACATATAGCCGATAGATGAAATATTTAATAAATACTTGACAACAGATAGTAAATAGATGGACAAATATACTCTCTCTCTCTCTCTCTCTCTATGCGGCCCGATTTAATACACGCATACCTTTCAAACAGTCTAATAAGTCGATTTATTACAGAAAAATCAATCGTTCTATTGGTCACGATAGTTCCTTACGCTATGGACACTTACTGAGCTAAAATAAATGCTACGCATTGGTACATGTTGCATAATACGAAATAAACATTTTTTTAATAAATAGTACATAATTTTATCGTCATCTAGACGTCAAAGTTAAGTCTCCGTCGACTATTAGCTATTATATTCTTCCAAAGCCTACAAAACCCAAGGATTTAATGTTTGAAGAAAAAAATAATATTATTTGAGTCCAGATTTCATTTTAAGTCGTGCGAAGCGTCGCTTTAAGAATTTGATACTATTGCAAGTTACGCTCTAGTCAGTAGTAACCTTTAAAGCTTATTTTTCAAATACTTATTTGTTTATTCAACTTTATCATTTGCGCAACGCAAGAATATTGATGTTATTATAATAAATATTATGCGTTTTAGAACCACAGATACAAGCTATGCTATCAAAAATCGTATGTGTGCAAATAACATGCTAATTTGATCTCTATTAACAATATTTACATTGTGCAACAATTCATGCTTTTTCATTGATTTTACAGAAAGTTACATTTAACAAACAGTTCTTGCAATTACACAAAACTTTATACAGCTTTTTATAATGTCTTATTAAACACTTGGTTGATAAATAAAATATGTTTCTATGTATCATACGTACTCGGTATATAAAGCTAAGTATATCCCTTGCTTTTCGTCATTTCATGTGTCAAATACAGACTACAAGAATTTATATGCAGCATAGTATTATAGACCATGTCTCTGGTCACTTCACAAATTATTTCGTTGACATAATATTTATATGTCCTGACATCACATACAATCGATGGTGCAGCTGCAGTGTAATTTGTGCTCCGACAGTTATTCGACGATATTACAACATTATATAATCGTACAATAACATATACTTCGGAGCAAAGCCACAGTTAGTTACATATTATGTCGAACGGTCACAGAGTAACAAACCTGATGCATGGCGGTGCTTGCAGTCACAGAGTAGCGACACACGTCGCGACGTGTTGCAGTGCGGCTGTGCGCAGGCTGTGGCAGCTCACAGTAGCGACACACGTCGCGACGTGTTGCAGTGCGGCTGTGGGCAGGCTGTGGCAGCTCACAGTAGCGACACACGTCGCGACGTGTTGCAGTGCGGCTGTGCGCAGGCTGTGGCAGCTCACAGTAGCGACACACGTCGCGACGTGTTGCAGTGCGGCTGTGGGCAGGCTGTGGCAGCTCACAGTAGCGACACACGTCGCGACGTGTTGCAGTGCGGCTGTGGGCAGGCTGTGGCAGCTCACAGTAGCGACACACGTCGCGACGTGTTGCAGTGCGGCTGTGGGCAGGCTGTGGCAGCTCACAGTAGCGACACACGTCGCGACGTGTTGCAGTGCGGCTGTGGGCAGGCTGTGGCAGCTCACAGTAGCGACACACGTCGCGACGTGTTGCAGTGCGGCTGTGCGCAGGCTGTGGCAGCTCACAGTAGCGACACACGTCGCGACGTGTTGCAGTGCGGCTGTGGGCAGGCTGTGGCAGCTCACAGTAGCGACACACGTCGCGACGTGTTGCAGTGCGGCTGTGGGCAGGCTGTGGCAGCTCACAGTAGCGACACACGTCGCGACGTGTTGCAGTGCGGCTGTGGGCAGGCTGTGGCAGCTCACAGTAGCGACACACGTCGCGACGTGTTGCAGTGCGGCTGTGGGCAGGCTGTGGCAGCTCACAGTAGCGACACACGTCGCGACGTGTTGCAGTGCGGCTGTGGGCAGGCTGTGGCAGCTCACAGTAGCGACACACGTCGCGACGTGTTGCAGTGCGGCTGTGGGCAGGCTGTGGCAGCTCACAGTAGCGACACACGTCGCGACGTGTTGCAGTGCGGCTGTGGGCAGGCTGTGGCAGCTCACAGTAGCGACACACGTCGCGACGTGTTGCAGTGCGGCTGTGGGCAGGCTGTGGCAGCTCACAGTAGCGACACACGTCGCGACGTGTTGCAGTGCGGCTGTGGGCAGGCTGTGGCAGCTCACAGTAGCGACACACGTCGCGACGTGTTGCAGTGCGGCTGTGGGCAGGCTGTGGCAGCTCACAGTAGCGACACACGTCGCGACGTGTTGCAGTGCGGCTGTGGGCAGGCTGTGGCAGCTCACAGTAGCGACACACGTCGCGACGTGTTGCAGTGCGGCTGTGGGCAGGCTGTGGCAGCTCACAGTAGCGACACACGTCGCGACGTGTTGCAGTGCGGCTGTGGGCAGGCTGTGGCAGCTCACAGTAGCGACACACGTCGCGACGTGTTGCAGTGCGGCTGTGGGCAGGCTGTGGCAGCTCACAGTAGCGACACACGTCGCGACGTGTTGCAGTGCGGCTGTGGGCAGGCTGTGGCAGCTCACAGTAGCGACACACGTCGCGACGTGTTGCAGTGCGGCTGTGGGCAGGCTGTGGCAGCTCACAGTAGCGACACACGTCGCGACGTGTTGCAGTGCGGCTGTGGGCAGGCTGTGGCAGCTCACAGTAGCGACACACGTCGCGACGTGTTGCAGTGCGGCTGTGGGCAGGCTGTGGCAGCTCACAGTAGCGACACACGTCGCGACGTGTTGCAGTGCGGCTGTGGGCAGGCTGTGGCAGCTCACAGTAGCGACACACGTCGCGACGTGTTGCAGTGCGGCTGTGGGCAGGCTGTGGCAGCTCACAGTAGCGACACACGTCGCGACGTGTTGCAGTGCGGCTGTGGGCAGGCTGTGGCAGCTCACAGTAGCGACACACGTCGCGACGTGTTGCAGTGCGGCTGTGGGCAGGCTGTGGCAGCTCACAGTAGCGCGCACTTGCCGAACTTGCGCCGCCGACGTTGCTTCTCCTCCTGCTGTGGGTGGTTGCGGATTATGCGCACCAACTAGAAGAGAACCGTAAGATGATGTTACAATTAGGGAAATTAGTTATTCGGATTCGGTAATAAATAAAGAGAGGCCACCTTAGAACAAGGATTAGCAACCATAACAATATTAGGAGCCGTCCATTAATCACGTGATGTTTACTAGCAACTTATTAACCCACTCCCCCGTGGTGAGGTATTACACTAACACAACCCCCCTTCCTACATAAAATCACGTGTATATATTTTGCCTTTAAAAACAGGTATTATCGTTGCCTGGCAACGGCGAGTCAAGGTCACGCGCCGCTTTTCGGTTTAGAAATCCCGCGTTAAACGAAAAAATGAATACACGTGATATCTCACTACCAGGGACCGTACAACCTCGGATAAGAGTTAAGCTTTTCGAAGGGGTAAGCCGTTTATGAGGTTACCTTTATCATAATGTAACCCTTTGAATGGGTTCTATGCTTAAAACCCAGTAAAAGGGTTATCTCTTCAATATGGATAACCCATTGAATGGGTTTTCTAATTGAAACCCAGTGAAAAGGTTACATGCTAACCCATTGAATGGGTTCTATACTTGAAACCCAATGAAAGGGTTACCCATTCATTAAGATAAATTATTATAACATAAGGGTTTTGATAGGGTTACCATATAGTTATTCAATAAACTAGTGCTAAGTAGGTGGTGGGTGGGGTGGAGCGAGCACCACGCACCATCCACCATCGCTGGCGCACATTGCCCTTATTTCACTAGACATCGTAGACTTGTAGACGAAACACATGCTACCTACATTTTAGATGCCTACACAGTAAGGTGGTGTGTGTCCTGAGTTTCTGACAATTATTGTCTTGTGACCCGTGTTATCGTAGTCAATTGAATGAGCAAGGGGTAAGTAAGAATTTGGTCTGTTTTTTATTATACCTATACTAGTTTATGTCCGCGACTTCGTCCGCGTAGAAGTCGAAAATGGTTCTAATAGGATTTTTTATTGAAACGAAGTTTTGGAACGAAGTTTTGGAACGAAGTTCCTTATCGCGCGTTGCGAAAGGGGGTTAGACGGAAAAAATTAGGACCAAAAGTTGTAACGACACTTTTTGCTATAGTTGTAAGCCGAGCGGCGTGCGCGTGTTTATCTGTCTGTCTCTCTCTCAAAGTCGAAGTCGAAGTCGAAGTCGAAGTCGGAGTCGAAGTCGAAGTCAAAGTCGAAGTCGAAGTTGGAGTCGAAGTCGAAGTCGGAGTCGAAGTCGAAGTCGGAGTCGGAGTCGAAGTAGGAGTCGAAGTCGAAGTCGGGGTCGGGGTCGGAGTCGAAGTCGGAGTCGGAGTCGAAGTCGGAGTCGAAGTCGAAGTCGGAGTCGGAGTCGAAGTCGAAGTCGGAGTCGAAGTCGGAGTCGAAGTCGGAGTCGGAGTCGAAGTCGAAGTCGAAGTCGAGCGAGTGTATAAGTCGACACGATTCAAGAGACTTATACTTATATACTTATACTTCGAGATCAAAAGTTGTAACGACACTTTTTGCTATAGTTGTAAGCCGTGCGGCGTGCGCGTGTTTCTCTGTCTGTCTGTCTGTCTGTCTGTCTGTCTGTCTGTCTGTCTGTCTGTCTCTCTCTCTCTCTCTCTCTCATAGAAAGAGGAACTTCGTTCCATCTGGGTGTCCCTTGACACCTCTCAAATTTTTGGTTTTTTACGTTATTAATTTTGTTATCTATACATATAAAATGCTTTGTCCTGAATGACTGACTGACGGATCAACGCACAGCCTAAACCGCTGATCGTAGAGACCTGAAACTTGGAGGGTGAGTTTTTTGTATTACGTAGGCATCCGATAAGAAAGGATTTTTCTAAATTCTACCCCTAAGGGGATGAAAAAGGGGGGAAAGTTTGTATGGGACAACGTGATACCTTGGTCCAATCTACTTCAAATTTTGCATAAACATTTTTTAATAGAATTAATGGAAGACCTGTTTCGTCTTTTGTTGAAATTCATCCCCTAACGGGGTTTAATAGGGGTAGAAAGTTATTTTGGGAGTGATTTGCTTCGAAGTTGATATCAATACTCCTTAGTGCTTTTGATTTAAATTAAATTTTACTTTAACACATGTTTGAAAAGTCAATCCGATTTTATTCAAAAAAGGTTGAACTCACATAAAGGCTTGGTGCTTGCAATGCAAATACTCTTTAAAATTGGAATGTCTCGAAAGTCACCGTACTATATATATTAGTACCGCATTTGAAGGTTTCTAAGCTTTACAGAGGTCTGTATTTATTCCTTGGATTCCCCTAACACCCTCAAATTACCCCTTCGAATTCAAGAGAGTGCAGTTTCCCATAGTATGCTTCGCAATGACTATAAACAAAGCTCAAGGTCAAACTCTTAAGGTAGCGGGAGTAGACTTGAGGGAAAGCTGCTTCTCCCACGGCCAGTTGTATGTGGCATGCTCCAGAGTAAGCGCACAGAGTAGCCTTTTTTTTTTTTTGGGTGGGAAATCATCAAATGACTCCTCCCGCTCTGGGCAGAGCGAGAGGGAGTGTCAAACTTTTACTGACTAAAACCCACCCGTGTTCCTTCCGTTGCCTATGTGCTGGGGCCGCGATATCCCTTTCGGACAGACCCGCAACCCCAACAGGCATTGGTCCTTCCGGACCCCGTCAATTGGTGCTGACATCCCTTTGAGGCGCGCGTGGAACACAACGCGCCGTCGACCCGGGCCTGGTCCTTATCGGACGGCGAGCTGCCCATCGCTCACCGTCCGCAGGCCCGCGCCTACGGTGGCCGGAAGTCAGCTTGTGACTCCCGACGCCCGGGGCGTCTCCTGCGGCGACTAGGGGCGCGAGGGCGTGCAGCTTCAATCTCCCTCGCGCGCTCCGCCTCCTCCTTCGCGAGCATAACTGCTTCGCAGAAGGAGGTGACGGCCTCCCATGCACTCTCGCTCCGGACCATGGCCTGAACCAGGGCCGGACGCGAGAGATCGCCGCCGCCGATCGCCTCCGTGAGGACACGGCGGTGCCCCGCCCAAGCCGGGCAGACCTCCACCGTATGCTCCACCGTGTCCTCCGGGTGATCCACACAATGGTGACACCCGGGCGTTTCCTCCCGCTTGATCCTGAACAGGAACCTCCCGAAGCAACCGTGTCCGGTGAGGACCTGCGTCAGGCGGAAGGTGAGGACGCCGTGGCGCCTCTCTAGCCACTCCTCAAAGAGGGGACTTACCGCCGCAATTGTGGCGTGCCCAGCACAGAGTAGCCTGGTGATTTTAGCACCCGAAAGAAAAACAAAAAACTTGAGAGGTGTCAAGGGACAACCGGATGGAACGAAGTTCCTCTTTCTATGAGAGAGAGAGAGAGAGAGAGAGAGAGACAGACAGAGAAACACGAAACACGCGCACGCCGCACGGCTTACAACTATAGCAAAAAGTGTCGTTACAACTTTTGGTCTCGAAGTATAAGTATAAGTATATAAGCCTCTTGACTCGTGTCGACTTATACACTCGCTCGACTTCAACTTTGACTTCGACTTCGACTTCGACTCAGACTCAGACTCCGACTTCGACTTCGACTTCAACTTCGACTCTGACTTCGACTTCGACTCCGACTTCAACTCCGACTTCGACTCCCAACTTCGACTTCGACTTCGACTTCAACTTCGACGCTGACTTCGACTTCGACTCCGACTTCGACTCCCGGCTTCGACTCCGACTTCGACTCCGACTTCGACTTCCGACTCCGACTTCGACTCCGACTTCGACTCCGACTCCAACTTCGACTCCAACTTCGACTCCAGCTCCGACTTCGACTCCGACTTCGACTCCAACTCCGACTTCGACTCCGACTCCAACTTCGACTCCGACTTCGACTCCAGCTCCGACTTCGACTTTGACTTCGACTTCGACTCCGACTTCGAGTCCGACTTCGACTTTGACTTTGAGAGAGAGACAGACAGAGAAACACGCGCACGCCGATTTAAAAGATATAAGATTTTGAAAGTTACACGGGTCTTATCGGGTATTATTATCTTTTTACAACGAAATCGAAATACTACACCTACTACAGTATTTCTTTGTAAACAATATTTTTTGTTTTTCTTTCGGGTGCTAGAATCACCAGGCTACTCTGTGCGCTTACTTTGGAGCATGCCACATACAACTGGCCGTGGGAGAAGCAGCTTTCCCTTAAGTCTACTCCCGCTACCTTAAGAGTTTGACCTTGAGCTTTGTTTGTAGTTATTGCGAAGCATAATTTGATGGGAAACTGCACTGTCTTGAATTCGAAGGGGTAATTTGATGGTGTTAGGGGAATCCTAGGAATCCCCTAACACCATCATCCTAATCCTAGGAATCCTAGGAATGAGGAGCTCGTGGCTAAGTAACAACAGCCGCACTGGTCGATCCATCAGGTTAAGCTACGCTTGCCGGGGTTGGTCAATGGATGGGTGACCATCTTTACATACCGAGAATCCTCCGTGTCTCGGAGAGCACGTTAAGCCGTTGGTCCCGGCTGTCATTCGTGGATCTTTGACAGTCGTTACGGGTCGTCAGAAGCCCGAAAGTCTGACACCAGTCTTACCAAGGGGTATCGTATTACCCAGTTACTGGGTTGTGGAGGTCAGATAGGCAGTCGCTCCATGTAAAATACTGGTATTCAGCTGCATCCGGTTAGACTGGAAGATGACCCGAACATAGTTGGGAAAAGGCTAGGCAGATTGATTGATTTGAGGGGAATCCTAGGAATAAATACAGGCCTCTGTAAAGCTTAGAAACCTTCAAATGCGGTACTAATATGTATAGTACGGTGACTTTCGAGACATTCCAATTTTAAAGAGTATTTGCATTGCAAGCATTGGTGCTTGCAATGCAAATACTCTCCGATCCGATTTTATTCAAAAAAGGTTGAACTCACATAAAGGCTTGGGCCTTTATGTGAGTTCAACCTTTTTTGAATAAAATCGGATTGACTTTTCAAACATTGTGTCAAAATAAAATGTAATTGAAATCAAAAGCACTAAGGAGTATTGATATCAACTTGGAAGCAAATCACTCCCAAAATAACTTTTTACCCATATTTAACCCCGTTAGGAGATGAATTTCAATAAAATACGAAACAGGTCTTCCATTAATTCTGTTAAAAAATGTTTATGCAAAATTTGAAGTAGATTGGACCAAGGAATCACGTTGTCCCATACAAACTTTGCCCGCCTTTTTCACCCCCTTAGGGGTAGAATTTAGAAAAATCCTTTCTTATTGGATGCCTACGTCATACAAAGAACACACCCTCCAAGTTTTAGGTCTCTACGATCAGCGGTTTAGGCTGTGCGTTGATCCGTCAGTCAGTCATTCAGGATAAAGCATTTTATATGTATACATAGAAGATGTATTAATAATAGCGATGTACAGCATCTCGTTTTGGTTTAGGCACTTTATAGATTGTTCAAAATTCTGAAATTCGCACTGACTAATAATATCGCAAAAGACGTCCGGATTAAAAAAATCAAACAGCAAGAATTACAATTGTACGGTCCCTGCAAATGCCTGCAATAAAGTAATAAACAAGTACGGACATGAAAAAATCATAATAACACGTAATTTCAATATCCGGCCAGCAAAGCTAAAATGGACTCCATTTTACATGCAATAATGATCAAATATCCCTGTTTAGAAGCCGCTCGGTAAGTAAGCACAAAGGCGCCGCCGCGGCCGCTTAACGCGTGCTATTCCATTTTGCAACCTATGCCCATCATCGAGAGAACATATTACATTGCTGCGAGTCGGAATGTTACGCTATTATCGTTTAAAGAGTTGATAGTATAACCCTTTTGAATGGCTTAATTTAAGCCGTTCAAAAGGGTTACCCACATCGTATGGGTTTTTAACTAACGGCTTAGAAAATCCCTTTCGAAAACCCTTTCAATGGGTAACCAAAATTTGAATGGCATAAATTAAGCCGTTCTAAAGGGTTACCCACATCGTATGGGTTTTTAACTAACTGTTTAGAAAAACCCAATCGAAAACCCTTTCAATGGGTAACCAATATGGTCCCTGCTCACTACACCCCCCTCCCCCCTTGTCTCTTCTTAGCATGTCTATGGCAATCTAAATGGACTCGGCACAGAATTCGGCCACGTGTTTGGCGCCATCACTAGCGTCCATCAGTTCCTGCATCGTGCGAACCCCTCCCCCGCTTTCGAGCCTCACGTGATTAATGGACGATCCCTAAGTGCGCGCCAGCTCGCACTCATACTCACTTTACAATCAGATCTATCAGCTTCCTCACTCGCTCACACACACCTTCACGGTAGGATCTAAATCGTTGTGGTTTTTGCGTGTTTTTAATTTTTAATTTTTTTCTCGTTCACGCTGTCATTTTGGGCTTTCTCGTTCATAATTTGCCCAGCTGGCTCTCACTAAGATCTTAGTCCCTCATACACACGTGCACTCACCTCGTGGAAAGCAGCGTCGATGTTCAGCGGAGGTTCTTTGGCACTGGTCTCGATGTAAGGCGCGCCCAGCTGGCGCGCCAGCTCACGGCCCGCCTCTTCGCTCACGGCACGCACATGAACCAGGTCCACCTTGTTAGCAGCCAGGAGCATCGGGTACGTTTCCCTGCAGAACAATGAACGAAAAAACACTATGTCACTATTTTTGATTTCATTACATTGCTCAGCAATGTAAGCCTTAGGGCTGGCACAATCACCGCGATTGCCATAAATGTTGTAATGAATTGATAAAAGACAATACACATCAAAGCATGTCCTGCCGAAGTATGCGCACTTCTCATTCTGCTAGAATTGAAAAACGGCGAGCAACTTTAACTATACAATACAATAGTTTCCAAATTTGGGATTTAGAAAAAATTACTTTTGAAATATTATCAACACATAAAAAAGATGATAGTAATTTAACACAATTCTTAAGTATACTAACAAAAATATGGATCACTGTGTCTGAAGTAAATTAAAAATAAATAAAAATTAAATATTTTACTAATATAATATTGTTATGTAATTTTCCTTACTAGTCATTATGAAATCAACTTAATTTGTACTTGCGTAAAATTGATATACATATTTTAATGAAATGAAATGAAATGAAATGAAATTTATTCGCAAGAATTGTAGTACATTACAGTTGGTGGGGTCGTTTAACAGTTTCTAAAACAATTCGCTAAAACTAGCATGCAAATTAGATGAATTAAATAATTGTAATAATGTTAATTAAATTGGAACATACATTAAAGTTATTATATTTAAGGTTATTATATTTAAGATTATTAATGTCAATCATTTGTCAAATTATCATAGTAGAATGTCAGTGCGAGTCCTTAAAATTTAGGTACTCATTCACAGAATAGAATGATTTTTCTATAAGCCATTTGAATAATATTGTTTTGAAACGATTGATTGGCAGTTCTCTATATAATTTTGGTAATTTATTATATATCCTTATAACCATTGGAAAGCAACTTCTGTGATATAAGTGGCTTTTCATTGGAGGAATAATCAGTCTATCAGGATATCTTGTGTTAAACTTAACAGTGTCTCCAAGACGTTGAAATAATTCGGAGTGCATTTTTACAAATTTACAGCATTCAAATATGTACATACCGGGAACAGTTAATATTTTTAAATCTTTAAAAAGAGGTTTACATGAAGTCAATGGTGGCACATCACAAAGAGCACGGATACATTGTTTTTGGGCTATAAATACCCTATTTATAAGAACAGAGTTCCCCCATAGAACAATACCGTATCTTATAGTAGAAGCTACATAACCATGATACGCTAAGAGGGCTGTTTTTTGGTTAGCTATTTTACAAAGTCTCCACAAGGCAAAAGCGAAACGATTAATCTTTTTTGTAACATTTAAGCAGTGAGGTTTCCATGTGCAGCCACTGTCCACTGTTATACCAAGAAAAACAGCTTCTTGTGCTTCGTTAATTCTCTGATCAGAATAAGTAATTGTAAGGTCAGATTTAAATTTTCTATTGTAGAACTGAACGAAGGAGGTTTTATCGATGTTCACTTTTAAATTATTATTATTAAGCCATGTTATGATAGCATTAACCGCTTCATTAATTTCTGTATTATAATTAAGCATTTTATTCTCTGTGATAACCACCGCAATATCATCAGCAAAAAGTGAGTAGAAATGCTTCGTCACATTTGGTAGATCGTTAATATATAACAGAAAGAATAACGACCCTGTAACACTACCTTGGGGCACTCCTGTATTGTTGCTTCTTGCATAATATCTCTTCCTTATTTGAGTTTATTTCGGAAATCGCTGTATATTGAGTCCTATTTGAGAGATAGCTTTCCAGCCACTTCAACGCTAGGCCGCGAAAACCGTACAGTTCACATTTAGCTAGTAGAATATTGTGGTCAACAAAATCGAAAGCCTTGCTCATGTCGAAAAACACAGTGCAGGTATGTGTATGTTTATCTACATTTTCAGTGATTTTTGACAGTAATTTAAAAGCTGCCAAAGTTGTCGATTTGCCTTTTTGGAATCCATTTTGTTCGGTTTTTAGTATTTTATGTTTAGTCAAGAATTGGGTCATACGAGAATGCATTATCTTCTCAAATACCTTAGATAAAACTGGTATCAAGGCGATTGGCCTATAATTGTTTATACCCGTTACGTCACCTTTTTTAAAAATAGGTTTAATTACGGAGGTTTTCAGTTTATCCGGGAAGGTGCCCTGGGAGAATGACATATTAATAAGGTACGTTAATATTGGTGTAATCAAACCTGCAGTGTGCTTTAAGACATGTGTCGGGATCTCATCATATCCCACAGCAGAAGTATTGTTTAATGATTGTATCGTTTTAAAAGTTTCATCATCACTAGCTGGATAAATGAAAAAACTGGCGTTGAGTGGTGAAATTAAATGGCGACCTCCCATCGTAGATACTGTTCCATTTTTACCGGCGGTCATATCGATGAAATAATTATTAAACGCGTTGGAAATGTCACTAGGCTTCGTCAAAATCGTATTATTACATTTTATTTTTGTGATCAATTTTTTATCATTATTTGTATATGTCATTGTATTAGTTTTTATTAATGTCCAAGATGCTTTACAAATGTTCTTTGATTTTTTAATATATTTTACATTGAACAGTTTTTGTGCTGCAAAGATAATTTTTTTAAATTGTTTATTGTATGTTCTGTAATTAATTTTATAACCTGATGTTTTGAATTTATAATACATAAACCGCAATGTTCGCTTTGTTGCGCATGATTTCCTTATACCTTTAGTATTATATAATAATAGGTAAATAACGTCAATTTGACTTTCCCAGCCCGTCAATTGGACACAAGGATTTGATAAGAGTAGCAGCCTAGGGCACAGCACGACCGTACTGAAGAGTGTCTGTCATAACTAAGATTCGGACCTGTCTTTAACCCTAAGGATCTGCGTGTGGAAGTGGCGGATGTTCTCGTAGCTCTGCTTGTCCGTGACGGAGTACACGAGCAGGAAGCCGTCGCCCTTGCGCATGTACTGCTCGCGCATGGCGCTGAACTCCTCCTGCCCCGCCGTATCCAGTACTGGAAGCGAGTGAAAACTTCTCTTTTAGAAGATTCAACGTTTATGTGGGTAAATTAAAAATGCGATTTGGCGATAGTTTCTTGAGCTGATCTTTGCCATGAGTCTTAGTGCGCGGGCACTTTAAAGTCAAGAGTCGCCGCTCGCCGCTCGCCGCTCGTTTCGTACTCGCCCGCGTGGGCGGCAATTTTAACAATTACTGTACTGTCGATGGCCGAGCGGGGCGGCGGCGACAGTACAGTAATTGTTAACATTTGGGCCGTAAGGGCGGAACGAGCGGCGAGCGGCCACTCCTGACTTTAAAGTTAAGAGTGCAAAGAAGGCAAATCAACACCGTTGACCGCATCATCTTTTAAGATTATAAAGTCGGGTCCACACCAGCGCACGCGCACGAACCGTGCACGCTAGGCGCCTCGAATGGCTATGGACGCGTCACATTCTGCACGCGCGCGCGTGTTGCGAACGGTTCGCGTGCAGGGATGCACACCTGCGCAATTGAAGCTCACACGCACGAACCGTGCACACTACGTGCCTCGAACGATTTCGAAGTACCGAGCACATCTGAGGTAGCACAGGTACATGGCATGTCCAAAGATGTTCATGCTATGTTCCTAAGAAGCACGCGAACCGCACTGTTCGTGCGTGTGCGCAAATCTAGACCCGCCTTAAGGCTGAAACACGAAACTTTCCACTAGGTATAACAAGCTTTTTAGTTTTATTAAAATATATATATGTACTTGGAATTGACTCATTACTAGCTTTTATTTTATACCAATATTGCTGTATTTTTTTTTTTAAACTTTCCCGGCGTTTTTTATATTGGCCGATGCAATATATAAATAATTATACAGCACTCCCACAATTAAGACGAATCTAACGACACCTTAAGTTAAAATCCATCAAGCCGTTTTAGCCTAGTCATTATCGATACAAAAAAAGACAAGCATCGCGCGCTTGTAACTACGATTTTTTATGTTGTTAAGTCCCCTGAGACTAGTTTATACCCAAGTTTGCAACCCTGAAAACCTGGGGCTACTCCCATGGTGCTCGAAAATCTGCGAAATCCTGGCACTTGTTTTAGTTTTCTTTTTTTAATAATTCCTTATGGATGCGGTTTTATGTTTTACCAAGCTGCATCTTGGCTACAAAGTTCCTGCATGTTACTAATATAGTTTATAAGTAACACGTAATACTAACACCCTATGGGCCTTGATGCCTAACATTTTTTATTTATATAAAATAATCGTAGGTACTTATAAGCGCGTTTGCGATGATTGATATTGATATTGACAATTTAGGCTACACAGCGTGCCAAAGAAATAGACATAGGTACATATTACATAAGTACATACTCTCTAAACGCTTAACCCTCCGTCTGGGGCAGTCTGATAAAAATAATGGGATCCCACCATTCTCCAGAAATGTAAGTCCCATCAAAAATCTACTGACGCCTATAAATCTATCTTCGGTTTATCAGTCTCAAATTGAGACGGTTACAGAGAATACATACCACATGAACAGGTACTCACCGTCCAGGATGCACCATTGCCCGTCCACCTCCGTGTGCTGGATGTACGAGTCCTCGATGGTGGGGTCGTAGTCTGTCACGAACAGCTTCTGGAAGAACTGGATGGTGATGGCGCTCTTGCCCACGCCGCCATCTCCTACCACTACCAACTTGATCTGCAAGTGGTGAATAGGTAGGTAATAGTTAATGATAATGGTTATTGAAGGAAGGAGAGGGTTAGGGTTCATAAGAGAAACAGGTTTCGAACTGATGGGAACACACTCAAGAGTCAAGGATGAGCTACAAAGGTGACGACACGTGTTAGTACATCACGTGTATGTCAATTTCACATGCTACCCGCATGTCAAATTGACATACTTACTACAAATTACATTGAGGGATGAAGACTGAACAGTAGAAAACGATGATTCCTAAAGGTAACATTTATGGATTTTTGGGAAGCTAACATTTAAGATTTTACAACAATAGGTAGTTATTGTTCTGACACATCACTAAACAGGGCTAAAGAAGACTGTTTTTCTGGCAACACTTTCATCAAAACTCATCACAAAATCAGTTTAAACAACATAATGAGCAGACAATAAAAATAAGGAGCGTTTACTAAATTGTACTAAAATGTGTGAACCAAAAAATCAGCCCAAAAATAATAAAAATAAAATAGCAGCACACTAACACTGTCACTGTTTCGGAACAACGACATACTTCAAACGCATCTACCGGCCGCACTGCAAACAAACTCACAATCAACTTAACTATACATTAGAACATAACTTAGTACAACTCGGCACTTTGAAGTACTGCGGGGAGGTATCACACTCAATTGATCTCAATTGCCTCATATTGAATTTGATAGAGCGTAAAAATTACTGTAAACTTAGCCAATTAAAATTTTGTATTTGTGTAAAGATACTTTTAGCATTTTAGCAGAAAACCTAGGAGTTGAGATACAGGATAACACACTCACAACAAGTTTCGCTCAGAATTAGTCAAAAAAAATCATTACACAGATGTTTACATCAAATTCTATTCCATTATTAAAAATAAGATAAATAACTTATTTCCCTTCTCTTGCAATTTGCACTTTAAAAATAGCAGTGTGGAGTGTGGATTGATGCTACATTAAACAACTCTTTAAAATTATTGTGTCTGAATGATTAACACAAAATTATAGTTTTTTGAAACCCGCCCCAAAGACGACCCACTGAGCGTTTTTTGTTGTAAGTCATACATTTGGCATTCATTACACTGTTTTTACCAGTTACAAATAATAGAAGCAGCACTACATTCTTATTACAACAGCTCACACTTGTACCACAAACACTGCCCACAGGAAGGAACAACATGAAAATAATATACTCCATACTCTACCCATGAATGACACTATGGAAATGTAACAATAGGTATATTACATGTACTGTAATCAAAATACCTATCACACTATCTTATCTATGTATTAGAAGATATAGCTCCTGATCAAAGAACCAGCCAGACTTAGAAAATACTCAGATGAATATTTTTATTGATGAGGTCATGTTAGAATGCTGGTGTATGATGTACTATCAGTTAGACACCAGTACTAGATGTCTGCCATCCTATATCTATGTGGGTGTTCCTAAGACAAACAATCAATGACTTCCATACAAAACGCACTGAATCATTATGATAATTGTAATTGTTTGAAGCCAACATTGGCTAGATTAGAGGGCAGTGACTGACCATTGTACACTGCCGAATTAGGGAACAAACAATCAAACATAGGTAATGATAACAAGTAGTTAGTGGACAAAATACATGCCATTATTAATTTACTAGCTTTCGCGCATGGAGGTCGGAAATTATCCCATGAGAACGTACAACCGTAATGAAAAGTATCCTAAGTTTTAATACAGGTTATAAACTATCTGTGTTCCAAATTTCATCCAAATCTATAATCCAAACACACAAACATAGAAACTTTCACATTAATAACTAGTAGGATATTTAGTGTTCCTATTTTCTACCATTTGTTCTCACAGAAACCTCCACAAATTATTTAGTTTTGCATTTGACATGAGACTACTTGCACTGCTTAGCTTCTTATTTTATTCAGAAAGACATGTACAATGTACATAGTTCAATTACACATCCACAACAAATGTTTTATTATATACAGTCGAGATTTGCATGATAAGTCCATTGTTATCTTGTTTGCTATCATTGATAAGCAAGATAGTACACAACCATAGTAAATCTAAGCACTTATTGATTATTATCACAAAATGTACACTATTATTTGTAACTATGATTTGTTTTTTCTCTTCACTATTCACATTATTGTTTGACACTTGATTATCGTAATAACATTGCACAAATATCACAAAAATACCCAACATTAGTTTCCTGTCATTTAGATAAACATGTTGATTCATGCTAATTTGTGATTTATCCTTTCAGGATATCATTATTTTATGATAAAACAAATTAAATAATTACAGGAAGCAGTGAATTTACATGGACAATACCAAAAACAGTAAATGCCCTGATTAGAAAAGTATTACACATATTTCTTGATATTAAAATAGCCAAACAATGCACATTCAACATATGGGACATAAAGCTTCATGGTATCATTCAAGATAACTTGCACTCCATTAACAAAGGCTTTTTTTTTGTGTATATGCAATAGCTATATTATAATGTTATTGATTGTATTAAGTATGTGGTGGGATACTTTGTTATCAGTGTAATAAGCTATGGCTACTTGAACAACTGAACTCGTTGCCTGTACCTGGCCAACTGAACAGAGTTAGATCACTTCACATGCTCCCAATCATTGATTTCACAGACACTATAATTTATGAACAAGAAAGCTATTCTACTCTGATATTTTAACAAAAAGAGTACTCCTTTTGATCTTGAGATAGTAAAATAGACAGTTTTAAATAGCCAGGCAGAACTGTTTCCTAGAAACCATTTATTTATGTCAGCCATACTACATATTAATGTAAACAATCTAGATTCATTAGGGCTGTCTTTGGCTAAAAGTTCATACAGAAAATAACATTAGAGAAGTAAAAGACCAACCCGATAATTATAAAAAGATTTGTCCTTCCTGACATAGAATTATTGTACAAAAAAATTGGTAAATGAGATCACATTACGTACCGTGGGCAGGTTCTCATTGGGAGGTCCCGGGCGCGTCATGTCGCTGCAGCGCCGCTGCGCCCCGCCACCTTCTTATGATCGCTGGATGCACGCTCATGGGATACTATCTGCGGAATTACCACCGGAGCCCATCAACACTGTTTTCCTCACTCATTATTTGCATGTTGGCAGTGGCACTCAGTGCTCTCACAGGCTCTCACGCCCGTCAACCGTATTACAGCTGATGCCCGATAAACATGTAAATACTCACATCATCCTTAAAATATTTATCAGTGCCGTAATCAGTGCTTGGACGGAATGTTTGCTGATCCGAGTGATCCGTTAGATAAACAGTGAAACTTAACGTAAACATGAAACCAAAACTTGCAATCGTTGTTCGATTGAGAAAGAAATCTATGTAAAAAAATCTGTGACGTTTGTAGTGATGTGCCAAATGTGATAATTTTTGACGATGCTTGAAATTGAAAATCAAGGAACTGGTGGTAAGTTATTTTTCACACAGTTTTTGATGAATGTTGATGAATTATTTTTTATTAAAACTTTACATCCATAATCAGTTTTGTATTTTGTATTAGTTCTCTTTGTCGCATTTGATGTAGATGTAGTAAAACATAAGGTATTATGAAACGAAAGAATTTGTAGTAGTTAATACAAAACAACAAACAGCTGTTCGTGATACATTATTGAACATAATAATGTATTTTTCAGTTCATCATCGATCATTTTAAAAACTAAATATCGATAAAAAAAATAAGTTTTGTATGCATTCCCATTTCCTTAGGAAATGTCAATTTTCAAGCTGGCCAACCTTCTGTCAAGTTACGGTGCGTTCAAATATAATAGAATTTAGGAAGTGTAGCGGCACTTTATCTGATAGAGATAATAGTGGCGCTTCCTCGGCCCGGATAGAGTGTCGTAAGCATTGCATTATCAATGTCACTTGTTATTTTGTTTAATTGTTGAGGCTCGTTCGCCGCCCGTTGTATTGATTGATCATATTTGTTTTAGATAATTATATCAAAAGTCACTACAATGACTGAATTTACGAAAAATGAAATGGCCATTGAAAATGGCTGAAAGGTTATTAAGTTATGTTAGAATTGTGACCACACTACGCCAGGGTCCGTTTAGGCACAAGAGAATGTAATGAACTGTTAATGTGGTGTTTTACAGCGAATTATCCTCAACAATAAAAAATAACAAGTGACAGTGACAATAACAATGCAATGCTTACGGCACTTTAGCCGGGCCGAGGAAGCGCGGCTATAATGCCGCTAGAGGCACTTTATCCGATAGGGATAGAGTGCCGCTAGCACTGCCTAGAATATATTATGTCTTTCGTTTGTTGCTTTGGAATAATGGCCTATTTTTGGCACAAATGAATTATTTGGTTTTCATTTATTTTTCAGTATAGGTACTTAACTATTTTATTTAAAATAGATCTATTAAAATTTCCAAACATAGGAGCAGGTACTTGATGGTTGCGTACTTGCGTATGCCTGCATCATAAGAATAGCATTTCGTTTTATTTTATTCTTTATTTTGTTCTTGTGTTTCTTTGATTTATTCTATATTCTGATTAGATTCCAAAACATACGTACCTACTATATATATTATACTCGTGTCTCTCCGTTTTGCCCAACCTAAAAATCAAACTCAAGAACAGAACAGCACGCGCGCTCTCCTAGCTAGACTACATAGAGATACTAGCTCAGGTCGTGAAAAAAGAGTGTCAGTAGCTTTTTACCCGACTGCGGAGAAACCAAAAAAGGAGGGTTATGTGTTTGAACTGTATGTATGCATGTCCGCCTCTATGTTCCCTCGTAAATACTAAACGGCTAAACCGATTTTAAAGAATAAAATTCATCTTAATTGCGTGAGTGTCACTGGCTATCTGTAAAATATAAAAAATCTAAACAGCAAAATGGATTTTTGGCGCCAAAATTTATGTTTAAAAAGAAAACTCCCAACCGACTGTTGTGCATAAACAAAATCGTGTCCTCATTATCATATTCGAGGACAGGAACCTACCAAAAAAAACAATATCGTAGCGAAGTGTTGGCCGTAAACCCGATCCCCGGTAGACATAAATCAGGTGTACTTACGCAGGGGCACGCGCACCTTTAAAACGCGGGAAAAAGCCATAAATACACTTTGTACAACCCTACGCCAGGGATGGCCAACCTGTGGCACGCGACGGAACATTTTTATAACACGCAACTAAAATAAATTAGAAGATCACCTTTCTGCAAGGTTGTATTGTAACTAGGAGGAAACCGATCTATGTTTATGGCTATCTTACGCAGTAAGAAAGGCGGTTTCTTACAGTGGTAAAGAGTTCCAGGGTTCCTTTCCTTGAAGAATCCGAAATGAAAACATTGAAAAATGTGGCATCAAAATATGTAACAAGTAAAAAAGTTTGCCATCCCTGTGTTACGTGATGGTACACACGATGTTTTTCATCCCAGCCTCATCTGTAACGCCTTATCGAGCTATTATTTATCTTGGAAAATGTATGAAAATAACTCTTTTGAAGCGGGCGGATTTTTTCAGCCGGTGAAGACGTTTGAAAGTTTTATCACGACGCGTTACAACATCTCTTGAAGGGGAAGCCACGGCTGGCAGTTTGAAGAAAGATGGCAAGTATTAACAACCGTCAATACTACAATGTAAATATCTACACTGTAATTTCTCCGGTGTATGTACTGTGAAAGCTTTTCGTTGCAATCTCAGTTCTCCAAAGATCCGCAAAACATGTTTGTTAGCACCGCTGCACTATTCGGAAATTTTCGTTGGCTAGATAAACAACTTCTCTTACCTTCAAATTTTACCAACCACATCTGTCTAGAAACATTGTTAATTAGAAAGATCACGATAAGACTTGACATGAGTTGTGATTTATTTTTATGATGCACCTTTTATAATAGTTTTGTCAATTCCTCTCAATCACTTTGTAAACTACCAGCTGTTACAGACCTGAATAAAATATCAGTTCTGTCCGATTGGTGTAGGTATCGGAAACAATATGACGATTGCAACTGGCGGGAAAGCTCGCCAAACATTGTATTCACTACATTGATGGTCCGATCCGATGCACCACATCAAGGGTAACTAAAGAGCCATGTTTAGGTGTTAGGTAATTCGCGCTTGGGACCTAGAATCTAATCAACTGTTCAGCCGTGCAATTTTATAGCCTAGGGATAGATAGGTACCTATCGGTAGATATGATGAGGCGAACTATCGTTCGTAATATTTTTTTTGAATCTTCAGACAGTATTTTAATATTTTTAGCTACCAACCAAATACAATATCCGTGTGGTGCCGGACTTATCCGTGTGATGCCGGACTACCCGTGAGGTGCCGGACTCAAAGAATAGCACTACCCTATTTCTTCCCGTGGGTGTCGTAAAAAGCGACTAAGGGACTCACTAGAGAATATAAATAGCAGCGTTCTCTATGCATTTTTAACACCATACTGCGATCGCCAATCCGCCTGCCAGCGTGGCGATTATGGAATACCGCCCCCAAAAATGACAAGTACCAAAAATAAATGGCTCTTAGTGCCCACTTACCCTTGGCTACGGTAGCGGTCAAGGCCACGGTGCGGCAAGGGGTGCGAAGAATCCCCGGAAGAGATCCGGCTATCACAATCACTGGAAACTGGATCTGGCAACAAACAACACACGTACACTCCGGACCGACGAAAAGATCATCTAACCCGAGGAAGAATTAAGCAGGTTACGATGGGGTATAGTAAGGTTATCTGAAGTCCGAAGAGAGGGAGAGGACTTGATAATGCTCAAATCCGGGAACTTTCCGGGAGGGCGACCAGCAGTCCCAAGGTGGTGTCGGGTTTCTCGTCCATAAGTCCGTAGTGAGCAACGTGGTGAAGATCGAGAGTATGTCGACCAGAGTGGCGTACCTTATACTATTTATTCATTTATACAACCCTTAAATCTATCTTTACATGTTGCCCTAATGCGATAGTTAAGTACAAAATATCCTATTTATAAAATAAATTCCCAATAGACGAACAAACATATAATAAAATATAATTTTGTATCCGCTCTATTATCCGCAAGATATTCGTTGAAGGTCGTACAGGTTTAAGCCCCGACCTCGTCACACCCCGACGATGCGGTGGAAACCAAACGAAACGATGATGAGCTGCGAGTGGGGCAATTTGGAGTTGGACGTCGGAACCACCGCGGTCACCTACTGGCCAGTTTTATGGAGAAGGAAGGCCTCTTTATGATGAACTCCTTCTTGAGAAAACGTGAGCACAGAGAATGGACCTGGCAGAGCCCTCATGGTGCAACAAAAATTAGATTGATTTCATTATGTCGACGAAGAAGCAAGTATTCAATGATGTCTCTATGATCAACGCGGTGGAAACCGGAAATGATCACCGCATGGTTAGAAGCACATTGAACTTAAATATCAAGTTGGAAAGATCTCGACTGATGAAGTCTACGCTCCGCCCAGCACCGATCCAAGTCCAAAACCCCGAGAGCTTTTAGCTTGAACGTCAGAACCGTTTCGAGTGCCTAGGGAGCTCCGTGGACGATTCTAACGATGGGTTCGTGGAAACTGTCCATACGGTCGGGTCCAGGCTCATGGAGGAGAGGCGCGACATGATCCTGCAGTCTTCAGACGATGCGCTCAAATACAGATCTCTAGGCAGCTCAATAGACAGATCTCTAAGTCTTTGAAAACCGACCTTCGCCATTATAATACGAAGAGTATTAAGGATGCGATAGAGCGGAACAAGAACTCCAAGAAGTTTTTGCAAGAGATCTGTCTATTAGCCAGAGCCACCTTGCACAACTGAAAACCAATGATGGCAGAATCGTATCCGCCAAACCTGAGCTATTGAGAGAGATCGATAGTTTCTACGGACAGTTATACACGTCAACCAGTAACCCTGTTACGAATCTGGCAAACGACTCAAGAGCTAGATTGACCGGACACTATACCGAAGACATCCCGGATGTCAGCTTGTATGAGATTAGGATGGCTCTGAAGCAGCTTAAAAACAACAAAGCGCTAGGTTCTTAAGGCCCTCCAGAAGCTGTTCGATTGTGGTGTGGTGGTACTCTTCTTTAAAAAGGGCGACAATGCCCTGCTTAAGAACTATAGACCCATCACACTTTTGAGCCACGTCTACAAACTGTTTTCAAGAGTCATCACGAACCGTCGCGCGCGCAGGTTTGACGACTTCCAGCCTCCCGAACAAGCCGGATTCCGTAAAGGCTTTAGCACCGTACAGTGTGCAGCAGGTCATACGGAACACCGAAGAGTATAACCTGTCTCTCTGCTTAGCGTTTGTGGACTACGAGAAAGCCTTCGATTCGATCGAAACATAGCCTGTACTGCAGTCTCTTCAGCGGTGCCAGATCGACTATCGGTACATCGAGGTGCTAAAGTGTCTGTACAAAAACGCCACTATATCAGGCCGACTCCAGGACCAGACCTCGAAACCTATACTTTTGCAGCGAGGTGTCAGATAGGGAGACGTTATCTCTCCGAACCTGTTCAACGCTGCACTGGAGGATGTCTTCAACATCAATGGCGAGTTTATCGCTAACCTTCGGTTTGCCGACGACATATTTATCATGGCTGAAACCACTGCTCGATGACCTCAGTAGAGCCTCCACACGGACAAGACAAAGTTTATGTCAAATGCCCATGTAACACCCAGTCTCATGAAGATCGGAGACGCTACGCTCGAAGTTGTTGACGAGTGTGTTTACCTAGGACAAACCGTCCAGCTAGGTAGGTCCAACTTTGAGAAAGAGGTCAATCGTCGAATCCGACTCGGCTGGGCAGCGTTCGGGAAGCTACGCAATATCTTTTCGTCTTTGACCAGTGCGTGTGGCCAGTGATGACCTTTGGCATTGAAACGTGTTCACTCACAATGGGCCTTATCAGAAGGCTAAAAGTCACCCCAAGGGCAATGAAGATGGCTTTGCTTGGAGTTTCCCTACGTGATCGAATCAGAAATGAGGAGATCCGCAGGAGAACCAAGGTAATCGATAGCGTAGCCCATAGCCCGAATAATTGCAAAACTTAAGTGGCAATGGGCAAGGCACATTGCTCACAGAACAGATGGCCGATGGGGCTGAAAGGTTCTGGAGTGGCGACCGCGTACCGGAAGACATAGCTTTAGAAGGCCTCCCACAAGATGGACCGATGACCTTGTGAAGGCCGCAGGAAACCGCTGCATGCGGGAAGCACAGAATCAGTCAAAGTGGCGGAGCTTGGGGGAGGCCTTTGTCCAGCAGTGGACGTCTTTAGGCTGAAATGATGATGATATGATGGACCAATACAACTATGAAATAAATAAAGGGCTTTTGTCGGAATTCAAAACCCATTCGTGCCTAATCATCAGTAACAATCAATCATCTGCTGTATTCCAAACAGTTTGCACTAGCAGACGGCTTCCAGTCTAACGATACATGGCTGAGATTCGTGGTTAATTAATGCTTTGTCGTAATAATTAAGTAATATACTTCGACAATGTTAGTCCAAAAATTTTAAAATTGTGCCCCACCTGCTCCTCCATGCATTCTAATGAGGCGGCATTACAAGGGCTCATAATATAGGGAGAGGTAATTCTGAGTCGAGCGATCCCGCCGTGGGTACGCATGATCATGCGCGCCTGTGGGTCCCCGTGTGACCCACTTTGGCTCCCCATGGCCCACCGGCAGCGGACGGCGGCCAGGCCAGCGCGGAAGTAGCCACAGGTTAGAATTTTACGTCTGGATTTAGGATATGCGAACAGTGACCGAGATAAAATATATAAAGTGATGTATCTCTAGGATAAAGTCATACTTCAGACACTCCTAACATTGCTGATTGACATAAGTGCGAACACGTGCAACCCATTGCCCCGCAATCCACTTGCTATCTACATAGTTGGTTAAAATGTAAGTAGACACACTTAAACGATCACTTATTTTGGTAAGGTTTTAGGTCTATATCAGGCGCGGACAGGAGGAGGCAACTAAGCACTGCCTACCTAATAAATTTATACATTTCGGTTCCTAAGTTAATAGCGCATATTTTTGCACTGAAATATCGTAAAAATTACGTAGTTTCTGTCAGAACTCCCGTTTATAAAACACAGTAGAGAACATTTATTAGATTCACAGCTTCAGTTCTTCCGAAAAAAAGTATAGGAGCAGAAAGATGAGTCATTTCGAAACAAAACTGTACCATGAATTACTTGTTTTCAAGCTGGAGCAGAAGAGTTGATTGCAGTCAATGACACCTGTAGCCCGTAGCTTGAGCCCGTAGCACGTAGCGCGTAGCATGGTAACCGTAGCACGTAGCGCGTAGCATGGTAACCGTAGCACGTAGCACGTATTCATGGAACTCGTAGCACGCAGCTCGTAGCGCGTGTCTCGTAGTCTGTATCTCGCAGCGTGTAGAATGTAGCTTGTAGCACGTAGCGCGTAGCATGGTAACCGTAGCACGTAGCACGTATTCATGGAACTCGTAGCACGCAGCTCGTAGCGCGTGTCTCGTAGTCTGTATCTCGCAGCGTGTAGAATGTAGCTTGTAGCGCGTAGCGCGTAGCATGGTAACCGTAGCACGTAGCACGTATTCATGGAACTCGTAGCACGTAGCTCGTAGCGCGTGTCTCGTAGTCTGTATCTCGCAGCGTGTAGAATGTAGCTTGTAGCGCGTAGCGCGTAGCATGGTAACCGTAGCACGTAGCACGTATTCATGGAACTCGTAGCACGTAGCTCGTAGCGCGTGTCTCGTAGTCTGTATCTCGCAGCGTGTAGAATGTAGCTTGTAGCGCGTAGCGCGTAGCATGGTAACCGTAGCACGTAGCACGTATTCATGGAACTCGTAGCACGCAGCTCGTAGCGCGTGTCTCGTAGTCTGTATCTCGCAGCGTGTAGAATGTAGCTTGTAGCACGTAGCGCGTAGCATGGTAACCGTAGCACGTAGCACGTATTCATGGAACTCGTAGCACGCAGCTCGTAGCGCGTGTCTCGTAGTCTGTATCTCGCAGCGTGTAGAATGTAGCTTGTAGCGCGTAGCGCGTAGCATGGTAACCGTAGCACGTAGCACGTATTCATGGAACTCGTAGCACGCAGCTCGTAGCGCGTGTCTCGTAGTCTGTATCTCGCAGCGTGTAGAATGTAGCTTGTAGCGCGTAGCGCGTAGCACGTAGCACGTAGCGTATAGCCCTTAGCACGTAGCTTGTCCATTAAGCATAACTTTAATTAAGCCGTATTCGATCAACCGTGATAACTTTCTTCTTTTTTTTATTTAATAAACTTTATTGGCCAAAAAAAAGAAGTGATGACAGACAGTAAGCACAATTAAGTTTGTTCATCACAATGTTTTGGTTTGACCGTTGACCACCAAACTAAGCAGGACTTCAACTAAATTGGGGGATAATATATTATTATTTTGCTGTACACCTCCCAGGCAAAAAATATCCATGAAGATTATGCATAAGTTACATTTTGTCACTTCAGCTATATCATTTTTCTTTAGTAGTTTTACACTATCTAAAAAAAATAAAAAAACATACATTTCGTAATAGTGCGCCAACAGTCGCGCTCATGTAAAAAGGCGCGCTTGCACTTTGCGTGACAGCTCGCTATTTACTCGCCGGTCGATTCAAAGGGCTCTTTGTGTGTGCCCTACTTACGAGATTCATAATGTTCCACGAGCTTGACTTGTTGTTTAAGGAAGAAAGGAATGGAGACTGATGTTATTGCAGGTTGTTGAAGGCTTTACGATCTCATTTCTCAGCCCTTTGACCGAGACGTGAGTTTAATCTGATTTCGATGGTGCTTTTAATAATTTTACAGTTACTTATCTTAGCTTTGTAGAACAACCAATATTAACATTTAGATTGAAATTAATTTCCAATTCACTAAAAGTTTCACTGACTACTTACCTATAATTCATTTAATTCTGTTGATACAACCACTTACAGAAATCAAAAGGAATCCCCAGTTCCTTTTAACAGGACATACATAAATAGCGAAGCACGCTCTCATTAAGATTCCCCCAGACTGAAGTTCCACCTTTGCGCAATCTCCCGAGAGCTTTGCGTTCTGCCGGTTCCCTACACGCTAAAAGGGGCTACAGGTGTGCACGGCCCTCGCTCATGACTCATGATCATGACGTCAGGGCTACCGTATCATCTTAAGAAATATCCTTTCTATACTTATTTAATCGTAATGCAAGGTCTTTAGTATTCGCGAGAAGTCTTTATTTGAGAGGTTTCGTTTTTTATCAATGTGTAATGTTCGGACAGAATAGTGTGTAGTTTTGCATAAATTATGCCTATGCGGAAGTGTGTGCTAAAGCAGACGGACTTCTGCGCATGAGTTATGTCGTAACAATTTACATAATTAGGTACTTACGCTTTACAAATATTCGCTCACGCGAATCTATAATTATATGTCTTGCTTGATAATGTTATTTGAACAGCACTCGTCCTTAGGACATTAGGACTAGTTGGTACTCGGTCTAACTGTGAATAAAACCGGCCAAGTGCGTGTCGGACCACGCACAATGAAGGGTTCCGTAGTTGTGATTAATTTATTGCAAGAACAAACTTAACTTTGTAGTTCAAAAGTATGTTCTCAAAAACAAACAAATTTTATTCGATTATTACTCGTTAACTTGTAAAGCCTAGCTGTGATAGTTTTTCTTTTCATTTCGTCAAAAAATTAGTAGAAAAAATTCACGGCAGTTGTATATACAACTGCCGTGAATTTTTTCACATATCCACAACCAACCATTTAGCTGGGAGGGGGGGGGGGGGGGATACTTGACACAAAAAATACCACTTTAAAGCTTAATATTTCGCAAACGGATCCCTGAATCCAAACATAGATTTCACAAACTCAATATTTTTGAACGACCTTTCCAATGACACCCCAGACCATGGGATAGGGGAGCCAAACAAGAAACTTTACGTGTAGGGGAGGCAACATAAAAAAATTTTTTTTTTTATCACTGTCGGCGTGATTAATATGTATACCCATGCCAAATTACCGCTTTATAGTACTAACCGTCTCTGAGCTAACCCGCGGACAGACAGACGGACATGGCGAAACTATAAGGGTTCTTGTTTGCTACGGAACCCAAAAAAGGAACCATAATCCCAAAATTCTATCTTTGCCCGTATTTCAGTAAGGAAATATTAATTATTTAATGTGTTTTTAGGTCCATATAACGTTGGAAACCCATGTCAAAACTGAAATAAATGGATGCTTAGGTACCTAAGTACCTATACTCCATTTAATATACTCGTAGTATTAGAAAAATAACGACATTGTGTATTGTTGAAATGACTGCACTTTAGAGTTATTTTTTTAACGTAAATGATAAATAAATTACATTGCTTTGTATTTATCGTGACATAAGGGAGTTAATTACGTATATGTCGAAATAACGGTGGTTACCGTTATTTGTCTAATCCAAACTAATATTATAAATGCGAAAGTGAGTTTGTTTGTTTGTTACGCTACAACGGCCGAACGGATTTAGATGGAATTTGGCACATGGGTAGACCATGACCTAGGATAGGAGATAGGATACTTTTTATCCCGATATTCCCACGGGATCGAGCCTTATGCGGGTGAACCCGCGGGGCGCAGCTAGAGTTATAATAAATGGAGTATATCTGCTTATACTTTAGCAGAAAATGTCGCGGCCATTGCGTTTCAGTTAAGTACTGCACAGCTGCAGTCGGAAGCGGTGGGGCTCTTTGTTTCAGGGACGTTGAATGGGGTCCGAAACGTTACGCTTGTTGACGACACACGGGGCTCGAGGATCCAGACTCGGGGGAGCGATACGGAATATTTGATCATTGCTATATTGGCGGATTCTTGATTTTACCTATGAAGTTTATGAATGTGTAAGAGAAAACCTGTAAGTAGAAGCGACTTTAACTTGTTTTGGGACCTTAGATGAGGTCTATGTCAATACATAGATAAACTCCTTTTACGTTTCTCAGGACAGTTGATGTTACGTGCTGTTGCCTAGATAGGTACTAGTTTTTTTCTAGATGCTCTATCTAGAAAAATATAGACATTAAACAGAAGACTCATTAGTAGAGCCTACTCCATACATAAACAGTACAAAACTACACAAATCGAACCACAGGATCTCATTACCAACACCATCTGTATCTCTAGGCTCCGTCTGGTTGCCATGGTGACGACAAAATGGCGCGCTGCAAGGCTTCCCGCGCTTTCCTCGCGTTCCCGCCGCCGCCGCCGCCATATTGATCCGGAACGCGGACGCGTTCTGAAACCCTTTCCGCGAAATATTTCATTGTCGAAAATTTCATGAAATACGAGAGCTTCTAATTACTGGAATGTTGGGGGTTTTTAAACGAATTACAGAAAGCCTTTCATTGATGTAGCCAGGGTTCGGTTAAAAGGCTTTTTGGAATTCCCTGAAAAGGATTTAGGTAGTTATCATTTTGACAATGTAATATTATGTAGCGTGAATTATATTTTCTACTAGACTTTAATTCCTAACACCTGTAAAGAAGTTTAAATTCTATTAAAGTCGACCAGCTGACATAGGTACCTACACAATCTTCTCCAATAAATGTTGGGAACTTGTCAGATACCTACTATTCTCAAAACCTGAGCAATCCAATAAGATACAGTAGTCTCCTGGGAGCAGGTTCATTGGCCGGCTCGGCCTTGGCACGGTTGCGTAACGTACCGCAAGTACAATGCCGCGATTGTTAGCTAGTTCACGCTCAAGTACCGGAATTACAGAGACAACCCTTTTGGGTATAATTTAATTGAACAACAGTCCTATTGCTGTTTTAGTATTTTCCTATTTAAATTGCTAATGTTTTGGCCTATCCAGCTAATTTAATGGACGAATAATTTATTAATTAAGGTGGCATTGCGGAAGTCCGTTTTTAAAAGTATACCGTTTGGGGAAATACCCCTCTCTCTCTACTGGCCCCTAACGAGACCGTTGAGCGACCATTAAATGCCCCAGTCGTTTGACTTCCTGCGCACCTCGTCATTCCCTGTTGGAACAAGATTGCACATACAATATTAAGCCTCCTGTAAACATAGTTGTCACTGGTAAGAGATGAAAGGCTCGGTCATGGATAAAACAATCCTTTAATTACTTTAAAACCTATTGGACATCAATGATATTGAAGTTAAGAATATTCCGACTTTCATAATATTAAATTTGATTCATATAATAATTCCTTCTGGCCATCCAGCCTGTTAGGTTAAAGTCTACGTCCAGTGATAAGGGATTGAGGTAGGCTATGTTTAAAGCCATTCGCCTGAAACTGCCTGGAAGGTCAGGCGGCGCTATATGCATGATCGGATTAGAATGTATGACCCGAATTTTCCGATATTGTCTGCGGTCATAATCTATGAATAACTCGTTATCTATTGAGGTATTAAAGTCAAAAATGAGGTGATATTTAGTCGCCTTTATAATTCAGATATCATTATTCAGAATGCTTTTTTAAGATAATTTATTCAGCAATGATGACGCGACGTGGTGCCATAATAAATCATGCAATCACGTCGCAGTGTCGTCCGGCGCCAACGCCGATGGTCGACAACTAAGGGACTCTGTAGCGTCCGGTATGCTGAGCGCACCCTCGCACCCCTAATACACGCGACGGGGTTGCAAGGTGGGAAGTTACCCCGAAAGGCGGTAGACAGAGTCCCATTGCGGGACAAATATCTGCTGAAAAATGTTTCATATAAAACGATTTCAAGTTTGAGATGAAAAATAAATTATACTAATTGGTGGTTAATTTGTTAGTGGGGTGCATTATTAGTTATACTTATGGTAATAATAAAAAGTAAGCCATACGAAAGATTGTATCTAGTAGATCAAACGTAGGTGCCTATATGTATATTCACTGTTTATTCAGTTGAATCCACATCTAAGAAGACGCAGCATGGTTTCATTGCAGGTCTCCTTCACATTGACCTACATAGTAAATCAGCATGTACTTTTGTTTTTTTTATACAAGAATCTGTTTTTTGGAGCGCAAGGCAAGATCACTTAACACAAAACCCAGGACTATAAAAAGCCACCCTTGCAACACTGACAAAACTCGTCAGTGCGTCGCGCACCTCCGTCGCGGTCGCGCGTGTGTGTTCTGTGTCGCTCTGTGTCGCCGTTTAGTGCAGTGTTTACTGTTTTGTTTGGATGATGGCCTGATGCCCAGCCCTCGGTAAGTAACAGCAGGCGCGTGCCGCGGTTGCCTACATCTGTACTTTAATTGGGATAAAAAGAAGGGAGCCTGTTTATAGGGTGCGAATTGGGGTTCTACTCATCTTTGTTTGTAAATTGTATCGACAGGTATTTATCATATTTGCGGATGGTATTGACGTCGTAGTTCTGTGTTCCGTGTCTTTTGGATGATTTGTGAGGTGTGTTATTGAACGGTTTCTGTGAAAGATGAGCACTTTCTTTCAGGAAGTAGAGATTACGAAACATCGTCCCTGAAAACAGATTTTCAGTTGTTCTTTTCTAAAAATAGCATGTATCCCTTACGATTACAATAATTAATTTTAAATGACACAACGCAATATAAAACATGAAAGAACATTCACAGTCACTGAAAGGCTGAACAAGTAGGATATTCAACAATGGCCTTGTGACCCGGTTCTCTATAAAGGTTAGTTTCATTGACCCCACTTTATTCATTTACTTTTTAATTAAAGCGGTCTTACATTTCCGATTTCGCAGAATAGATGTATTGGCGCCCGACACGGGGCTATGGAAAGTGCATTAATATTCATGAAATCGTAGTCAATCAGGGAGTACAACCCGTCGATAATAGTTATAAGGGTAAATTTTGTCCAAATAGAGTAATGAAATGATTTTATCTAGAATATCCTGTAGCTATTTATTGTTCTAATTGCCATAGCCTCGGGATTGTTCAGAGAACCATAACTGTGCGTCATAAAATATTATAAAGCTGGTAGTAAACGAAATATATAAACCGAGCTATCTATCTATTACAATGTTCGGTTAACGAGGTATTTAAACAGTCCAGTTTGGTGGTCGTACTTTCTTTTGTTCAAATAAGGATGACGGTGAAAGTTAGACCTTCCGCTCGCCATCGCCGTTCCAGCGCTGTAATCGCTTAGTTTGATTGCTGTGAAATTGGAACACCTAATAAAACTGTACTCCTTCTGGATCTTAAAAGCTGCTGTTAGCCAGTAAACAAATTAGTCTTAATTGTTTCTACTTCAATCAAATTGTAAACATACTTAAACGTACTTAAGTCTGTTTAAAATTTGACAAAGATTTTAACTGAAACTTTGAACTGAACAATTTGAACTGAAACTATTTAGGTATCCACGAGTATTCGTAGTACCTACGCTACATAGTTAAATAGTTTCAGATCATACATTAAGTGCTAATCTGATTAAAATCTATTTAGAGCATATTTTTATTGCCTCCCACATCGTTCACTGCTCTCACAATGTTTCACATCATGGGAACGGGCACAGATCGCTATTGTCATAATTTGCTCAGTTTAAGAAGAGCAGCATATAACGGCTCTGTTTACTACAATACATACATATTGCGAGCCGGTATGTACCTACTGAAGTTTCGATGAAAATATCAAAACGCAAGCTAACATCAGTCAGTCGTAGTGTGGCGACTGACTGATGTTAGCTTGCGTTCAGTTACACATTCTTTACTTCTTTACTTACTTTCTGCACTATTTCTCCAGGTCAACCCTATCTTGTTAGTGTTATTATTACAGATTTAATTAAAAGTACATTAGATTAATTTCAAATCAAGAGTCAATTAACAACTGTTTACCCACAATATATTAAAGAGTTAAATACTAGAAGTGCTTGTACAGGCACAAGTTTCATATCTAGAAGAATAGGTTTTCTTTCTTTCTTCGTTCCTAATATGGACGCCGGAAGAACCAATTTATTACGATAACAAAATGACCCCAAAACGGTTATCAATTTCTTATCAGCTACCTACGACCACAAATGGCCTAAAATAAAACAGTAATAAAACTAAACGTTACTCCGTTTAATTTTATTACTGTCTTATTTTAGGCCATTTTAGGATTCGGTGTGAGATACATATACAGGATGTAACAAGACCCATCACATATCTGTTATCTACGCATTCTGTATATCAAACTAAGTAACAATGAGCAAAAATTATTGCTGGGAAGTAAGTTTTATTTTTGGTGTGAAAAATCTTCGTTTACGGCAGCGCTCAATGTAACGCACGCAAAACATTGTTGATGCCATGCAACGGTACAGGAGTTGTGGGGGTATTCAAAGTAAAGTTATATTATAACATTAAAAAAATAAAAGAATTGGAACTTTGACCTTCAATATCTCCGTAACCAGAAGGTTCCCAGGTATGTACCCGGCGCGGCGGCCTACCTTCCCTATGGCTACGGTAGCCGTCAAGGTTCTTTGGGGGAGACCTGTGTCCAGCAGTGGACGTCTTTCCGCAGAAATGATGATGATGATGTCATGACCCGTGTGTACTCCAAACTATATTGTCACATAATGATGATGATGATGTCATGACCCGTGTGTACTCCAAACTATATTGTCACATAATGATGATGATGATGTCATGACCCGTGTGTACTCCAAACTATATTGTCACATAATGATGATGATGATGTCATGACCCGTGTGTACTCCAAACTATATTGTCACATAATGTTAAAAACTGACCAGTTATGTGACTTATGTGGGTAGTTCAACAAAATATCCTCTCAAAATTCAAAAATTCAAAATTCAAAAGTCATTTATTCAAACTAGGCTGAGAATCAGCACTTTTCGAACGTCAAAATTACATAAGACAGTCCCCCAAAACGCCCACCCTTCACCACTTCCTAGTGCATTAGCTGGGAAGAAGAACTTACTCTAAGATATGGACAACCATAACTACCTTTACCAGGTAAACATTTCGATATGATTAACTTTTTAATGAGCTTCGTGCACCTTTATAGCCTCTAACATATTTTCCAAATAATTATATCTTCAGTGATATTTCCACACTCGTCCTCAATATGGTGTAAAAAACAAGTGAAAGTGCGGCGCTGTCGACGCGAAAGTGATCGGATTCCCGCAATCGCGATCAGTTTAAACCTTTCAATTGTGATTGCCTTCCATTGATTCATATCCTGCAGCAGTATTTCATATTCTGCACTACCCTCCATCATAGCACGACATGACAGACAGACGGACATTGCATAACGGGGGTGGCGGTCGTTCACCCGCTCGCCCGCCAAACGGTAAATAACTTTAAAACTAGGGTCCACACGGCACTTATTCCTACAAAACTTGATTCGACACTTGCTAAGGGAGTCGTTGAACACGTGTTTATGTTAAACAGACCTTATTTTGAATAGTATGAAGCCGATAATCGGTTGCTGAAGTGTTCAGAATTTTTTAATTGTTCGAGAATGAACTTTGTTGTTACTGAATAGACTAGTTTTTATAATGTCGTGTTTTTAAATTGAAAAAGGCAGTGATTTGTAATTCAGGTTAGGTAGTTAGTCGTTGATCGAAATCAACTGGAGTTTTAATTTTGGTATTGCTTCATTATTTTCAAGGGTTTGCAAATAGGTACCTATTATGATTGTGATGTTGGATTTAGTTCCTTAACGATTCGCGATATCAGATCCTTCTACCTAAGCCTACATTAACAGATCCTCCGTTGTCGAAACCGCCCTGACAACTCATTCTCTCAGCTCAGCAAACAATTTTCTTATCTGTCATACCCTTGACCGTCTACGAGCGCGTTCAGGCATCCGTTACGAGTCTACCACATCGGCAGCAGAGCTCCGGAGGTACCTATACCTACCTATCTGAAAATAAGGAGTACTGAACAGAAGTTCCACGAATAACCAAAGCTGGAGACAACATGAGCAAACAGTCTTCGTAGAGGTTATTGAAAGGTGGATTTCTAGTTTCTACTCTTTGCCATGCTGGCCTCTATGTAATCGCTTAGTTATCTACAACAGCCGCCTGACGCCGTTTCTTGCTTCTTAGTTGTGAGCATTCCGACGCGAATGGATAGAATAAGAAATTAAGAGAAGATAAGAATAAGTCTGAAAGTGGCACTCGTGACTGAAAAGTTACGTGGAAATCGATTGTCATGGTATGCGCATATGATGCCGAGGAATGAGGCAATTTTCGGGAGGAGGGAAAGGGCTATAGGTAAAAGTAAAGGAAGACCAAAGAAACGATGGATGGACTGTGAGAGAGATGATATGGGTAGGAAGGGGCTGACTACCGAGGTGACGACTGATAGAGTAATACGGAAGATAAAGTCATGTTGCGCCGACATCTAATATATTATGAACCTTCTGTTCTTATGTATTCCTAGTTGTAGTGCAATATAGCGCTGTGTTACGAGCCAGCTTCGTCGTAAACCGTTATGATTATGCTCACTCAGTGAGTCAGTGCCCAGCTGCTCCAAGGACAGATCCTATGAATTTTTCAGCAGACAGACTATCGAGAATAAAGACTTTGTTAGGTATTCTGTTAGCTTTTCCTATTCTTCACAGAGAATACTGCTAGTAGTGGACCCCATAGTTGTTGTATCACGCTAAGGTTGAATATCACTTGCACTTGCACTACATAGGTCTATTTGTCTATTTGACAGTTCGATAGTTTCCACCTTAGTGTCGTTTTAATTTACTGTTGGTAAAAGTGATAAAACAATTACGAAGTCGACTAAACAATAGTTGGGTAACTTATGTAGGTACCTATAGTTGTAAAGCAGGAGCCAGAAGCATACGATCATTAGCGCTGCAGTCTTGCTGGCTCCCAGTAAGTACTGGCTAGACAGTTAAACGAGAATCGATATCGTCTTAGAGAAACCCTAATTGCACGGAGAGCCGTGGAGCGTTCCATGCTTGGCATAAAGCTTATAGACTGAGCCCCACACCTCGATATCCGCAGACGTACGAAGGTTTTCGATGTCGATAAACGAGTTATGGAACTCAAATGGAGTTGGGTAGGACACCTGGCAAGGTGGAGTAAGGCAGTGACCGAGTGGCGTCCAAGGACTGGAACACGAAGTGTCGGAGTAGCGGACGACATGGTTACCATCGTGGGTAGAACCTTGATGAGGCTGGCACAGGAACGTGGAGATAAGCAAAAGAGAGGCATGCTCAACAGTAGGTGAAGTCAGGCTATTGATATTATTGTTTATTTATTTATATATACTTTATTGTACACCAGATTATACATTACATAAAGAAAAAGTAATACACTACAAAATATACAATGGGCGGCCTTATCGCTTACTGCGATCTCTTCCAGGCAACCTTGATTGTTGTTGTTGTTGAAACCCTAATGACCGACAGTACCCTTGCTTCTGGGGCTTGGTTACCATATTTGCTCGTTAGTGTAGCTAACTCTCTACCTCTGATCATTCGCCTCCTCTAGGCGGATCAACTAAATAGGTATAGTTTTAGCGATGGCACTACTTACTTTGCAATATCTGAGACTGCTAACCGGCCTGACCGCATCTGAGTACCTAATGAAACATAACTAGGCTTTAATAACTAATTCGCGGGCGTTTTAGCCAAAAATACAAAATGAGGATTTTTTTAACCTTTTCAGAAAAGACGTAAACTGGCACCGTCTTTTAATAGTTCGGAGCTCCAGAATTTGCTCAATCATCTCCATCTCAATATTTCGTGATAGAAATAACCCTGTAGGTCAGTGGCGTAAGCGCGCAATTTCCCGGAACGACCTGCTCCGTCCATTAGCGACGATAATTTCTTATTTCCATACTTATAACATCCTCAAGTTGGATGCTGTCTGGTGGTCGGTTGTCGGACAGTGAGTAATGGGAGGATTGCTTCGCTCGTTATCAGCTCATTCGCTCCACTTCCGCTCAACGCTCAATTTTATCCATAAATATTAGAAAGAGAAGATTAAGTTTTTATAAGAAATATTGGACTAGCGCAAATAATATATAAAAAATATGTTATAAATAATTGTTTACCCGGTGCTAGTATTAGCCAATTAATTTGTTATATTTAATTGACAAAAATAAACCCCACAAACAGTTGAATGTTATATTATTATATGGAGATAGTTTAAATGTAAGAAAAAAGGACATACTTGAATGTGTCCATTTGATGTTACATATCATTATGAACAATAGTTGTAAATTTATTTTCTGTGCCTTAACTTATTCTCAATATTTGTCTGATGAGCAAAATAGGCATTTATAATTTAAATAATATGTTAATTTATAATAGGACATGTCGTCACAGTAACGCTATTATGTATTTTGATTGTAATCAATTTATTACTGATTAGAAAACTGACAAAATATACAATGTATTTACCAGTTGCCACCTAGTTGTAGGAGACAAATTGATAATATTTTAGCATAAAATATACCTGTGTTTTTTTATGCTAAAATATTATCAATTGTCACGTGTCAAGTGTCACTGTTGACACTGGTACCTGTAAAATACCTACCATCGATTACTGTTAGTGTTACAAGATTTTGACTATGTAAACAGTGCCCTCTCAATGGTTACGGATTGGTTTACGACAAATAACCTAGTAGCCAAGAAAACGAAATGTGTAAAGTTCGACCTACCAAATGTTAGAAATCTATTAGATCCAACATCGTCTTAGATAAAGAGATGCTTGAAACTGTAAAGTAAGACAATACACTGACGTTGATACAGCTCGGTTAGTCTATTTTAGTTATTTTCATAACCTTATGTCCTACCGTTTTCTACTGTGGGGCAAAGCTGCTGATATTCAAAATATATTTGTCCTTCAAAAACGAGCTGTTCGAGCAATTTACCATCTAGGTGCTAGAGTTTCCCTAAGAAATTATTAAAAAAAAATTGGTCTCACAGTGGCACCACAATTCAGCTTCGCCAACATCTTATATATTAGGCAAAATATACACTTATACACTAAAAACACTGATATTCACAATGATAGAAATAAGGCCAAACTACGAACTCCCTTTCATCGGTTTCATAAGGTTCATAACTCACTTGTTGGGTATACCAAGCCCAACAAGTGAGTTATGAACCTTTTATAACAAGCTACTTTCCTCTTTGCTAGATTTGCCTTTGAATGCGCTTAAAACTAAAGTAAAATTCAACCTTTGTACTATTAACAAACAATTAAGGGATACCTACTATTCTTTCATCGAATGTTGGTCGCTGTGATTAACTCAAGACAATGTTTTATATTATTTATAATATTCTTTTTCCAGAATTAGCTTACCTTCTCACAGGTTATATGAGTTAATATAATTGTTTATTTTATTTGACTTATAAGTCTATTTATTAAAAAAAATTGTTGACATAATCTACTCAATAAAAGGAAGACCATCAATTTTAACATTTTTAATACAAAATTAATCAATTTATCAAATGCTCAAAATGAGTCCCTTCCTGTTGAATACAAAGTAGCACTCTTTTGATTACTGCGCTGCCTGTCGATTTTTAAAATTCATGGTCTTCCTTTAATTTGTGACACTATGTTATTTAGCAAAAAAATAATCCTTATGGTGAAGCCGTTCGATCGTTATGATATATTATTTTTCGCATTTAACGGGTTCGATTCCCGGTTCAACCATGTAATTATTTAAAAATCTATGAATGTAGTTTTTTTTTTTTTTTTATTCATATAATGTCTTCTTTCAGTAAAATATTCCATATATTCAAGGTACTTTCTCTCCATGTGGCATATCCGTGGGACGCCATGTATATAACTATAGTAAATGGGCACGCCCTTTTTGCCTGGAGGCTTTTATTTAGATATTAGGTCCTGTTTATTTTTTATTTCTGCCTGAGTATAATTCCCGATGTTTTTGTTTTATATAATGGCGAGTGCTAGGGGACATATGTCAATTTTTTTAATTAAATTATGTTTAATTTTGCATAATATTATAAATAGAATTTTTTTTTCTACCTGAACAGACAGCTGTGCTGCTGGGGAGTTTGTTGCGCCACTTCTTCTTCCCAGTTAAAGCACTGGGAAGTTGTGAAGGCCGGGCGTTTTGGGGGACTGTCTTATGTAATTTTGACGTTCGAAAAGTGCTGATTCTTAGCCTAGTTTGAGTAAATGACTTTTGAATTTTAGGAATTTTGAATCTCAGGGCTCAAAATCAAAATCAAAATATTTTATTTCACATAAACCTACAAGGGCACTTATGAAACGTCAGAAGCTAGGTGCACAGTTCCAATTGGTCGTTTCCTATGGAGAAGAGCCGAATAGCGTCGGTCAGCCTTATATTCAGGTAGTTTTAGATATTACAGACTAAAAAACAAAATAGACATTTTTAAATTTTCATTTGAATGCGATGGTACCTACTAAAAAATTATGATGGCTCCTTGACACCTAGGGGAGTCGTTTCCTCTTAATTTTTGCAACATTATGCATGTACCTGCCAAGGATGTTGCGGATATTCGCATCCGCGTCCGCAATTGCGGAGCTTCCGCATTTATTTAGACCTTCGCATTAACCAATGCGGAGCTCATGTGGGTCGAAAAGGGTAAATATAGGTAAGATCATAAACGGAAATTATAATAATTTAAATCATCAATAATAGCTCTAAACCGTCACATTTTCACGAAATAGTCTTGTATCCATCAAACCTACGAATAAGTCTCCTATATACAGCTCTCGAAATATGTTGATGCTACATCAAACATATTTCGAGAGCTGTATAGATTTTTAAATAATTATATGTAATTTAGTCATTATTGTATTATTATCATTGCCACGAATTGAATTATGATCAACATTTATCGAAAGAGCTGCAAATTTTGAGTTTCACCTAAACACATCAAGCTTTGCGAGTTGAGTTAGTAACTGTAGAGCGGCTAACAACTAGCGTGTGCACTGAACCAATGCTCTACATAGGGACAATTTGCGATTACTCGCGCAACGGAGTGAGTAGCAAATCCACTCAGCTTTGCTGCTAAATTACGCGGTAGAATCCTAGCTGCTACCCACTGAAACATTTCTGCAATCTCTTGTATCATCGTTAAATTCCGAAATAAGAATATCCGTACAAATTGACTCTGGGGCATCTGCCTATAACTGCTGAATCCCGTTTATCCCAATTTGTCTAAATGGAAATCATAACATCCCGCACCAGGGTGATCCTAGACACGGCCGGCGGCTACGGAGTCGGAGGGGATGACAGGGGGACGATCTTGATCAAACTTTAACTGTGACAGGCAGCTTGATAACGAGTTTCCGTAACTAGATCTTTTTCGGTGATTTGTAAAAGTACATTGGATCGTTTGTTTGATTACGTAACAAAGAGAAGTTCTGCATTGTTCTTGGTACATACTTATAAGTATTTTTGATGAACCTTGAGATTAAAATAAAATGACTGTAAAACCCAACATTGTCACCGCTAGTTTACGAGGCCGGCAACATATCCAGCGACACCTACGTCTTGATTATTACGTGCACTATCTTCAATCAGAGCTACAATGTCAGCCCGTATCGGGTCATCTAGTCGGGCCATTGTGGCCTGCTCGTCAATAGCCAGGTCGTCTATTGTGGTCTGCTCATCTATAGCCAGGCACTCTATTCTGGCCAGCTCATCAGTGGCCTATTGTGGACACACGACAATGGCTTTCAACGAGACAGACTGGCTGAGCGACTGTACTGTTTATTTCGATTAATGTGTCTCTGTTTCACATCCTCATAGACCGAGTTAAACAAGTAAATAAGTACATATAATGTATGTACGTATGTATGGAACAACGGGTATCTTTGACTAATCATAGACGGCGATCCTCATCCATCTTAATTTGCGTAGGATGAGGGTTGGCTATTTGGATAGTAGGTATGAGCTACATAAATCTGAAGTTTTGTAAGTGGAAACATGAAAACAAGTAATTAATATCGCTTGCTAAGTTATCTTCTAGGTAAAAAGCGCACTCGATCTCCTGCCACAGGTAGCTAACTCCAACTTTTGCACGTTTGCAAACTAAGCAGTTTCTTTAATGCAAGCAGTAGGTACATAACTAGCTCTGAACCAATTTTATGAAACATACAAGTTTAATAATGCATATTTCGTTAAAATTCAAAATATTTTATTTCACATAAACCTACATGGGCAGTAGGTATGGGCACTTATGAATGAAACGTCAAAAGCTATATGCACGGTTACAATTTATTTGTCGTTTCCTATGGTAAGACAACCTTTGATTACCAACCCTTGGATAGTTTGACTGTTACCTACTTGAACCACTTACAAACTTCAATACTAATCTGAATGGATATAATGTCAAAAACGTTCAAAATAAAACACCACAGACGTTATATTAGATGAAACAGCATTTCAAGTAGGTTAACAATTCCCATCGTTCCCATGCAGTAACAACATAATCCGTGCAATGTAACTATGCACATACAGATTCGGCCACTGAACAGCATTTGTTACGAAACGGAACGATGCCGGTAATCCGGAGCAGACGGGAGCACTGCATATAGGAGGGGATCTGCTGGGGGTACTGCGGTGACCAAGTGACTACGAAGTTGCTGGAAAATCGAAACTCATCCTAGCCTAGCTAAGAAAAGACAAAGAACTTATTAGGGTAATTTTCTGGAGCGTAATTTTTTGACAAATTACAAGCCCCCACAGATAAATACAGAATGACAGATAAGACTTAACCTAGACCATGAGGGAGTCTCTTTGTCTCAAGGGCAAAACTGTCCCAATCTGTAAACTTATCAACCGGCTATCTAATCACGAAATATATTTTCGTAAACGATTAAGACTAATCTGTTTCATTTTGACAGTTCAATAACATTCATTGCGTTATTTACGTTGTTGAGCAGATTTTTTTTTTCGAACTAATGAAGCAATGGATTAGCAAATGATTCAGATTCTGACTGATCGTGTATTACGCAATTAGGCTTTCTCTTAGTAGGATTTTTTGACTAAGTCTTAGGATAATCGGGGAGTGGTCCGAATTCATGTGAAAACCTTCCTCCAAATTAACATAATTGATGGATATATTTTTGCTTATGAAAAAGTCTATAAGATCCGGTATTTTCTGGTGATCAGTTGGCCAGTATGTTGGTTTGCGTGTGCTCATAACTTCACAATGTGAATCTTTAACTGCATTTAAGAGCTGTCTTCCCTTTGCTGTATCTTGATCCCCAGTGCGTATGCTTGGCATTGAAATCACCGCCTAGGATGAATCTCTGGCCTAGAAGTTCAAAGAATCGTAAATATCGCTCTTTTCTTATCATGTGCCTTGGAGGACAGTATATGGCTGCTATCGAAACGTGACAAAAGTTGGTTTTAACAGATACTGCCACCGCTTAAATGTATATATCTTCAAAATTACTTTGTTCGTAATTATTGATATTTTCGCGCCTTCCTCTGGCGGAGTTGTCAGGGTGGAGCGAATTATATACCTTGTATCCTCTAAATTTGATGAAAGATTGGTTAGTGAAGTGCGTTTCGGAGATCAAACACACATCTATATTTTCTGTCTCTAGTACTGCCTGTAACTCATTCTGATGTTTGAGGAGCCCATTGGAGTTCCACGCCATTATTTTTAGTGTGTCACTCATTTTTGACAATTAAAAATAATAAGATTCTAGGTAACTTCTCTAATCTTTTGTCAAATGTAGTAATACACTGCAAGATCTGATTTATCTTATCCTCCAGATTCGAAGGTTGTGTACCTTTATTTCGCAGCTTGTGCATAGGAACTACTTGCTTGAACAGGTTTTGCAAATATCTGAAAACTTTCTTTCCGTACCTGTTTGCCAGGATTTCTTATGGAAGGAGACTGTTGCGCACAACAAGTTTCTTTTTGATATTTTTATTTTTCATAATTTGCATCTCCTTGGCTACTTCACACTCTCTATATGTAGCTGGGTACGGTGAGCCGCAGTGTACGCATTTTGGTTTCTCTTGCGGAGATTTTGTTGTTGTAATTCTGTTGGCTGTAAGATGCTTGCCAGTACATGTTATGTGTAAATACTGCAGAAAAGAGCCAAGGTGTTTATGTCCATATGCCTGGCATCTCTTACATAGAGGAATGAGTTTCGGATTTTTGAGAGGATGTATTTCAACGTTACACCCTAAAATGTGCTTGATGCCATACATTTTGTTGACATTTTCGTCATTATTAAACGAACATATTGAGTGGTTCTTTACTCTTCCAGCTCAACATCTACTCAACTGTCAAGTTTTTCTATTTTCAGACCTTGCGAGTGTATTTTTTTCACTACAATTCCTTTTGGTCGAGCCTGTTTGTTCTCGTATGAATGCCAAAGATTTTCTTTTTCTGACAAAATTCTAGCAATCGCTATATAAAAGTCCTCGGTTTTGGCGTTGATCTTCACACAATCTCCATTCATAATTTTTGAATGATTCAGTTGGTTGAGTTTCAGTTAGTGAGTCGTAGAACATTTGGTAGTTCTTGACTCCGTCTTTTATGATTATCGGTGGTGGAGGCACTTTTTTGACTAATGTCTGTTCTTTCTCACATTTCTGTTGTTGTTGGGCGCCTCAAAACTCAACTCAAAACTCAAAGCATTAATTTCAATTAAACCATTTACAGGCACTTTTGAATTGTCAAGGAGTCGGTCAGTCAGAAATATGAAGCTAGTTGCTCATTCCAAAGCGTAGTAGGTACCTATGGAGAAGAACGGGCAAGAAACTCCACGGACACTCTTTTAAATAAATTGTTACAAAATATCGGTTACATTTTTCATGTTGAAATTAAACATGTGAGAACAATGTAGAAAGACGTGCACGTTAGTAGCGTCCATAATAAAAAGATAAAACAAATAACAATTCAAAAATTTAAATCAGCCAAGGCAGTTAAGAGTTGACCAGTCCCAACTGACGGCGCCCGTTCACGAACATGACGCATGGATTAGCACCATTTAGCTCAACCATTTTGAAGGGAGCTAAATGATCCAACACACGCGCCACCGTCAGCGAGACATTGAGTGAGCATGACATACTCACAGCCGCCAGGGCACATTCAAGTCAATAAAAGACGTATTCCGGCCTGTTCCGGGTTGTTGTGGTGTAGAGGAGATTCAGTCTCTTTAGCGAGGCTGTGATATAGAACTGATATCTCACAATATTATTATTACCTGCGCATATAGAATACCTAAATTTAACTATAACATGTTTTATGTAAAATCGGATGATGTATTGTGAAACATTCGTTCACTTACAAATAAAAATATCATTTTAACAGGAGACTTCAACATCGATATACTAAAACGAAACAAAACTACATTAGAAATTTAAAAAAATCTTTTGCAATTTAATCTACTGGCTCTCAATGAACCGACCAGATTGAGTAGTAACTCTTGCATCGACAACTTTGCACAGTCTTACCGAAAAGAATGGAAAGCGGAAATAATGGATCTAGTTCTTTCAGATAATACGTCTCAGTTACTCAAAGTACCTATCAATAAAAAGTTCATGCAAAAATTCTGGTAAACTAAAAAACAAGACATTTCAGCCTGTAATTTATCCAAATTCAAGAATCACTTGAAGTGTTTATTTTTCTTGCAAGTGTACAAAGCCAAAGATGCAAATGAGTCTTATGTTAATTTTAAAGATGACATTTTGTTATTGTATCGTTTATGCTTTCCGGAAAAAAAAATCACTATACGTATATACGAATAAAAAGTCTCCGACTTCTCAAATATCATTTAAAACAAATACAAAAATTTCACAGTCGCCATTTTGGATTTACATTTTGACCTCACTATCGGCTTTAGCACCCTCGAAAACTATGAATATTAGACCCATGATGAATTATTTTGGATTTTCATTTTGACCAAATTCACACACTCAATTCGGTCGTTGACATCACCAAAAAAAAAAACTTTGTTATTTTATCGTGATAGAATCTATACCCATCGCATCTGCGGAGTACAGCTAGCCAATTTGAAATATAGCCCTGTTAATTACCTAGACATATTCAAAATAAGGATTCTAAGCGACCAGACTGAACAATCGCAGGGAGAACTGAGTTCTCCCTCCGATTGTTCAAAGCCTGGCTATACCTCTCGCACCAGGCGTACGTAACAATTGCGCGCCAAATCCAATTTGTTACCCCTGGCTACCTCCCCCCTGTGCTCCACAATTCGCACCCCCTGGCCCGGTTGCCTGTCTGCCACCCTTCGGCACTGTAGATATAATATCATATGCTGTTGATAACGTTTTGATAGGAGCACATGTACTTTGGTTTGAGGTGCATTCGTGATATGTGAAAGGGTTAAGTATGGGAAGTGATTTTCTGCTCATCTCCAAATCCACCTGTTTGAAAAGGCTTAGCTTATGATTATGTGTAGACAGTTCCGTAGCCTTATTTTCGTTTAATTGCATTCAACTATCATGCTTGATTTTCTCTTTTCAGTGATGTGATTCTGCAGTCGGGTGTTTGATTTTTTAAATTATTTATTTTATTTCCTGTACGAGTATGAACTCAATGTAACTATATTACCGACCTATAAATAAATAGAAAACCCTCTTTATTTCATGTAAATTTATGCAATGCATTGATTTTAAAGTTACGATAGAATAACCTACCTAATGACCTAGGATTCAGGAATAGGTATTTACTACAAATCAATATTCTGTAGTACATTTATGTAGGTTCCAAAATGATAAAAAAAAATTGTTTCTTGATTTTTTTCAATTAATGAAAAATTATAATATCTCGTATTGATCTACGTTTTCAAACTGACACATTGAAATGAAACAATTTTTACAAAATAACTCATGGTATGATTCATTAACATTTCTCAGCGAAATCTCGGGGTCCCTCGGACTTCCGCGCCCGAGAGATGAAGAGCTCTCCAAGCCGGCAAATGTAAAAAGTTTAATAAACCGCGAAATTATTTCATATCTTCTATGAATATTTTCTTATTTTGAGAACCCCTCTGAAATCTGAATGATATTTACATCGTTAGTTTAGGTCGGTGTACTATAGCATTGACGTTATCTACCTCAGTGTCATTTCATCTTAAACACGCTCTCAGAAGGCTTGTTGAAACAACCCTCTGCAACCGAATTATATTATACCCGGGATTTATATAGATTTATTATACCCGGGAAAAACGCGTTCTAATAATACATTACAGCTTCATGACAAATAAAGTTATAATTCTGTCAAATATTGTCAACTCTACCTACCAAGTTACTGACACCAAATTTGCATATAGCCCTAATCAATATTTTTTTTTTTCATGTACAAAAAAAAAATGACGAACTTTATATCCGATGAACTAGACAACAGTATTGACTTGGTGTGTCAGGAACTTGACAGAGCTGAAAACTGTCAGAACGTATTGACTGCGAATTATAACTTAAAAATTTTGACATTCAATATCCGCAGTATACAGCGTAACTTCAATACCTTTTGTATTGCGTTAAGACGGCTTAATATCATGTATGACGTTATTGTTCTAACGGAATGCTGGTTAACAGATGGCTCTATAATTGGACAGATTGAAGGTTACACCTCATACCACACAGTAAACAACCTTAACCAGAGCGGAGGAGTTGTAACCTATATTAGGGACTGCTGGAACGCGACAGTTTCAGAACCTCAGCTTCAAGACGCTGAATCTCTTTTAGTTGTATTGCCTAATAGCATCTCTGTAATTGCTATCTACCGATCCCCATCACGCAAATCGGATAGCTTTATAACCTCTCTGGATGAAGTACTCACCTCAATAAGCCAATATCAAACAATTATTGTAACTGGAGATATTAATATCAATCTTTTATCGACGACAGACGTTTCTAAGTCGGATTATTTATGTTTAATGTCTGAACATGGACTGCAACAAGTTATTTCAAAACCAACTCGTCAAAACTCATGCTTAGATCACATATTCCTTAAATCAAGATATCAAACTGTTATAGGTTTAGTTTGTGATATTGATATCACCGACCATCGTATGGTAATGATGGGGTACGACATGCCTGCCGGTTCAAAATATCAACAACGCAGTTTAAATAAAATCAATTTCCCCGCTCTGATAGAGGAACTTAAAGAAGCAGACTGGTCTAGAGTGGTGTCCGAAATAGACGTAAACAATGCAACCAATGAATTCCACAACATTTTAACGAATGCAGTACAAAAACACTCCGTAGAAAAGACATTTAGCCGCTCTAAATACATCAGAAAACCCTGGATTACTCCCGGACTTATTCGATGTATGAACCACAGGGACAAACTTCATCGTGAATCAAATAAACACCCTAATGACCAAACAAAAAAACTAATTTACAATCGTTACAGGAACTTCTTTACAAATATTGTACACAGGCTTAAACGCGAACACGACAACAAAAAATTAGAAGATAACAAAAACAATATTAAAGGTTTATGGAAAGCCATCAGAAATATCAGTGAACAGTCGAACAATAGAAGTAACCCTAATGAACTACTTCAAAGCGAATCATCGGCACAAACTTCAATAAACAACTGCAATGATTACTTCTCCTCTGTTGGCAAAAACCTAGCCAGTAAAATTCTCGCAGACAGTAATGAAACCCAGGAATCACTTATTAACAAACTACAGCTAGGAGAACCTCTAAACACAAATTTCTTTATGCAACCTACTGATGTTTTTGAGATTGAAAAAATAATCACAAATCTGAGAAACGACAGTGCCCCAGGCCCGGATAACTTTACACCAACTCTTATAAAAGAAATTAAATCCGATATCATAATTCCATTAACCCACATTATAAACCTTAGCTTAGGCTCAGGCACATTTCCTAACATATGGAAAGAAGCACAGGTCACTCCAGTTCATAAGAGCGGTTCAAAACAAAACCCAAATAATTACAGACCCATATCACTGTTAGCAATATTCTCCAAAATTCTCGAAAAAATAGTTAACAAGCGACTCACTTTATACCTAGATTCCAACAATTTATTATCCAACAAGCAGTTTGGCTTCAGACAGGGAAAATCCACAGAAGATGCAGTAAGTCTTTTAGCCAACCTTGTAACGTCTTATTTAGATGAAAATGAAAAATGTATAGGAATATTCCTAGACCTTGCAAAAGCTTTCGATACCGTTGCCATTCCCATACTCCTAAAAAAGCTCGAGTCAATTGGTATTAGAGGACAACCACTTGAATGGTTCGAAAGCTACCTTACTAACAGAAAGCAATGTGTGAAAATAGGGGATACCACCAGTTGTCAAAGCAGCGTAGAATTTGGAGTGCCTCAAGGTAGTGTCCTGGGCCCGACACTATTTATCATCTATATTAATGATATTCATCACACCACTACCCAAAATGCAGAAGTCATCTGCTATGCAGATGACACGGCTATTATTTTTCACAGTAAATCTTGGGAAACAGTCCGCGAAGAAGCCCAAAATGGTTTAACTAGTATAAAAAAATGGCTCGATCTTAACCTTCTGTCACTAAATATTAAAAAAACGAACTACATCTGTTTCCATAAAACACTTTCATCAGCACCAAAACTCCCTTTACATCTTAAAATCCACCATTCAACTTGCAGCACAGTCCCTTGCACCTGTGAGGAAATTAAAAAGGTCGAATCTCTAAAATACTTAGGCGTTCTGCTAGATCAACATCTTTCATTCAGACCCCACATAGACTTAGTAACAAAGCGAATTAGAAAACTGATTCACGTAATGAAACTGTTACGTAACTCGGCCAACAAAAAGATCTTGCACTTGGTGTATGTGGCATTATGTGAGTCAGTTCTCTGCTACTGCATTACAGTATGGGGTGGGGTTGGTATTACCTCAATGATACAATTGGAAAGAGCCCAAAGATCAGTGCTTAAAGTTATGTATAGAAAACATTTTCGTTATCCTACAGACCAACTGTATAAAGAAGCATCAGTCCTTAATGTCCGACAGTTATACATCTTTAAAATAGTACTAAAACAACACAAAACAACAATCCAATCCACAGGATACCTCCATCTACTGAAACAACGAATCTTCAAATGTCCACTTACTGTAGTAAAAACCGCTTTTGCACAACGTATGCAAGAATTTATGCTCAGTTTCCTATATAACAAAATTGCAAAAATCAGTGACATCAGAAATTGTACGACCAACCAAGTTAAAAAAATTATTAAACAATGGCTTTTAGCTCAATCCTACTCAGAATCAGAAGCTTTCGTTCGAGGATTATCATAACATATTTACCACAAACACTCTCTTACCCTCAATCACAACTTCACTCCCACACATCCACCTAAATAAACCCTTACATATATGTATATACTCCTACATAATCATTCTCTCGCACGCACCCTTGCTAAACATCAAAGTATAAATACCTACACTTGCCTGTTAACTACACTCACTATAAAAATCATAGTTGATTAACGATTTTGTTTTATTTTTAAAGTTTTTTATTTTATTTTTAAAGATTTTGTTCTTTAAATTTTTAAAACAATATGTAATAAACACAATACGGTATCGACCCTGAAATGTTAAATTGGTAAATACTCTCAAGGACTCCATGAGACAGGCTCGACCTAGTATGGAGTCCATAGGTTAAAATATTAAAATTATGTTTTCTTTAAGACAATAATATTTTGGAATAGTTTATTTGTATTACTTTTAAGGAAATGTAAAGATTCTTTATTTGGTCAATAAACGATTTATTATTATTATTATTATTATTTACTTGCGACACACAAAGTATCTACTTATTTACATTTAAAACTCGGGTTTTTCCTCGCTTTATTTGGGTCAGCTTAGTCTAAACTATTTACTTGAAACTACTAGGTTCTTACATCCCAAGAAGACCATAATGTTTTACAACATTTTCCTGAAGATTATTTCTTCGTAAAGTCGTAGGTACGTCCGTACGTATGCCACCGATTTGTTACTAAAGTAGCGAATTTGCCGTTTACATTGTATTTCTGTTTTGATGCATGAGATGAGCCCTCATTAAAGTAACCCTCTATCAATCGACTTAGGTTATCGTAGCCCACTACTGAACATACTTTTACAAAAATGTTACCTCGTGTGGAACCTTCCTGGCTGGTACTTGCTCTGAAGGTTTTTGTTTACTATACTAATCTGTCCCAATGCTGAGTTAAAGGCTTCCCTAATTCCTTCCACTTCTTTCGATGTTGTGCTTGTTCTCGCCAATTAATAAGGAAACTATACAAACATGTTACCTTAAAAAAAAAAAATGTGAAAGAGTACAAAATCAAGTAAACACGCAAATTACCTCTCGATTCAAGTAGCAACGATAGCACGTGTAGTTTGAACATGTGAACAAGTGAGCATCGCGTGACTATCGCTCACAGCTAACACCCTCCTGCCACGGCGTGACGTGTCTCTTAACCCCGGGATGAGGTCAAAGGTTAACGAGGGAGCTCTTAGTATTCGCAGATACAATACACTTACTGTCATAACATTGTGGTAGAATGAGGAAAAAGCATAGTACTTATAGGTAATTAAGATTTAGTCAGGTCGCACCTACATAGGTACCTGCTCTTATTGTTTTTAGTATTTTAAGCCCGTTTTCACACACGAGTAGCATTGTCTTTCGCGCCTTATAGAGTAAGTACCGAGGCATGCTCGCTGTGTAAGTCAATCCCAATAAATGTTTAGTTCTGTCAGGATCACGACAGATTAGCTAAGGTGCCCCGTCTTTGGCTGTCAGAATTTGTAACTCACATGGTTGCTTGTATCCTAATTGCATAATACACGATCAATCAGAATCTGAATTGTTTTGAAACAGATTGCTAATCCATTGCTTCATAAGTTCGAAAAAAAATCTGCTCAACAACGTAAATAACGCAATGAATGTTGTTGAACTGTCAAAATGAAACAGTTTGTCATAATGGTTTACGAAAATGTGTGACGTAATTAAATGCTGGTCTTTATATTTGCTGAAATAGTGGCGAGTTTATATACCTTCATGGAAATTGGACCTGAAAAACTGTAGGTGAAATCAAGGCACCTATACTAAGTGTGCCAAAAATACTTTTTGCCATTTGTCAATGTATTTCCTGTATTTCCTCATGAGATATAAACAAGTGATCGGCAAAGCGACCCATTTTGGAGGGTATTGATCGGTATAAGGTGGATATGTCTCGAGATAACGACGCCACGACGTCACCGCGTCACGACGCTCTGAGCTCTATTGATATCGTGATCTATGAACTGAGGAACGACTAGCGACGCGCACAAAGGAATTAAAAGATAAAAAATATAAAAGATGAAGTTCCTTTCTGTGCTGGAGAATGAATAAAGAGCAAGTTATAATATTGTACGGTCTCATCGCCGCGTATTTTTCTGCTTACTCTGTCATCTACTTTAGGCTAACGATGCGCGTCATAATTTAGCATAATAAAATAACATGATTAACAAATTAAAATATAGTGAACTTATAACTTTGTAGCTATCAACAACTGAGAAAAATAATAGCTTTCCACTCTAGTACTGTAACTGTAACTTACTTAACTTTCCACTCTAGTACTGTAACTGTAACTTACTCAACGTAACTATTTAGTGCATCTTAGTGGAACGTGTATCTCTATACTAACTGAACTTACAAACCTTCACGATGGTGTACGGAGTTAACTACTACAACCCGTACAAATGTGTTTTTCGTGTTAAAGAGATCTTTAGGGAAGAAGTAAGGGGCTACCTACCTTTTATACTATCAAGTCAGTGGATTGGTAATGGAGTTAAAAAAAAATATTTCAAGATTTCGCTGATAAACGAACAGATTAATCTGACGATCAGAGTGTCTGTTGTATTTTGCTCAGAGTAGACCACCGGTCCTACAAAATTCTGACCAATTCAAGTTTTTCTATTGAAACACGCACGAATACACACACATTTATTGACAGATGCAATAATAATACACCCAGCAGACGACATTTTCAATTCTCAAGAGTTCACTAGACAATGTGAATTACAATGAAAAAGAAAACTTCTAAATTAATTAAAACCCCAGAACCGTCCACTGCATTTATGTGGATATTATGCAAGCGGGGTCGGGGCGATTTGTATTCACGACGCGTTGAGGCAGCAAGTGCGGCCATCCTCACTGATCGCTGCCTCATCAGGACTTATTGCTTCATGAACGACATCATCTTCTGCTTCTACTATAAGATTTAGTAAAGTCTTTTAGTTATTGCATTTATCTTCCCTTCTTTTTCTTCCTGTTTGTCTTGTTTTGTGATTGATCTACTTTTTGGCTAAGATTATCAATTCCAATCAGCAATATCGGTTTGATACTCTGAACCTTTCTTTCGGGCTTACAGAATGTTCATTTAATAACTGTCAAATCAAACTTTGATTAGACCAGGGCCCACTTCCCTGCTCAAACACTCGCGCACATAATTATCATTGTTCTTATTCGTCTTATTTGTCTTGTTACATCAAACGTGATCCATCGGGATACGCAAGCCTCCATTAGTCACGATAAGTGGCAATAATTTGTTATGCTGAAATCACTTTCATCAATAAAGTATCAGGCTTTGAGGTACCCGCGCTGTAAGCCTCTGGCTCTAAAGGATTATCAGAAGATCACCAAACAAAAACATACCATTAAGTATACCTACCATTTATGCCAATCCAATTCATTCATAAGTTTGGTTGAATGAGGTCGTAGGTAGTGCTCTTAATACAGTGTTGTTCTCTCATCCATATTGTATTGCGGAAGTATCGAATGATTTATTCAATCGTGTTACGCAGCACGTTTATTATTTAAGACAAATCTCATCCCCTAGATGGTCCAGCAGCTGAGATATATCTGTATAGCTATAGTAAGTTGAAACGAGGGCGATACGAAATTAGAAATGTGTGCTCCGGATCCCCGAAATGTCTCACAGCGACATCTACTCAAAAATATCTACATATGTGTTTGACTTCTCAGTTGAGTCTGTCATATTTAAAACGCTATAACATAACGCAATTTTTCCGTTTAAAATAATTTGATAAAATTGATTAATACTAGAGATAACATTAAAAAGATATAGCCTTACGAATAAACATATCCACGTAAAAAAGTAAGGCATGTTGAAATAACTTTGTAATTTCAACTAATCGCTAGCTCACCTATACACTATCCTCTAAAAACACACCTTGCCTGAATTTCACCAATAGATTACCTACGAAGCGTATCTATAAAAACCTTGCTTCGGTCCCTTTTTCCGACATTAGCATCCTAATGGAAGTAAACAACAACATGGTCCTCGTACACACGACTCAGCTTTGTTTAAACGCTTTTCAAAGCTTTGAAAAGTGTAAGTCTACCTACATCGTGCCAACTTGTGCCTTGCCCACATCGTGCCGACGTGTGCCTCGCATCGGGCTCGTTCTAATTCGCTGGCGAGGCACAAGCTCTCGAATAACCCGTCGAAGCCGCACTCGTTAACTAGCGACACGAGGTAATGCCCTCTCGGGGTGCTCTCACCCCAGCCTGACCTCACTGTTTACAGGCCATTGAAGAACAGAGAGAGATATACTCTGATGTCCTATTATAGGTTATAATAACAATAAGACGTTTGTGAATAAGGAATGTTGTGATTCCACGAAAATAAATGTGATGGAAATCAGTGCCACTCCCCCATACCAGATTCCCTGCAAACTTGTAAGATAAAATAAAATAGGAAGTTGTTAAATAAAAGATAATATAATTATCAAAAGTTGTGCATCTAATAGGAAATTGGAACAAGCTGTAATGGCAGTCCTGCAATTATCTCTTAAACTTCAACCATCCACGTTGACCTTGGAAACATTGCCAACGTTCCCAAACTTATTTTAATGTGGAAATAAATGTCGGTAACAACCACAGTAACAACCTAACCGTCATCCAGAGAGATATTGCTGTCTCTCTCATTTTCTAGGTACAAGTTTGTTTTAGCAAATAGGTATACAGGAGTCGATAAGTCCGTCAAAGTCACTCCTGATTACACAAATGTGTACCGTCGTTGTCTCGTTCACCCTCGACTACTGTAGGCAGACCCTCCCGGTCTCCCCTATGTTTTTGTTTTTTACCTACAAGTGTACCAACATCCAGGGCTCTGAGCAGAATTGTCAAACAAGTCACGTGGTAAACAAAGGGTTGCTGTACAGGGACTAATTATAGGGCGATCGGACTAAATATTTGATGCGAAAAATATACGAGCCTTTAGGAAAATGGACGGACATTTATGAAGCCATAAGTCTTAATATAGGAAGGGTCGTGGCTTAATCTCGTAAAAGGGTTTAATACTATTGCCCTGAAGGATATGATTTATCGAATACCGGAGTTATGATAGTATTACTTATGTTGGTAATTCATTGTCTTTTCATTTCTATCCTCAGGGTTTATTGCATAAATATTTGTCAAAATGAAACTTTTTGGTAATAATGTCTTATTTCTCGATAGATTCTAAGAATTTCGTGACAAAATGAGAAAACCGTTATCCGTATATTGAACTTGCTACAGAATGCTTGGCTGCCGGCCAACTTAGGAAATTGTCAAGTTCTACAAAGTTTTAATTTATTTAATGCTGCGGTTTACTACAAAGATAGGCATAGTACGCATTCTACAATATTGTTTGGTCTTGAGAGTTACACTTACATTAAAATTATTGCATGCAGAATGGAGTGGGTTACGCATTAATGACCTTGTTTGAATAATAGATTAACAAATCGAAACACAATGGCAATCGTCATTTACCTATGTACTAATCTCCGAAACACAAATAAAACCTCCTCGATTCTGACTAATATTTACACATTGTAAACGATAACTCCTAAACACGTCCCTACACGGAACTTGAAGGAATTTATTCGCAATAAGCAATACTTAGAGACGTTGAAACGGAGGGTCCTAGCGAGAAGCCCTGGGGGACGCCCGCATTTCATCTACCCCATACGGCGAGTAGTTGGTGATTTTTATGCACATAGAAGGGGAGTAATGCATTTTATTCGAAGGGGCACGACTTTGAAGTCGGAAACTTTCGATTACAGAGGAGGGAAAGACGTTATGTGGTTTACCTTGTCAAAAGCCTTAGTGCGTGCAATTTTATATTTCGTTTAAAAGCTGAATCTAATAAAAGGTTTTTGCCTTTGATGCCTAGAGCATGTGTTATACATATTTCTTTCCGTTTTACGCAGCTTTTGCTATTCTTAATGTGAAAAGATTTTACCTATTCAGCAGGAACAATGCCAGCCGAAGGGCCAGAAAATCTATTTACAAAGCTAATACGGTCTACACATGTTCCCTATTTGATGCCTGTACATTTACTAAGGAATTTCAGTTAGAGAGTAGACACCACATGACTTCAATATGTCACCGAGTGGCTTTTTGTTGTAGTGTTGAAATCTTGGAATACTGAATAAATTATAATCTTTGTATTTAAAAATTTATCGGTTTTTGTCAGATGAGATGTGGAGCTCGGTGGAGTGCGGCTGCAGCAACGGGCGTGCTGTACCATGCGCGCGCGGGAAGCACTCGGCGACGCTGCTGGGCGGGCATGTGTACGTGCTCGGTGGGCGCGGAGCGGGGGGCGCGGTTCCGCTCAGGGACTTCTGGAGGTATAGCCTCGGTAAGTTGAATATGCCGCTGATTATACTACAGTGTACATACACTTAGGTACCTACAGATTGGGCTGAATTTGCTTACAATATGCCCTAGGTAACTCTTATACTGTTGTCGATATAAATTATGTTAGAGTCACGTTAAGACTTAGTTTATAATTACAATATGCATAAATTTTAGAAAAAAACGCGCTGCGCGACAGGTTATGTTGTTTTATCTTACCAAATACGCGAACGCGGCAAGCAAACACACAGTTTATTAATTTAATACCTATAGCTTAGGATCTCCTGCAGGTGTTTCCCCTACACACTACATGTAGGGTACAACATGCGCCCACAGGCTTTAGAAATGTCTGTTTCGCCCCTCCTGGCCCAAAAGCTGGATACGCCCATGACGAGGTCCTTATAATTGTCCCGTAATCCAGCATGATTCCAACTTGAATAACTATACAATTATTGCCTTGTGGGAATTATTATACTCTTTGGCTTAAGTAGTAAATTACCAAGTAGGTACAGAATTTCATAACTTTCATACCTAGTATAGTAGTATAATAATTATGTATTAAATAAAAAAAAGGTAAGTTTAATAAATTCGTAACGTCAAATTATTACAAACATAAATCTACTCTCAAAAATATAAACAAACACCTCGCTTTTATTTCTAAATACCTATGTAATAGACCAAACATTTATTTATTAATTAACATTAACATTTCCATATAACATTAGCTAGATACGATACGATGGATGGACTGTGTGAATGATGATAATGGCGAGAAAGGGGGTGACCACCGAGATAACGAAAAAGACTAACTGAAGAGAAGTATGGAAGAAAAAATCATGTTGCGTCGACCACTAATTAATTGGGATAAGGGCGAAAGAATGATGATGATTATCTACATTACGATTTACCTAGTACTAGTGTATAAACAATCTCCTCTACCGCATTGTGTTCCTTGTGTGACTTCGACCTGAATGCGGTACTCCATATCAATCGAAGAAGCTGTCGTCAACAGTCGTTGGAGGGTCCTCCACAAAAGCGTGCCTTTTCTTCCTGGGAACTTCTGCTGCAGCTTCCGACTGGCGTCATCTAATTAGGTCGAGCCCCACCAACCGACTCAACCGCTAATTACGAGTCGGAACATTTTGCTGCACTCATTGCGTAATGAGTCTTTTGTTTCTGGTTCGGATGTAATAGAAATGTTTTCTTTTGTTGTATTTTCTTTTGGTTTATAACTTGAGGTTTTTTAAGCCAAATATAAATAAGAAATGTGATGCTATGGTAATGCCGCTTGTTTTCAGTCTACTCATAATTTCTACCCGACAAGTCGTTTACACAGATTTATAAATATAAAAAAATCCTATGCACTTTCTGTTATAATTATCATCTACAACTGTTAATTAGGTTTATTTAACCTTTCCTCACGTGTCTAGTGCTGCGAAATAGGTACCTACTCGAAACATCTGGAACTGAATTAGTTATGTACGGATGGCATGAGGAATGCCCAAGAAAGTAAAAAACTTCGTGAATAATTAATATAATGATTAAACCTTAATAAATTACTACATCATGAGGAAACCTGACTAAATCTCAACGTGAAAACTTAGGTAAAGTGAGCTGTCAATGTCAATCGACCTGAATTGATGCGAAGGCTATTACTAGCTCACTCAGGCGCGGTCGCAGCCTAAGATTTTGGGGGGGGGTCACAATGGATGCCGAGGAATATTAGGGAAATATTTAATTGATACTCTAAAAAGTTTTTGACCGTTCTAATGATGCTCACTTTTTAAATATCTGAACCTTCAGTTGGTCGCAGTAACTAAGCTAGGGTACCCTGACCAAACGGTCGGGTTAAAACATTGACAAACCACGCGCGAGCCGAGCGAACGAAACGAGTGGTACCGCAGCAGACGCGAGCGCTATAGCTTGTCTACGCTGAAATGAAGCGCCCCACTACCGCATTTTTACATCCAAGTTGGTCGCAAATAGTTGGCTATTTAGTATTTTAAGGACCCCACACTATGAATTATTACGGGTTCGAATAAATTATGAGATGCTGCCAAATTGGTCGCTAGCTTTTTGATAAATATAAGTAATAGGACAGAAGATTATGTAGGGTGAGAAGAGCGAGCGAAGCTGACTCGATAATTTTAACACCTCGTCTCGGATAGGTTAGATTTGATTTAGATTTTCAAACGAAAATAAGAGTTAGTTACATTGTCCACTTATGCAGGAAAAGCCAAACAACTATGAAAATTAAGAGCGAGCAAAGCAAGCTCCGAAATTTTACACACGCTCGGATACGTTAGATTTTCTTTTGATAATTCCAAAAGCACTAAGAATTACTTGCTTTAAAGACTTATGAAAAACAACTCAAGAATTAAGACAAGCGAGTGAAGCGAGCCTTAAAATGTTTGCACCTGCCTTAAATAGGTTCTGTTTTCTTAGGATTAGATTAACATTTTAAACAGAAATAGGAGTAACATTGTTGACTTATGCAGGAAAGGCCAAGCAACTATGAAAGTGTAGAGTACAAGAGCGAGTTCAAAAATGTTGCACCTTCAGATACGTTATATTTTCTTTGAATCATTCCAAAAGAACTAAGAATGACATGCTTTGTCGACTTATGAAGAAAAGCTCAAGAGTAGACAAGTGAGCAAAGCGAGGCTCAACATTTTAGCACCCCGCCTTGAATAGGTTCTGTTTTCTTAGGATTTTATTTACATTTTCAAACAGAAACAGTAGTTACATAATCGATGTATGCAGGAAAGGGCAAGCAACTATAAAAATGTAGAATATAAGAGCGAGCGAAACGAGTTCAAAAATTTTGCACATACATATACGTTCGATTTTCTTTTGATCATTCCAAAAGAACTAAGAATTACTTGCTTTGTCTACTTAAGAAGAAAATCTCAAGAATCACGACAAGCGAGCCTCAAAACTTTAGCGCCCCGCTTTGAATGGGTTCTGTTTTCTTTTGATCATTATACAGGAAGAGAACATACTTTGTCGAGAAGAAAAGCTTAAACTCGTTTTACAAGAGTTTAGGTTTTGAAATCTGGCCTTAACCCGAGCGTTGTGGTGCCCAAATTCCCGAGTTTGCTTAACAGGCTTTTTTTGTTTTTTTTTCAAATTCAAAAGTTATTTATTCAAACTAGGCTGAGAATCAGCACTTTTCAAACGTCAAAATTACATAAGACAGTCCCCAAAAACGCCCACCACGCCCAGTTATGGCCATCGGGGTCTCTGTGGCTCAAGCACCTACAGTTTTTAGTTAGTAAGACACGTAAATCATTCAAGCTTTCGACAGCTTGAATGATTTTGGGGGGGGTCATGACCCCAAGGACCCCCCCCCCCTCGGACCGCGCCTGAGCTCACTTGATACGAGGGCTATTACCAGCTCATTTCACCTAAGTCTACACGGTGAGATTTTTACAGAAAAGGTCGGCTGCGAATTCATTTAAGTCTGCAATCGCCAATCAGCCTTGAGCATGCGTGGTGATTAATGCTCGTACCTTGAGCATGCGTGGTGATTAATGCTCGTACCTTGAGCAAGCGTGGTGATTAATGCTCGTACCTTTTCTGTATGAGAAGAGGTCTTTGCCCTGCAACGGGACAGTAAAAGACTGGTATATATATTTTTATTGATATCCTTCCAGCTACTGGTAAATGGGAGAAGCTGGAGTGTCGAGGCGAGCCTCCGCCCTCGTTGCAGGAGCACAGCGCCACCGCGCACATGGCACAGCTCTACGTGTTCGGGGGCGAGGCCGGCGCGCTCTCCAACGAGACGCCGCTCTGGATATACGATACTGAGGTAAAACTATTTAGGTACCTGTTCTGTTGGCCCAAACTAATCCCTGGAATCCCTGGGCTTTTCCATCTGGAATTTTTCAGTAGCAGCCCGGAGTCTGAGTTTGTGCCAGGTTGATGGCAATAGCCTCGCTGTTTATACATGGAACTTAAACGTAACTGGTGAAATGTGGGTGATGTATTACCTATAGGTAAATCAATCTGCCTAGCCTTTTCCCAACTATGTTGGGGTCGGCTTCCAGTCTAACCGGATGCAGCTGAATACCAGTATTTTACATGGAGCGACTGCCTATCTGACCTCCACAACCCAGTAACTGGGTAATACGATACCCCTTGGTAAGACTGGTGTCAGACTTTCGGGCTTCCGACGACTCGTAACGACTGTCAAAGATCCACGAATGACAGCCGGGACCAACGGCTTAACGTGCTTTCCGAGGCACGGAGGATTCTCGGTATGTAAAGATGGTCACCCATCCACTGACCAACCCCGGCAAGCATAGCTTAACCTGATGGATCGACCAGTGTGGCTGTTGTTACTTAGCCACGAGCTCCTCCTAGATGTATTACCTATAGGTACTCCTCTGTAAATAAATATGTGATCGGGTGCAATATAAATCCCACATTAGGTACCTGTACAAACGGCAGAATACAACACAGTTATCAACATGCCATACAAATATTCATTCCGTGCGAGAATCGAACCTACATCCCATAGCGCATCAGTACGGCAGTAGTCAATTGCTAATAGCCACTACCTACAACGAACAGCGCCAGCGCCGGCCCTACCCTAGCCCTTAAGTTAGAGCGAGATAGTCTTTCGGCGCCGTTTGATCGACACTTTCACTTCACGTTAATTCTACTTCCGTAAACTAGTACTTCTGCGAACAGTAGACAAACTTTTCTTTTTCTTCACACTCCGATGATATTAATGATCTAGTTTTTATATTCAATGGAAAATTAAAACAACTGATTGACAAACACATACCAAAGCACAGTTGCAAAAAATCAAAATATCCTTCCTGGTTTAGTAAAGCGCTCATAAAAACACTATCTGAAAAAGAGAAGTATCGTAGTAAATTTCGTAAATACAATAATCCTCGTGACAAGTTGAGCTTCGACATACTTAGAAGCCGTTGTCATACAATGATCAACCAAAACTACAGCGATTACAAACACCATATTAAGACTGAAATAACAAATGATCCTAAAGCATTTTGGCGCTACATTAAAAACAAACGAAATAGTAAATCAGCGGTTCCAGCCATAATGCACATGAATGATGTAGTAGCTAACAATGGAACTGACATTGCAAATCTCTTTGCTTCCCATTTTTCTTCGATTTTTACCGACCCAAATAGCAGTGCAACAACAGATGTCCAAGAATCATTTGGAGTGCTAAGTAATATAAAATTTACATCACAAGAAGTTCTAGCTAAAATTAAAAAACTCGATACCACCAAGGGTGCTGGTCCTGATTCTATTCCACCAGTTTTTGTGAAATCATGTGGGAGAGCGCTTGCAGGGCCACTGTCTCTCTTATTTAACCGGTCTTTAGAGTTGGGAATATTTCCTGATGAATGGAAAAAGGCTCGAATTGTACCTGTGCACAAAAAAGGCGACTCCAGCGACATCAAAAACTACAGACCGATTTCCATCCTATCCTGTTTTTCCAAGCTCTTTGAATGTCTCGTTTGTCCCATCATTACTACTCACTTGGAGACTAAGCTTTCCGATTGCCAACACGGATTCCGAGTTGGGCGATCTACCGAGACTAATCTAGTTCGATATTTATCTGACATATCTAAAGCGCTCGATGGCAGACACGAAGTCGACGCAATATACACGGACTTCAGCAGCGCATTCGACAAGGTAAGCCATCCACTCATGGTAGCAAAACTCGAGCTTAGTGGTGTCCACGGATCGCTGCTGAGGTGGTTCGCATCCTATCTTATAAATCGCTCTCAGTTCGTTGCTGTCAATGGCTATGTCTCTCATGAATTTCATGTACGCTCTGGAGTCCCACAAGGCTCCCATCTCGGCCCAGTTTTGTTTTTGCTATTTGTAATTGACATCACAAGTCAAATCAAGCATTGTCAAGCTTTGTTGTTCGCTGATGACTTAAAGATTTATAGGAAGATTACGGGGCCCGCAGATACTAAGCTTGTTCAAAGCGACTTAACAAATATTGAAAACTGGTGCATAGCTAACAATATGACCTTAAACACACTAAAATGTTTCTTTATTCGTTTCTCAAAAAAAAAAGTCATCTTTTTCTACTACCTACACACTGTGCAACACTACGTTGTCTAAGGTATATGAAATACGGGATCTAGGAGTTCTGGTCGACGATGCACTAAGCTTTAAGCCACACATCAACGACATTGTCAAGAAGTCGGCACAGATGCTGGGTTTTGTAAAACGCAACACCCGGGGCTTCCATCTAACAAAGACCAGAATAGTCTTGTTCAATACCCTGGTGCGAAGTCGGTTGGAATACGCTAGTGTTGCCTGGAATCCTTTCTATGCAGTTCACTCGCAAAGAATTGAGAGAATACAAAGAGCATTTACTAAACATCTAGCATTTATATCCAGGAAAATTTGCCATCGCTGTCCATATGAACAACGATTACACTTTTTCAATATAAAGACACTGCGTGACCGTCGCCGTTCGCGTGATCTAATTTTCCTCTACAAAGTTACAAACGGATTTGTAAAATGTAGCGATCTTGTTGAACGTATCCATTATTCAGTCCCTTCAAAGCCCCCCAGACATCCCATCACCAGATTTTTTCATATCCCTTTTCGCAAATCAAATCTTGGTCTGAACGCTCCCTTGATCCGAATGTGCAGAAATTACAACAGTCTTTGTAAATCGTCAGAAATCCACTTACACGGTGTATCACTCAACAAGTTTAGAAGATCAATGTCTGTGGTACGGGAGTGCATAAGTGCTTAGACTAAGCAATTTATACATATTTTTTGTAAATTCATTTCAAATATCACTCACACTCATTTTTCATTTTTCACGTTCCACCTTTCGTGGTAAAATTTTTATGTTCAAATTCAAATTCAAATTCAAATTCATTTATTCACGTATAAATAGAGTAAATACAATCGGTGGTTTCCATGTTACATTATTTGGTCTTATAATTCTATTTAGCCTGTGGTATGGCATGTGAATCGTTTTCTTAAAAGTAAAAAGGAATAAAGAAATATAAATAATGGTTAGTCTTAGCCCGTGGTCTTAGCCAATACGTGTCTCCGAAATTCATAGTCTTATATAATGTCAATAAAATAATTATGTGCCTGGTAAAATACATTGTCAAATGCCAATAAAACTCAGTCATTTCTACGTTGAATTAATAATACACAACACACATTATTTAAAATATTTATATATAGAATATTTTCCTTATTCCTGTAGCCATTCATTTACCGAGTAAATCATTTTTTTAAGCAGTAGCTCTTTAAGCGTTTTCTTAAAATTTGGTAGGGGGAGATTTTGAATGTCTGTTTGTAACCTATTATAAATTTTAACGCACATAGCTGAGCAATTTTTTTTGAACACCGCAGTCTTTGGTGCGAAATCTAACACTAGTCGCTGACCATGTCTGGAGTTACGAGGGTAGACATTATCCCGTGTATAAATATCACGAGCTCTTACAAATAGATTAGGATTGGACTTTACGAACACACAAACTTCAAATATGTACATACTCGGCAGGGGTAATATCTTGAGTTTATTAAAGTGAGGTTTACATGACTCATAAGGAGGAATACCAACAATTGCTCTTATGCATCGTTTTTGGGAGAGAAACGCCCGCTGGGAGTCTGTTGAGTTTCCCCATAGTATTAACCCGTATCGTAGCACGGAAGCTACATGGCCATGGTATGCCAACAATACCGTACTTTGGTTAGACGTAGTTCTTAGTCTGTTTAGGACATATACGAAAGTGTTAACTCTCTTGCAGACTCCGTCAACGTGTCCTTTCCAGTCTAGGTATTTGTCCATGGTGAACCCTAGAAATCTTACACTGGTAGATTCATTTATTTTTATACCGTCATATGAAATATGCCTTGGAACAATTTTTGATCCACGGGTTTGGAATTGTACAAAAGTCGTCTTATTGATATTTACTTGTAAATTGTTCCTTACTAACCACTCTATAACTAAATCAATTGTATTGTTTATATCAATGTCAAAGTTATTATTAATTATACTGTCATATGCTAATATTATTGAGATGTCATCTGCAAATAATATACATTTTTTAGTAAGAATGTCAGGTAAATCATTTATATATATAAGAAAAAGGAGGGGTCCGAGGATACTTCCCTGCGGAACGCCGTAACTGTTAACAAGATACTCAGACCTCTCTTGTTTTACCGCTGTATTATGTTCACAAGGTATTTCTACACATTGTTCGCGATTACTCAAGTATTGTTCTAACCATTGTAATGCTGGGCCTCTGATACCATAGTTCTCCAGCTTTTGTAGAAGCAGATCATGAGAAACGAAGTCAAATGCTTTTGACATGTCAAAAAATATTACTATTGTCTGCTTTTTCTTGTCAATGTTTACTAGGATATTGTGTACTAAATCGAATGCAGCAAGTGTAGTTGATTTTCCCTTTTGGAAGCCATACTGTTCATTCTTAATTAATTTGTACTTATTCAAATACGAAGATAATCTTTTATGCATAGCCTTTTCAAATATTTTAGACATGATAGGGATTAAAGTTATGGGTCTGTAGTTACCCATTTCTGTTTTCTCTCCTTTTTTATGCAATGGCTTGACTACTGACTTCTTTAACCGGCTAGGGAAATTTCCTTCCTGGAAGGATAAATTTATCAGGTATCCGAGCACGGGGACAATACTGACGACACATTTTTTTAAAATATCGGTTGTAATACCATCATAACCGACAGAACTTGTATTGTTTAAGGACATAATAATATTTACAATTTCAATGTCTACTATCGGTGTAAGAAATATGGTATTGTTTGTACGGTTTTTATTTGTATTTTGTATGTTATCATTATCACTGTTCGATAGTTGTATTAGGTAATTATTGAAATGATTTGCTATGTCATAAGGATTGGTTACCATACCATTGTCAGTTTTTATTTCATTTATGAACTCTTGAGTGGCATTATATCCCATATCATCATTAATGACTTTCCACGCAGCTTTACATACATTCTTAGATTTTTCAATAAAATTGTCATTAGTGATTTTTTGCGACTTTGATATACAGCGACGCAATAAGTTTGAATAGTTGTGGTACTTAGCTTTATTTTCTTTTGATCGCTTAGCGTAAAATTTAAATCTTAAATGTCGCTTGGTTTTACAGCTGAGTCGTAGCCCCTTAGTAATCCATTTTATATCCCTATACTTTGTGGTAATCATTTTCCTAATTCTTGGGAAACATAATTCAAAAAATAAGCACAAATCGTCATGAAAGATATTAAAGGCTGAGTTCAGGTTAGGCTGTTTGTAAACACTGTCAAAAGTTAACTTGTCTAGACTTTCCCGAAATTTTCGAATATTATCCTGACAGAAGTCTCTCTTTGTTATATAATATTTCGAAGACAGAAAAATTTTGGTTTTTATTGTCACGTCTAACATGTGCTGTGTCGTGGTCGGAAAGTCCTAGTTTCAATATTTTACTAGACGCTTTTTTAACGTTACTAATTATATGATCTATGCAGGTATTTAGTCTTGTTGGCTCATTAATATGCATTGTCAGATTATAGTTATGTATGATGTCCTTTAAATTTTTGACAGCTTTACATACTTTGAGCGTGTTAATATTAATATCACCTGCAAGAACGATTTTATGTTGGTTGTATTTGCTGTTAAATAATAATTTATATAACAGCGTATCAAAATGCTTTAAAAATAACTCAACATTTGATTGAGGTGTACGATAAATACATATTATCACAATTTTTAAACTTGGCACCTCTATTCCACAGCATTCGAAGATCGTTTCACGAGCAAAGTTTTGTAAAATATTTATTTCTTTGTACAATATACCTTTCTGAATGTATACGCAAGTACCGCCTCGCCTTTTTTCCCTACAGTATGTTGATGCTAAGTTGTATCCAGTTATTTTGGCATTTTTTATATCATTTTTTCCTAAAAATGTTTCACTGAAACATAGTACATGTGGGATGATTTTTGTCACCTGTAAATTTGTGAGGGTCAATTCAATAATATCTTTTTTGCACACTAATCCCGCTATATTCTGATGCAAAATATGAAAAAACGATGTATTATTTTTTTTGTGAACGAAAAAAGTCATCAATATTTGACTCGCATTTTTCTACTGGCACGGTTTTAGTACTTTTTACAAAATAATACGGGATTGTACCAATTTTTGGTTTGTTTTCCGATGATATTCTCAAATTTACTTCAGTACTGGTGTGTTTATCATGTTGAGTTTGCAATTGAAAATAATAGGGTATGGTACCTTTCTTTGGAAAACTTATTTTGTTTTTGATTTTCTCGGTGGGGATAGTTACTGGCCACGTAGTATGTACATCTTTGGGAGTTCTATTATTATATGTCAAATATTTTTGCTTGTAGTCAATAAAGTCAATTCCCAAATTTATTTGTTTACAAAGTTCATTATGCTCATCCTTGTCATAATAATCAAAGTATGTGATAATATTGTCCCTATCGTACCCATTTCCTATACTCAAGTCTATAAATTGACAGTTTTTGAATTCTTTACAAACTAATTTTAGCATATTACTCAATATTTTTTCATTTAAATATTTACTGCTTATAATACTTGTTACAAAAACCTGTCGATCTTCAAGAAGTTTTAAAGCAGCTGAGATTTCTGCCATCACGTGTGTGGGATTTACATCGTGTTCTCCTATAGATAATATAACTCGGTCATCTTCTTGAATTTGAGAATGATGTTCTTGAATTGGTTTTAATATGTCTTTGGCTCTAGCCCCAGGTTTTATTAATCCAATAATAGAATATTTTCGGTGTTTTTTTCCTAGTCGTGAATTTATAAGCTGACTAGATAGTCCTCGGCATTGTTCACCTCCAAATATGTGAATTTTATTTAAGTTGTCCGTACCCTTCCTGTCATTATTATAGTCACATACCTCTGGAGTGTATGTTTGGTCAGCTGAAATCTCAGTAATATCCAGTACAGGATCATGCATCTCTTGGTTCATATCTTGAGTTTCGACGTTTTTAATTTCCATGAATCTAGAATTGTCAATTAGCATTCGTCTTGATTTTCGCCTTTTAGACTGTATCTGATTCTTAATATTTTGGGTCGGGGGTGTAGTACATATGTTTTTTAGGGAGTTTATTTGTCGAGTTTGCTGACTAACAAGGTTTTTTAATTGATTCAATTCTAAGTGAAGGTTTTCGATTTCATTATTAGCCACCTGTAACTGCTCTGATAATAATTGATTTTCGGCCTTCATTTTTTCTAGTAAATCTACGTCCTGACCAGTAGATAAATCTAAGCTTCGTGTGTGTGGTTCCGTTGCTGACGAGTTGAGTGATGATGAACATAGAGATTCTATTGATTTCGCTCTATGTAATCGCTTAGGTCGCATTGTTACATTCTTGCTTGTATTATTAGGTGTTGAGTCCATTATTGATATATTATTGAAATCCATTATATTTTTGTGTAATATTTGCCAAATATATAAAAATGTATGCTTAAAAAAATGCAAAAAGTACAATCATAAAGAGAAATCCGCATAAGTCATTTCCGCTAGGATGCGAACCCGTAACTGCGCGTGCAGTGCGGCAGCTATATACACCGCTCCGCCAACGAGACTTTACCAGTTGAGTCGAAATATTTGATCGCTAAGCGCTGGGTTAAGAGTATTGCGCAGGCGACGACGGGGACGGTAGCGGTTAGCGCGGGAGGTATCGAGCGCGCTGCGGGTTGTCGTAGGTCACGGTTATAGTTCGTTATCACAATTTTTGAATTTTGAGTTTTTTTCCACGGGTTTATTTTTGTTATAACTTTAGATTGCATATGCCAATTACTATAAAAAATACACCGTTCAGTAGGTCACTTCACTGGCTTTGAGTCAATAGCATCATATGGCCACAATATTCACTTTTTACCACTTTTTACATTTAAAATCTGAGGAGCAAAGTAAACAACGTTCCGTCTTTAACAACCGTCTATACTCATCCGTATGTAATTTTTTTTGTTTAATACTCATTTACTTTGAATTTTTAATTTTACTAATTGTATTTTATGTTTAGTTTTTTTCTAGCTTATTATAATGTTGTTTTGTGGTGAATGCTGTGTATACCTATAATAGGCATACATACCAGTAATTGTATTATGGTTTTATTCTGTTTGAAATTTTGTGTATGTACTGCTGTTGGTGTACCAAATAAATAAATAAACTTTTTTGCAACAATTAATTAATATACTCGTAGGTACCACTAAAATTGTTTAAAACGGGATATTTACCATGCTTTTTGTTTTAAAAAACTTAGTATAATATACGGTTTTAAATAACTTTGTGAAAACAACCATGTCAGTTTAATCCTATAATTAATATACCTATCCAACTTCCAACAAAAAAAATCCGTTTACGGCTGTAGGTTACTAAAAAGTATATGGTGGCAGGACGATAATTAAACAGAATTAAACTAACCCACAACTAACCAACTACCTACTATCTGTTAAACACGAGACTTTTTTTTTGAAGCTACTTTACACCTAGCAGAACCCAATCACACCGTGTTCGATGGGACCTAACCATTTGGCGAGCAACAACGACAACGCGATCTTGATCTAGCTGTGCACAATAGCGCCATCTAGTGACCTTATTGTAAAACTAACATTAATATTGGTTCCTGTAGCCACATTTTAAAGAATTTTAAAAATTATTTTCAGTATTCTATAGTTTTATGATGAGAAGGTGGTCCCAGGTGCTCCATCAATCAATCCCTACCTAGTAATTAAAGGGCCGATTCCACTGGTAGAATTCTAAATGTGAGCAATTTTACTGCATTTTGGGGAGCTATTCTGCTCATCACGCCGAAGATCTTCATTAGATCTTCACCAAATTTTTATAAGACCAACTTAAAGTAATCTTTCAAATAAAAAAGAACCATCGAAAGCGGCTATCTAATTAGAATTACGTAACACATTTTCGTAAACGATTACGACGAATCCGTTTCATTTTGACTGTTCAACAACATTCATTGCGTTATTTACGACTCTTGCAGATGTTTTTTTCGAAATTATGAAGCATTGGATTATTCATAGAAATATAAGATTAGCAATCTTTTTCAAAACGTTTTTTTAGGGTACAGATCTCATAAGGCGGAGATATCCAGAAGCCCCCTTTTTGGAGTAAGTACCCTTTTTTTTTTTTTTTTTCGGTGGGAAATCATCAAATGACTCCTCCCGCTCTGGGCGGAGCGAGAGGGAGTGTCAGACTTTTACTGACTAAAACCCACCCGTGTTCCTTCCGTTACCTGTATGCCGGGGCCGCGATATCCCTTTCGGACAAACTCGCAACCCTGGCAGACATTGGCCCTTACGGACCCCGTCAGTTGGTGCTGACATCTCTTTGAGGCGCGCGTGGAACACAACGCGCCGTCGACCCGGGCCTGGTCCTAATCGGACGGCGAGCTACCCATTGCCCACCGTCCGCAAGCCCGCGCCTACGGTGGCCGGAAGTCGGCTCGCGACTCCCGACGCCCGGGGCGTCTCCTGCGGCGACTAGGGGCGCGAGGGCGCACATCTTGAATTTCCCTCGCGCGCTCCGCCTCCTCCTTCGCGAGCATTACTGCTTCGCAGAAGGAAGTGACGGCTTCCCATGCACTCTCGCTCCGGACCATGGCCTGAACCAGGGCCGGACGCGAGAGATCGCCGCTGCCGATCGCCTCCGTGAGGACACGGCGGTGCCCCGTCCAAGCCGGGCAGACCTCCACCGTATGCTCCACCGTGTCCTCCGGGCGATCCACACAATGGTAACACCCGGGCGTTTCCTCCCGCTTTATCCTGAACAGGAACCTCCCGAAACAACCGTGTCCGGTGAGGACCTGCGTCAGGCGGAAGGTGAGGACGCCGTGGCGCCTCTCTAGCCACTCCTCAAAGAGGGGCCTTACCGCCGCAATGGGATACAATTAAAAATCCCTGACGACAGAACAATTCTTTAAATCGTAAAACCTGTATACCAAGTTTCATCCAGTCGATCCATTCTGGAAACATCTCACCGTGCATCTCATAGTGCCAATCCCTAGCTTTAGGTGCAATGACAGCTCACACCAAGCTCACTTCACGCAAGTTTTCACGGTGAGATGTTTACAGAATAGCACGGCTGGTCCAGTAGATCCATTCTGTAAACGTCTCACCGTGAAGAGTGAGGTGAAGTGAGCATGAAGTGAGCTGTCAATAGTGTCAATCCTTGGTTTTACGTACAATGACAGCTCACATCAAGCTCACTTCACCCAAGTTTTCACGGTGACGGTTTTCATGGTTTGGAGATGTTTACAGAATAGCACGGCTGATCGGTTGTAAAATACGAATACCACCTGTATAGGAGTACCTACCAACAAACTGACACACGAAAGCAAATTTTTCCAGACTTGAAGCAGAGACACTTCGCTCGCCAGCGCTCGGTCAGTTAGGATCGTCACCTGTGTCAACTTACTTTATCTAATCCGTAGTTTCGGGCGTCGTTACGGGTGCTTCGTTTTCCGTCTCACTTACAGACATACTTACCGTAAGTGAAAAGGAGATCGAAGCGCCCGTAACGACGCACGCCCGAACCTACGGATTTCGCTTAGGGAGTAGGCCCCCAGTATCGAATGCGCGTCAGTTACGCACGGACGCGGAAGATTTATCTACCGAGCTGCCGCCGTAGGTAATTATTTCAAGGTCACTGCCGAGACATAATACTGTTACTCTATTTTACTGTGAATATACCTACCTACTCGCATTATGGCCCCGAGTGCTGTACAGCTCGGTCGGCTCCAAACAAACCCCGCTCGTCCTCGAAGTATTCACAATAACTTAGCATAAGCTCGCGTGTACAATATTGTCGCATTGCATTTATTGGGCCAAGACCCAAAACTCTGAGAGCACGCGACTGACTCAACTATCGGTCCTCGTCATCTATACAGTGTCTCAAACGTAGTGGTCCAAAGGCAAATGGAGTAAAGCGGAGATGGCCACATATCATTAAAAAAATTCAAAGTTATTTAATTGACTCAAGCGTGACTTTACGGAAATCCATTATAAAAAACAATAGACGACGTATATTTAGTAACCTAATCCGCTTAACTGTTCTTAAAGGGTCATAAAACCCTGTAAGAAAACAACACGTGTTTCAGCTCTCAACGAGTCATCCTCAGGATGACGATTGACTTGTTGCCAACCCGGACACGACGTGTTGCCACGCCAAGCGCCGAACGCAGACGCGTCTTACAGGGTTCTTTAGGACTCTTTAAGAACAGTTAAGTGGATTAGGTTACTAAATATAACTAGGTACTTCGTCTATTGTAATTTAAAAGTTGGGATTTTCTCAACGATTAAGTTTTTTAGAAATTTTACACTTTCACTTGGATTTTTCGCCCCTCTGAACAAAATTTTCGACGTAGCGAGTTCAAATCTGGCAAAAAAATGCCTTGATAGTGAAGGTACAAGATTATGTTAGTATATAAGTTCAGTGTGGCTCTGCAATGCTTCAGATTTTATTTTTACTTGTCTTTTATAACTTTATATAAAACTTTAGCGAAACTTTCTAAGCCCAGATTTAAAAAGAAATACTACCGAGTCCGTGCAAATTACTTTAAAAAGGTTCCTTAATTATTGATAGTTAGACTGGGAAAATTTCATAAAGATAGCTTAGTTATAACTTTAAAAAAAATGGGTTTCATAACAAGATCGAAAAATACGAAAACCTTTTTACTCTAATTTTACCAAAACATGCAGTCGCTAAAACGCGCGATTCCGATGCCGTGTCCGAATGCAGGAAGTCGCGAAATCTCGATGCGATAGAATAGAATCTCTAAAAAGCGCGATTTTAATACTGCGATGGTCAAAGTCAAAGTCAAATCATCGTCAAAAATTTTAGTCACAGGGGCGAAAAATCCAAGTTATAAAATTTCTTGAAAATGATTGCGTTTGCGAAATTTTCAGAAGTATTAAGAATATGCCAACTTTTATTTTTTTAATGATAGCTGGCCACCTCCACTTTACCCCATTTGCCTTTGGACCACTACGTTTGAGACACCCTGTATATGTAGGTTGGGAGGTTGGGACTTGACACGTACGTACCAAGAAATAACAGAAGAACGCTAAACATTCAAGTGAATCAGGAAGGCCGCTTTAGCACCGATTGCTCGTTTTTCACTACCATGTGATTGGGTAAAATAGGAAGGATGGTAATCGCTCTGCGTAGGTAATATAGGCGCATCTAGAATGACTGAAACAACAGCCCCACAACTAAGTGGAGACAACGGTTACGCTGGCTACGTCTTGGTAGTTAGTTACCTAGCTACGTCTTGTTAGGTTTTGTCACTGATTACAAAATGTTCTTCCATAATTGTTTATTTATCTAGTCTTGCCGAAGAGGTGTTAAGGGCTTACACAGTTACAGACGCGGCACATTTTAATCCTATCAATAAATAAAACGTGGGGCTTCATTACTTAGTAACACGCAACAAATTGTCCCGAGCAGACCGCATGTTTTACATGAAATGGTAGGTCGAGCTTGCCTTCCAAACAGGTAGTTACCTTGATAACTTGTTGATTACCCACAGTCCCTCGAACAGATTTTCTACCAACATTTACTTAATAAAAATTATGAATTCATTCACTGACAGGCCAGCTTCAGAAGAATGAAATTATTCACAAGAATTAGATATTTATACCAAAGTGAACACTAAGGAAAGATTTTGGAAAAAAATCCCCTAAAGGGTTAAATAGAAGAAAGAAATAAGATAATTAAATAGAAAAAATCCCCTAAAGGGTATGAAAGTTTATATGGAAGTTCGTAATTTTTGCCGATGGGATTGTGCATTTATATTTCCCTTCATCAGCCTTGCATTATTTTACAGACGGAAATATGGCGTAAACTTCCGGGCCAGTCGAACTTCACGTCGACGTTGCGACGGCGGGGCTCCCGCGAGCCGCGGGGCGCAGGTCTTGGCCCCCGCGGGCGACGCGGACACTCTGCGCACGCGCTGAAGGACTGCCTGCTCATATACGGAGGGTACAAGGATTTGAGGGGCTCCACGCATGAACTCTGGGCGTTTCATTACGGTGAGTGATGAATAAAACAAAAGCTGTCCAGGATGTAAATATTACTTTGTAATTTTATACAAAACTGACTTCCCAACAGACCTCCCAAACCAGATCTGTTCTTACTCATACAAAAATTCCATAGAAAAACAATGTTCAGTTTTCCCAGAATTTGAGTAGAATTAAAAAAAAAAACTTCCCAAATTGACTTGGACTATTACGAGCAGTAAAGGTGACCTTGGTTACTGCGATTGTTCGCCCCTAATCCGTGCCGAGGTGGACCGAGCAGTAATCCTATATGTATAAGTGAGTTTGTCGCGCGTTATGGCTCACTCTGGCACACGCCGTGTTCGGTCTCGCGACAAGTCAATCGCCATCCTGAGGATGCCTCGTTGAGAGGTGAAACACGTGTCGATTTCTTACAGGGTTTTTCTTGTAGGGATGTCTTACTTTTTTATGACTCTTTGGGAATATACCTACATATCTAAGTTTTTTTTAAATATAAAGATCAGTTACAGTAGACTTGAATGCCATAATGGTTTCGTAAGTTTATAGTCGCAAGCGCCACTACTAAAAATTCCTGGCTATAATCTCCCAAGTCGGGCAAAGTAACAGTGTTTTTAGGTACTTACCAGTATAATAGGTTTTCGTTTAGGGATATCTCAATTGCAGCCCAGCACGCTTAGCATAACCACAATAGAAACGGGTTTTGTCGACGGAAGAATAGACAATAAGATAAGTAGATAAACAATCACAATCTGTCATTTTATCTATTCTTCCGTCGACAAAACCCGTAGAAAGCCCGTTTCTATGGTTGTCATGCTACGCGTGCAGAGCACAGATTAATATTCGTACCGATGGTTCGCTCCGCAAAATCATTTAAATAATGAAAAGCGAAAAAATTCTTGCTACACAGTTAACTACAATTCAGGTCACACAGCGCTAATTCCTGTTTCCCGGTGGCTCAAGAAATAAGACTTGTATTCCAGATTCGGAGTCGTGGCACCAGGTGCGCACGGCGACGGCGGGCCCGGCGCGGCACCGGCACGCGGCCGCGCTGCACGACAACCGCCTGTACGTGCACGGCGGCCAGTGCGACCTGCGCGACTGCAGCGACCTTTGGTACTACGATACCAGTGAGTACCCCACGGCATTGTTGGCATAAGTCTTGTAGGACAGCTTTAGGGCAAAAAAAATCCTATCTTTTCCAGCAAACCTTTGGGTGCTAGAAAAAGACACAAAGATGGTAGGATCCAGTGTACAAGTGTGACCAGTGTGTGCCAAAGTCGTACGTAGGTACCTCGTGCGGTTTGCGAATTTAACAAGAACGAGCTGATGATTAATAGCACCTGCCAAGTCTTTAACTAGTGGGGCATTTGCATAGTTACGAATAATTCATGCATGGCTGACTTATATTATCGAGTATTGTAAGTTTCCGTAGGTACCTACCCTACTTTTCATACGTTTGTCTGTGGTTCCAGTGTCTCGCGTGTGGAGCCAGGTGCGCACGCCCGCCAAGTTGTCGCCGAGCGCACGCAGCGGGCACGCGGGGCTGCGTGCCGGTGCACACCTATACATCTTCGGCGGAGAGACGCACGGCCACTCCACCAACGAGCTCTGGAGGTTTCACTTCGGTAACAGACTAATTTAGCATTGCGCCTTACATTCTCAAATACCCTGTCAAGGTATCCTTTGCCTAATATATCATTTTCTTTTAATTGTCAGCAACGGAAACCTGGGAGCGAATCATCCAGAGTCTAAAGTGGCCGTCCCCGCGCGTGGACAGCTGCGCACTGCTGATCCCGGCGGCGCCGCCGCGCGTGCGCTCGGCGCCGGGCGCGCACTCGGTGCCGGGCGCGCGCTCGGCGCCGGGCGCGCGCTCGGCCGTGACCGCGCGCCACTCGCTGCACGCGCGCCCCGAGCCGCCCGCCAGCCTGCTGAAGGAGATCTCCAAGCTGTCCTCGTTCCACATCCGGCGCGCGGCGCGCTGCTCCTACAGCGTGCTGGCGGGCGAGCGGGACTCCACCGAGAGCCTCGTGCGCCAGGAGGCCGCCGCGCTGTCCAAGTCTCACTCCGCTTACGTCATCGACAAGCGCCAGCCCGCAGATGGAGGCGAGAGCCCGAGAGAAGGTGACGTCATTGAATACAGATCGGAAATGTCTCGAGAACCGATCTCTGTCCCCGACTTTGCAGACATGATCCTCCCCACGCCGGTCCTGTCTCCGGTGGAAGCTACCAAGCTTGTGTACCTCGACTCTGAAGAGGAAGAGGACATGAGGCGAGAAATAAACAGCATTAAGAAGAGAGATGGCATATCGTCAGTGAAACTTGAAGGCAAAGTCACCGTGGTCACCATTCCGAAGTCAGCGTCCGTTAGGTTCACCAAGGACACGATAATAACTGACGAGGAAGAAGCAGAACTGTCCACTTCTGACTACGCGAGCGCTGAGCGGGTCAACAGATTGTCTGGCAATTCGCTCGGTTTCAGCAATCCTCATTATTTAGGTCCTGACGTGAGAAATTTAGGAGCCGCTTTGACTCCAGATTCCGGCGTAGGTCCGGGAGACATTGAGCTCCAAGACTTGAGCGAGCGACGCGCGAGAAGTGTGCCGAGGAACGGCGAGACTCAGCTGCACCTGCTGCTGGTGGGCGGCAAGGAGCCGCCGCACCTGGCGCTGCTGCAGAACCCGCTGTCCATGTGGACCTACCGGTTGCTGTAATTAGTATTATCAACTCGTTAGCTTAGATCTTCGTCCATTAGCGGAACTAGGGTCCTACAGGGCTGAACGTAGCCGTCGACTTGACGTTTTCAATTAGATTATTTTTGTGGCTCTAACATTTAAGAAAGTGATCTTTATAATTATATGTAATTAAAGTTGAGAATCATGTGAACGTGCTTTTCGAATCGTTGACGTCCAAATTATTGATGTAAAGAAGATACTTATGAGACTTAGTTTAGGTAGGAAGTGTTGTACGTATTCGCATTTATATTGAAAGAAGACATGGTAACGGTAACGCAGAATTAAGAATTAATATTTAGCACCTATTGTTTATAACATTGCTTCTATTTCAAATAAAATCAAAGTGTTCAATAAGCAAGAGATATCTTTTCGTGAACGTGTCTTGAACGGGCTATCTCATATTGTAAGACCCATTTTAATGTTTAATTTAGAATAGTGTCCAAGTGTCCATCTTCCCCATTGTGCTGCGTTACTGATGGTGTATTTCTCAGATATGTAGCTACTATGGGTACAAAGCGTGCCAACACATACAAGTATTCCTAGATGTAACCGATAATATTATTATTATGACTTTGCACAAATTATGGATGCAGGGGCCCTCTGCTTACAACGTGCGATAAAGATGCATATTGATACTAGTTTTTTATTTATTACTGGATCTCCGCATCTCTAGTCTAATCGCACATGTGTTTGTGTACATTCTATTCAAATCCTTGTTTCCAATATGATGTTATTTCTACTTAAACGAATATGAACTTTATGAGAGTATAAAATAAGTTGATTTCAGAATATATAGTACTAGATTTTGAAAAATTTATAAAAAAAATTGAACTTGCAGCACAAACTGAACTTTATGAGTGGGTATTAAAGTTCTTTTTCCGAGAACAATTTGCTTACATGTTTGGAAACTAAATCGTGAACGTAGTATACCTACTGGTATTGACACTGAGTCAGTACCAGTCAGCACAGGTTAACCGAGCAGTGAAACTGCAGTTTGGCTAGCTCAATCCGGATTATAGATTCATTAGGCGTTTAGGTCGATATTACAAAAATCGACTAGTGGGTACTTCACATATTTGCAGAACGCTGTTACGCAATACGCTCGTCATCTAAACCTAAGCCAACATTTTATCGCGCATTGTTTAAGGGTACATCTAAACCTTCTGCTCGTTTCTATTGTGGTAGTAGTCTCCTAATTCTTTTTAAGTTTGCCATTAAGTCTTCATGTTGCCGTGTTGTTGATTAATTTGTTGTATTAAGTTTTTTATATTGTTAGTGGATGGTTTTATATTTGATTGTTTTCGTATAATTACTAGTATAGTATATATACTTGCATTTTTACTGGAATTATGTCAATATGTTAAGTATAACTATGAAGAATAAAACTATTGGTGATAATACCTATCACTACCTACCATGGATATTAGGTACACACCAGTATTCCAGTTTATGCTGATCTCGCATTGTATAAGATTTTCGTACAATGCGAGGTCAGTTTATACTGGAAATGTATAACTTGATGTGTAGCCGTGTGTACACGGGCATGACACGGACTCACTGTATTTTGTCCAGTTTTGGCTTCGCCACGTCTAGGCCCTAGACGTGGCGAACCAAAACTGGACAAAATACAGTACCCTATAACTGGACCCTAGACTCCAGGGTCAGGCCGAGGAATAGTCACAATAAAGATACGACTCCCTCCCAATATTTATAACTGAGCATTTTGTAATTGATATTGTAATTCTGGAAGCTATTGATCATTCTACCATAAAGAAGACAATATTTTTTTTGTACAGCATTATTAATGATAGGTCTGAAGAATATTGCGTGTACTTATTTAATGAATGTAGATATTCTGCATGTGCTATTTCTTATTTCTATCATTACCCAACCATATCAACAAAGGACGTGGGTGCAAAGAAAGTAGGTAACGTAAAAAAAAAACAATGTTCAATTATTATTTTTTACTTTCTTAATAAGTGACCGAGTTTTAATAATAGTCAATAATAATAAAAAAATAAAGACCTACCCGCGTCCCATAAGCCACTGCCAGAGGCCGGCCTTTAGCTTAGCCAGTAAATCTACAAGACGTGCGTCTGACCGTACGTCTGACAGTCGTGCGTAGCATATGCTAAGACTGAGTAGTGTGTAGCAGTTACATTGGTACCTACTGTAGTCTTTTTGCTGTCCACTATTCTTTGTTTGTAATAATATGAGCCCGATCAGGTACATACCTAACCAAACCATGCTAATCATGAAATCTGAAGATGCAATGGCCAACAAACAACTACTTTAATAATTTACTATAACATTATTAATAACTAAATTAATATAAAGTTACTCAATAAACTGCTTTTCAGCAGCATTCCATATAATATCAAAGTTTTTATTATTAACATTTTATATTTGTATTGATCTTTTTTACATATTGTGCTCAATAATTATGACTAAAAGAACTGAAGTGTTCATCGACTTTCGATGCTGACTGTACAAAGAAGTACTCTACCATACATTACATTTTACAATGAGAAATTAAAATTACTTTTCAAGATTTTAGCTAATAAATTTAGTTACTTAGATTGTAAATGTGATGATATTAGTTTTTAATGACATTGTTAAAAAGACAATCCTTCCATTGTTATAAGTTTTCGTCTGTTTTTTCTGTTCTGTGGTTTTCGTTATGATTGTATTTACGTACCTATGTATCTGATCGGCACACGACGTGTTGTCATCTTCCAGACTACTTTTATATCAAACTCCTGATTATTGTGATGACAGTATCGATCAAGTACAATATTCGAAATGATATTACATGTAGTTATGTCTAGCAAAATCTTTTATTATGACCCCCTTTTTAAACCCTGCGTCAGAATGCAAATTAATCATTAATCTGCGCTGACCTTATTTCGTTCGCGGGTTTGGTGTGAACATAAAATAAAACAACACTCGTAACGGTTTCATTATAATGATCACCATTTATTTCATAAGGCTACACATTGAATACACAGAGCTACATACATCGAGAGATTTGATAACAATATAATCGAGCATGTAAATATGCTCACCGTTGAATTAATAATAAAACGTATAATTAATCATTGCCTAGAGACTAATTATTTTGGATAAAATGATGAAGCATGCATTTATTGCGAGGAACACGAGGAGCGTTCGTTCAGTCTATACGCGATGCTGTGTGATGCTGAGCACATTCTACGCGCTTTTAGATACGGTATCCGTGTTCAGTCGCATTAAACATACTGTTACTGCGAATACGCTTTTAAACATTGAATTCACTGAAACAACTTGTATATTATCACACCTATGTAGATAACATACATACATTGGTTTCTTAATTGAGAATTTGAAGTTAAGAACTTGTCAAACTGTTCTTTAGCATTATAATCGTGACAGCCCGCTACATTACAAATTTATCATTTCGCGGGCAAGTATAGTTTGACAAGTTCTCAAAACAGAAACCGGGTGATAATCAAGAAAAAATATTAATTATATTAAATTCCACTGGCTTTCAGGTCATATAAAAAATTGCTATGTACTATTAATTAGTGAAGATGTAAGTCATAACTGATATATTCGTTTCGATTGTAAGTGGAACCGCGCTGGAACTCGTCCGGATCGTGTAATATCACAGGAGGGTGTACGACAACGTGAGGGCCTAGGTTGCCGTTTGGACGTACGATCACGCGTAGGCTTAGAACGCCAGTCGGGCGCACGATCACGTGTGGGCGTAAGATGCCGCGTATGCGTACGATTGCGTATGCGCGGGGCTGTAGGATGTCGCGTGTGTGTAGATTTCCGCGTGCACATAGGACGTGACGTGTTGCGTGGGAGTATAGTGGGCGACGGACGAGTCTATGCGCGGCGGGCGGCGCGGGCGCGCTACTGCGGCGCGGGCGCGGCGGGCGGCGCGGGCGCGGCGAAGGCGACGGCGAACAGCGCCTGGCAGGCCGCCTTGGCCGCCAGCTTGCGCGCCTCCTTCTTGTTAGACGCTGCGATGACAAAACAAAACGTTCAGAAGGGGCTTCGAAATGAGTTCTACTACGCCAGTCACCGTAGACACAAAAATCACGTTCGGTCACAAAAAAAATGCACTGTATTCATTTTTGGTATGTGGTTCTTTTGGGGTTGTAAAGATCTGTGCTAACTGCGGGGTGGAAAATTTCGAGATTTCTTGAGCACCACGCAGTTAGCACAGGTCTTTCCCTAGCTGTAAACTTGGTTGTACACTATTGGTATCTATCCTAACAACATACCAAAAAATCAGTTCAGTGCATTTTTTTGCGACCTACTATATTTTAAATGACTGGCCTAGAGCAAATACGTAGCTTCAATATTTTAGTTACAGTACTAAAATTGCCCAGCCAGCAGTCAAAATCAAAATCCAAGGTAGCGGTAAAAAAGAGGATAATTGACAGTGAGAAAAATTCCTTTAAAATTTTGTTTTGTAGAATGTTTCAGAGTTTATTATCAAAACTAACTTATAATACAATTTTTTTGTACAAATTAATATTTTCGCGAAATAATTGCGTAAAGATATAGCTATTGGTGACGTGACATTAAACGCAAATCAGAGCGCGACACGTCACTCCTTGTAATTAACTGTTTGAAATTGTAATTAGAAACAAACCTTATGCGTCTGACATAAAAGTTATTTTGCCTTAACAATACGTGTATGAAAATATTGGTTTAACGGATGAACGCTGATTGGTAGTGTTTCCTCTCGCACAATGAGGCATTTTTAATTAATCTACAAAATTAATAGTATTCAGTCTCATTCTAAGATAACTACATAAAGTAATTGGAAATGGAAATCGTCTAACATTATGACTGTCAAATATTAAGACAAATAATGTCTGCTTTGCATATTACATTTTAAATATTTAAAAACCTGACTACCGAATATTATAATATCCCGACAGAAGTAATAAATTAAGTTTGTGTGCAGACAACACTGTGAAAAAAAAATAGTGTTTGACGAAAGAAATAAAGTATTATGACACTCGAACCGTCATGACAGTATGCCCCGTTTTGACATACAAAATTAAAAATAAAAAAAATTGTACAGTTACTGATATTTCGCCGACATTCGCCGATATTCTGAGGTATTTAAAAAAAAAATTTTTTTTGAGGAAAATAAATAACCAAGAGCATTACTAATTGGTTTCACAAGAACTGTCAACTAGCGTTTGGCCCAATGGACTACTAATAATTAATTACTCTTATGAAAATGTAAATTATTTAGGTTCGGTTAAAATTTTGACTTATTTGCTCTAGTCCAGTCGAATGTATGGGCGATTCACTGTGGTTTTCGGTAGTGGAGTGATCGTCCAGCAATACATACAAAACTGTTGGACCAATAATATTGCAATATTTGGTCAGAGTGCTCGTATCATACTGGAAATATTGCTGACAATCTTTTGCAGCCACACATGGCAGTAAAACATGGCTCAGTTAGAAGTGCCTAACTAAATCACTCAATATGAAACTAAAAAACTAAATTAGCCTCACATAATGTAGTCTTTGAGGCACTATCGAGGTTGTGGGTTCAAATCCGAGCAAGTACCAATGACTTTTTCAATTCATATGAAGGAAAACATCGTCAGGTAACCGGCATGCCTGAGAGATATCCTTGACGACATGTGAAGCCAAGTCAGAGGCCCATGGGCGGCTTTAAAAATCCACTGTACCAGGTTAGTCACGAACCACACGAAAAGAAGAATTCATATGTACTTTCTAATTTTATTTTGGAGATGAGTGAGTTTATACTGAGTGTTTATTTAAAAGATAGGCTATATTTAAAATAAAAATTATAATATAATATTAAAAAAACATTGTATGAGAAAGTCAGCTTTACACGCGGGCGAAACTGCGGGCGACGGGCTAGTAGTTAATATAAGCCTGACATCGCCGCCCCGCGCCTCGCAACACTCACCCTTGCCGATGTAGGTGGCGCCGTCCACGTCCACGCCCATGGTGAACAGCATGTTCTGCGGCCGGTCGCCCTCCACGCACAGCTCGCGGTACTCCAGGTGCGGCCGCATGTACGTCAGCAGCATGCACGGGTGCATGCTCGGCGCGTTGTTAGGGAGCTCTTTGCTCTTCTTGCCGGCCGGCTCCGTTGGACTCTCTGATGTCTGTGGGAAGCATAGATAATGGAGATAGTGTTCGAAAGGCAATTGTGTGTTAAGCCAGATTGTGTTGGAAAAATTTGCCCTAAGTGCCTTTTCACACGTCCCGGTTGCAATTTTTTTTGTAAGTAAGGAATTTTAACAAACAGGTTTGTTAACATTTCTATCAAATTGGATCGAAATACGGTTTGGTAAGAGTAACGAGCTTGTGGCGATGCCTGAAGGAGGCCTATTCCCAGTAGCAGACATTTATTTATATAATAAGAATCATTTAAATATGTCCCAGATCACACATTCCAATTTGTTAGTAATTATATAAACAACTTAAACACTAGCTATGATGTCGATTAGCGTACGTACCGAGAGCGAGGAGGGCTTGAGCTGCGGTACTTTGTGTCCCTCGTACTCCCACTCGGCGAACAGCTTGTGCAGCGCGAAAGAAGCCAGCTGGATCATCGGCAGGGCCTCCTCGTCCGACACCACGTCGCCGTTCGTCGAGCCCGAGTCGGGGATGACCAGAGACGTCGCTACAAACAGGGAATAAGTATTCGAGTAAGTGCTCGTAGGAATCTTGACCATCTGCCCGGCTCTGGGATTGTTCTGAAAGCCGTGGAATACCTCTCCACTTCTCAAGCACCTCAGGACATGTTGCCCCCTTGTCACCCCGTCACTATGTGCTAGCGACAGTTTTCGGAGCCCATTATTGAGTGTGCAAGTCACCCCCTGCCATTTTTTCCGTGTACATATAGAACATTGATCAGGCAGGGGCCATAGTCCTTCCATAGTCCAGGTCACCAGTCAACTTAAGCTACCCAAACCCATAGCCCTATATCTCTGTTTTCATATCCTGCAAAAGTCCTACACCAACCGGGGGTTGTCCTTGGGTGCACTTGCATAGTGCATACAGGGATAATCGTCGGTTCGTGCCTCATTTAATTAAAACGCCTAACGGGCCTCTGCGAGTTGGATTCGGCCCCTCGTACGCCTTCCAAAGGTCCGAGACGTTCCGAGAAATGTCAAAGACCAAAAAAAATAAAAAATTGTATTGGCAACACTGTTTCAACAGAATATCTCGTTTGCGTTATTTTGGTTTAACAACTACATATACTAATTTTGACGCATTTTTACAAGAGTTTTCAAAATTCATTTATTCATTTCGAACGTCAAAATTACATAAGACAGTCCCCCAAAACGCCTTTTGAATCCTTACATATTATAAAACAGTCCCCCGCCGCGTCTGTCTGTCTGTCTGAACGCGATAAACTCAAAAACTACCGAAGGGATTTTCAAACGGTTTTCACCAATGGACGGAGTGATTCATGCGGAAGGTTAAGGTGTAAGGTTAAGGTGTATAATTAATTTAAGGTTTTGTTTAAATTGGGTGAAATGTGACGATTATTGTTGAAGATGTCGGAAAAAATTATACCGACTGGGAGCTTTACTGGCTTGGGCCGCGTAAACCGTAAAAGATACATAAAAATGATGTTCTACAGAATTTCTCATTTTAAAAAGTTTAACAAAAAAGTCCGAGATGACCCACAGTAATCATTATCATCTTTCAGAATTTGATAAAATATAATTGTTATTTCCGAAGCTATTTTGACCGGTATTATATCAATCCTTATCAGACCGGTATTATATTCCGTATAAGCTATACGCAATATAATACCGGTCTGATAAGGATTGATATAATACCGCAAACATTGCAAATACGGCAAACATTGCCGTAGCGAAGTAATAACGGTATAAGTTAACTCACTACTGTCACTGGTAATCACTTTGTTCATCTTCTTTATGATGAGGTCACGTATCGCCTGCTCGGCAGCTGCGTTGCGCGCCATTAGTTTGTTGTCACCTAGGAAATTGAACAAGTTTATGTTATTCATCAATGGTTTCTGAGGATAACAACATAGCATTTAACATCACGCCTGTACTCCCGGGAAGAGTAGGCTGTCGTGCATTAAAATTTCCCCATTTATACAGTACTAGCTGTTGTCCGCCACTTTGTCTGCCCGTGTATTTCATCATTGTTAATACAAATATCCAGGATGTCAAGTAGCTCAAACTCAAACTCAAAGCATTTATTTCAATTAAACCATTTACAGGCACTTTGGAATTGTCAAATAGTCGCGTCAGTTAGTCAGAAAGTTGAAGCTAGTTGCCCATTCCAAAACGTAGATCTTTATGGAGAAGAACGGGCAAGAAACTCCAAGGACACTCTTTTAAATATAGAAAATTACAAAATCCTGGGTACATTATTCTTGTTGCTTCTATATGTGAGAACAATGTACAAAAAATAATCAGAACAATTCAAAATATAAGATTAAAAATAAGCCATGGCAGATAAGAGATGACCAGTCACAACTGACGGCGCCCGTTCACGAACATGACGCGTGGATCAGCACCATCCAGCTCAACCATTTTGTAGGGAACCGAATGATCTAACACACTCGCCACCATCAGCGAGACATTTAAGTGAGCATGACATACTCTCAACAGCCATGCTCTTTCAAGTCAACATACATCTTAATAACATTAAAACGGCTCCATGGTACTAACATTTACAAAAATTGAAAAAATGCTTCTAAATTATACAAAACTAATTTGCAATGTATTTGAGAGATTAATAGAATGTTACTACCAAAAAGAAAGAAAATCATTATCCATTGGAGTATTCAACAATTAAAATTGTTTTAAATAAAAAATAAACATTAAGTTTGTAATGTCAGAAAAATAAAAAGGGGAAGCAACTCTTCCAAACATTTTTTTTTTTAACTAGTGAGCCCAAGTGGCTGTGGAGCAGGACCAGCATTAAGCCAAGCATTTTTATCTATGATATAATCATCCAACTTATAATATGCTTGTCTACATAGTGTGCGTTTAATGCATATTTTAAATTTCTTCTCATTCAGTTGAAGAATATCGAGTGGTATTTTATTATAACATTTCACGCAGTACCCCATAAAAGTAGTGTGCACTTTAGACAATGTGAAACGTGGTTGATCTAATTTGTTCCTATTTCTAGTGTTAAAATTATGCCTGTCACTTATCTTACTAAAAAGATGTAGATTTTTCCGAACATACATAATGTTTTCATATATATACTGACAAGGTACCGTCATGATGTTAATTTTCTTAAACAGTTCCCTTAGAGATTCGCGTCTGCGGAGGTTATATATGGCTCTGACAGCCCTCTTTTGCAGAATAAAGATAGAATTAATAGATATTAATTCTTTCGTCCCCACAGCAAAATACCGTAAAACATGATGCTATGAAAGTAACTAAAATAGACCAGTCTCGCGGTATCCACGTCTGTTAGTTGGCGGATTTTCCAAACAGCGTAAGCGGCTGAACTTAGCCGCCCTGCAAGTGATGTTAAGTGAGGACCCCACTGTAGTTTTGAGTCAAGCGTGATCCCCAGGAAAACCGTTTTATCGACGAATTCTAGTGTCTCCCTATTCAGTACAACATGACATTCACTACTTCTAACATTTGGTAACGTGAATCTTATGCATTTAGTTTTCTTCTCATTTAATACCAAATTATTTACAGTAAACCAATTATGAACCTTAAGCATAGCGTTATTTACTTCGTCAAGCTCCTGTGCATGTCTATTTATCTTAAAAATCAGTGATGTGTCATCAGCAAATAACACCATTTGTGGTCGGTTTTTCAGTAAATGAGGTAAATCATTTATATATACTAAAAAGAGGAAGGGACCCAAAATCGAGCCCTGTGGTACACCCATTTTGACTTTTAAACTCAATGAATTAACACCGTTTATTTGAACTTGCTGCAATCTATCATTCAAATATGACTTTACTAAGCTAAGCGGAAGTTTATCCAGTCCGTAATGCTCCAGTTTCAAGAGCAGTGTTTCGTGATTCACGCAATCAAATGCCTTGGATAGGTCGCAGAAGATGCCTATTGCATCTTGTGCCTCTTCCCATGCGTTAAAGATGTGTTTTAATAAGGTGACACCGGCGTCGGTTGTGCAACGTCCTTTGGTGAAACCATACTGTTGATCGTGTAGGATATTATTACGATTAAAATGCTGGAGCATTTGATTTAACATTACTTTTTCAAACACCTTGCTGAAAACCGGCAAAACCGATACGGGTCTATAATTATTAGCATCTTTGCTGTCCCCGGATTTGAATAGTGGAATAACTTAACTGTACTTCATTAGATCCGGGAATACCCCTTGATCCACACACAAATTAAATATTAAAGCTAAATAGGGTGCAATTGTCTCAATAATTGATTGACAAACTTTAGTAGACATACCCCACAGATCTTCGGTAATTTTGATCTTGAGTTGCTTATAAGCCTTTACAACGACCACAGGGTTTACATGTTTAAATTTAAATTCCACGGGAAAGGCTGAAACATTCGCTCTTAATAAATCAATAGCAAGTAACGGGGACGAATTTAAAGTTTCTGTAGTTTTAATTGGAATATTGGTAAAGAAATTTGCAAATTCCTGATCGATGTTGTCGCTAATGAGACCGCGGGAAGTGTCAAGTGTGTAATCAGTATTATGTCTTTTGTTCTTCTTCGTTTCATTGTTAATAATTTTCCAAACTGTCTTTATTTTATTGTCTGCTGATTTAACCTTGTTACTAATGAAAGAAGCTTTAGCTGCTTTGCAGATAGCCTATGACCTTCTTCAGATGCTTTGATACCTACCTGTCAAATTTAATAACGATCGGTTCAGTCGTTTAGGCGTGAAAAGGTCAGAGATACAGAGCTCCTTTCTAATTTATAATATAATATTAGTACGTAAGTATGTATGAGATGTTACCGTATCCCTTGTAGTTGTTGCCATCGATAGTGAGGTCTGCGCAGAAGTTGTGCGCGTTGGCCGTCTTGTAGTACTGGTTGGCGGCCGAAGGCTCTACTTTGAATTGCTGCCGGAAAATACAAATGTAAACTCTACTATGGTCTACTGTCTACTATGGTCTAGCTATATAGGGCCGGGGTATATGTGGCGAAGTGCAGCGCAGAGCATATTTCACTGCCAAACAAAATATAAACCTTACATTGAAATAAGGATAAAAAAAGCTTCTATTAGTCCGAGAGCGCATCGAAGCGGCCAGGGGTGAGCGTCACTCGATTAATTATTTTCGAGTTTATTTTAAGAAACGCAATGTAGATATTTGTTTAGCAGTGAAAACCGCGCTGCGCTGCTGTACATAATTGTTCCATCGCCACCGCGGTCGATCATCGCTCCTCGCCGCTAGTTTCGTGCCTGCAACCTTAAAGTGAGTGAACCGATTGTATAATACAGGAAGAGTTTCTAATCACCATCCCAATCCAAATAAATGATAAAATCTTTGGTGAAAATAACAAAATACGCGTTTTTTCCTTTAACCTCATACAGTACTAAGATATTGATATCTGGCATCACAATGTTGTCTAAAAAAAACCGGCCAAGTGCATGTCGGACCACGCACAATGAAGGGTTCCGTAGTTGGGATGAATTTATCCTAAGAAGAAACTTAACATTGTAGTTGAAAAACATGTTTTTGTGACTGTTAGTACTAAAAAGCTGTAATTTGGCATGTGTATACATATTAATCACACCGATTAAAGTGGTAAAATAAAAACAAGAAAAAAAAATCCTACACGTAAAGTGGGGATGTTTTTTTTCTCGTCTTTCCTTCCGGGTGGGGTGTCGTTCAAAAGCTTTAAAGTGCTAATTTTTCTTTTAAGATATTGTGTCCCCCCCCCCCCCTTCCCCTGCCAGCTAAATGTAATAATAATCGACCAGCTTAAATTTGCTGTTTGAAAAACATGTTCTCCCATACGGAATGTTTAGGTATATATTTTAAATTTGTGTACATCTGCCTGTTTGTTCCGGTTAATTTAAGAAACGGACCGATTTTTTTACTTTCACTGGCAGACAGCTGATATTATAAGGAGAAAATACGCTACTTTTATTTTTGATAAAGAGTAAGGGTGCACGCGGGCGAGGCCGCGGGCAGCAGCTAGTTGATAATACAAATAGGGATGATGCATGGGTAAAATTAAAGAAATTCTAATTAGTCCGTCATTCAGATAATAAAAAAATATTAGACACGTATTTTTTGCTTTATCATATTAATAACAAAAGACTTAGATAAAACGCATTTTAAGTTGGGGAGTGGGGGTCGCTACGTCACAAGTAAGTATAAAATCTACATACTAGTGACGTCATGGCACATTTTAACTCAATGTATCACCGTAAGTAATCTTTAGATTACGTAAAAAAAGAAAAAATACGTGTTCAATATTTTTTATAATCTCCATGACGTACTTAAAAATATTGTTGTCACCTTCCCTATTAAATTAGTAAATATTTGACACGAATTTAGATGGTGATAAAAAAATCTTCCTTTACACTATGACAATTCGTTTCCATAACTGTACACTTTGCACTAGTGACTGGTGGAAGACCACAACACTAACATTAGCCACCTGTTCGTTGGGCATCATCTCGTTGAGCACCATGAGCGCGTTCTTGGGCGTCAGCAGACGCCGCAGGTTCTCATTTTGTCGACGGCGACGCTCCTTATTGCTCACTTTCTTCACTGTAAACAAAATAACATAAAAAACACATGGTCTAAATGATATTGGACAGAGTTGTATTGAAAGTAGGTAACAAACCAATAGAGATGCAATTGTGTTTTAAACATATTGACAACATCTCTATTAGAAAATATCAAGTTAAAGGAATAGTTTTGTTCAATTTTTTTATTAAAAAATGGCAAAAATTGTGTATCAGTTTCGTAGTAGTATTAAGATTTTGATTTTATTTGGTTTTTTTACAAATTTTATTTTAACTTGATTTGAACAACATTTCCTATTTTTAACCAACTTCCTAAAAGGAGGAGTTTCTATGTACGACTTAATTTTTTTTTTATATGTTTGTTCATCGATATTATCGTCAAATGTGGATCGATATGCGGATACAATACACTAACGCGTAACTCAACGTCAATACTTATCACCCAAAGAAAATTATCGTAATAAACGACGCTTACCTTCTTCTAGTAACATTGTGCCTACTTCATCTATTGTTATAATTTGGTATTCACTATCTTCGAATAGTATTACATTTTTTATTCAAACAACTCACAGTATTTCGCTCTTTTCTTCAAACTAAATAACTGCCGTGTTGTCCGCTGCGCTCGGCGGCGGCCTGTAGCGCTTTGTGAGTGCACCGTATACAGATCAATCTAATCGCTAAGAACAGGTTTTGCTGAAACAGTTCTTGTTGTTTTTGTAATTATATTTGTTTGATTACCTACTAGTTTATTTATTTATTATTTATAGGCAAATAAACGATATTTTATCATTATTTCTATATAGAATATTATATTCCACCATTTATTCAGTTTTAGACATTTATTTTACTGGATTTTGTTTGACTTTTATTTGAACTTTTGATATTATTTTAATCAGTGACATTATTTATTTTAAATGTATTGAATATTTTTTTTAATTTCATTCTCATTTGACTTTTATTAGAATTTTGATATTATTTTAATCTGTGACTATATCTATTTTAAGTGAATTGCATATTTAATAATTTTTTATTGGACTTTTTGATATTATTTATTAGAAATGAATTGAGTTTTGAATGATTCCTAACTATTATTATTTTTTGAGTAAGCTTCAATAATACGTATTTTTGCCACTTAATAACGGGTGGGCCATCTGTTGGTACGTTTTTGAATTTCGTCGTATGACAACGGCAAACGAGCTACAGACCCGAAATTTTTACAGTTCATTAACTATACCGTCCGCGGCACGAAACAACATGTTTTCTCTTGAAGAGCGTTTTGAAATTTTAAAAACATATTTTCAAAGTCAGTGCTGTGTCGCCGAAACTGTGCGAATTTTGAAAATAAATTTTCGGACGAAGCGCATTTCCATCTCGGCGGATATGTGAACAAGCAAAACTGCCGGATTTGGGGTTCGGAACAGCCACACGCAATCGTAGAGAGACCAATGCATCCTCCAAGAGTCGCAGTTTGGTGTGGATTTTGGAGTGGTGGCATAATTGGCCCATTTTTCTTCGAAAATGATGCTGGCAACGCCGTTACCGTCAATTGCGAACGCTACAGAGCCATGTTGACCAACTTTTTATGGCCTAAAATCGACGCTATGAATGTGGACGACCTTTGGTTTCAACAAGATGGCGCCACATGCCATACAAGCCGACTTACGATCGACCTTCTGCGCACCAAGTTTAACAACCGCATAATCAGCCGTTCAGGAGATGTCAATTGGCCTGCGCGTAGCTGCGATTTGACACCGCTGGACTTCTTCCTGTGGGGTGCCGTTAAAGACCGATGTTATGCGGATAATCCAGAGACCATTCCAGCTTTGAAAAACAACATTACGACTGTTTAGAGTGAAATTGGCGCCGAGGTAGTTCAAAATGTCATCACTAATTGGGGTGACCGAATGGCATACTGTAAGGCCAGTAGAGGGAGCCACATGAACGAAATCGTTTTTCATTCTTGACGGGGATACTTTTAGCTTTACAACAACAAAAAAATTAATAAAAAATATCAATGCATACTCTTTTGATCGCATTTTTTAAAACGTACCAATAGATGGCCCACCCTGTATATGTGGATGATATGATGATAACTTTATGTGACTGTTATTTACATAGCCGGTATTGATATTAGAATTTGTGTGGGGTAGGTACCACAAGTAAAAAGTAAAAAATAAAAACTTTTTTGGTAAAAAGTTTTTATAATAACATAGATATTATACGTACGTAGTCGGGCCATAAGTTCTGTCACATAGGTAAAATTTCGAATTTAGAATGCAAGCCGAGGAAAATATTATGGGCATTCGAAATTTGAATATTTAAAGAAAATAAAAACAAAGGGTTTCTGGAATTTTGTTCATTTTCTAAAATGGAGTGGACGCGCAAAGAAGACAGAGTCGCAGTGCAATCAGACTCGAAAGAAGCCGGGTTTTGTTAAGGCGGTACGCGGGAAAAAAATACCGCGAAATACTTTTTACAAATCAATGCAGTTTGTCTTTTTTTAGAGATTAGAGGCAGGTTTAGGATAAGTTACCTCATCCTTTTATTATCTACGATGGAGAAAGCAATGTACAGCGAAACTGAAGTGGGGGCAATGACTTCCCAGTCACCACCGGTGGCTTAGAGTATATAACACTGGAGAAGCCTTACGAACACTTCCCCTCTGTAAAAGTACAAGAACAAATGTTCTAGTACGTTCATAAAAACTACTTTCAAATCGATTCTATCGCACTTCGTGAATAGTTTTAAAGGCGCGCGGAGCTCCGTGAAAATGCCTATTTGTACTGTTAAATGGTGTAAAAAGCGTTAAAATACGTCAAATATACCTAAAGAACTGAATAACTTTCCATAAGCAGATTTTTTTTCTAAGATTTAGTCATGTTTTTATTGAAATTTAAAATCCTAACCTCATAATACAATTCGATTTTTCATTCGATTCAACCATGATTCATTATAAAACGTAGCATGAATCGATTATTTTCCTCACGTTGCTTCTGTGACGTCACTGAGTCTCGCTACATCTCGTTTTTATGTTCGTAAAGATCAAAATACTTTTCTTTTGCATTACGAATATACGTCAAATCAGCAAAACTTACACGCACTTGACATGCGATTATGTCCTCTAGTAAAAATGTTAACGAGACTACCGTAGTGTTGAGGTCATGTTTGAAACCAAAATTGACATGTCGATAAAGTCCTAGTAAAAATTACTTAGTAATTATTTTTGTTTATTTTTTTTTTATTGTTCAATGTTTTATAATTTGTTTATGTCCATTGAAGTGTTTGTATATAAAAAAATAAAAAATTGAACAATTGATCAAATTTTTTATTGAGATTACTTACTTATTACAAATTTAGTTACTTTTATTTAATTGAAGTTATTTTCTCTTCTTATTAAAAAACTATTTTATGCAACAGCTGTTTTATTTCTGGGTTCAAACAAAATTCCGAATGAATATCGATATCGATAAAAAAAAAAAATATGGTACGTACTTCTCTATCCGGGCGAGCAGCTATTGTTATTGACAGTAGCTACCCCGTCCCCCGCAAAAAGTGACAGACTTTTTTGTTCGGAATATTGCGCTTATGGCTTCTCCAGTGATATATACTCTAAGACCGGTGGCGACTGGGAACATACGATATTATAGATATTTTTTAGGAACAAAGATTAGTCGAAAGACATGCAATCGTAACGAAATAGTCAATAATTTAGGTTTTGACCCATAAAATTCGGTAAATTGTAATCTCACTGGAAGTAGTCACTGGCGCCTGAAATACAGGTAAGTACTCTAACCTAGCTCTGAAGTCAGGGTATTTTTTTAAGTTATATCCATCTCACCTCCTGGCAGCTTGCTCTTCATCCAGTGTGGGCGCGAAGCCAGGCTGCTGTCGTCGTCCTTGGACATGGCCGACACGTCCGCGTCCACGTCGTCCATCTTCACGTCGTCGTCCTTCAGCTGCGGCTAAATAAATAACGCACTAAGTCACGTTGCTTTCACACTTATGCTTAGATAATTAGGCTTCCACGAGCTGTAGTGTAGGCGTTTATGGTTACATGAATGATCAGAAAAACGAATTGATTTCGCGTATTCTGAGATTTTTGTGATAATAATTAATATCCTGGACTCCACTTAAGTTGGACTTTTCTGGGCCTTGTATAAAAGATTTATCAATAAGCATACTAAACACTGCGTCTAATCGCGCAAACGTTAGGAAAAGACTGCGAGCATGAGTGGCGAGGAGACTCGGTGCGGCTAAGACATGGAGTTCAAGGTTACATCGTAATGTTATAGTATGTTACTGCCTAGCGCTAGTTCTAAGTAGTCGTGTAAGGTGTCCGAGGAGTCCGCACAGTGTCGCAGTTCTATACACTCGGCTCACCTGAACTGGCTGCAGGTTCTGTTGCTGCTGCTGTTTGCGCGGCGACTGCCCGAACGTCTAACGACATAGTACATATTGAGACACCAAGCATTCGCAACGTCTACTTAGGTATCACCCTTCCACAAACCCACGACGATAACATTCAGATAGAATCAGTCCAGTCAGCTCGTTCAGCCAAACGCTCATGCGCAGTTGGTGCATGAACCAGTCAGAACGCAAACGCTCATGCACCGACTCCCATCCGCGTCAGATAAAATACGGTCTGACGGACAAAGACTCCCATTCGCGTCAGATAAAATACTACGTCAGATAATATAAAACACACAAGTGCGACTTGGGTTCGTACTAGAAAGCAGCTCATACAGTGTGGCGAACCGTATTTTGTGGGATGCGGATCGGATGCAGGACATATTGCACCGATAACGCAGAAAGATTAAGATACTCACTGATGAGCACTGTTTTGGCGTGGGTGTAGGTTCTTGCCAATGCTTCCAGTCGATGTCCGATTGCAGCCCGCCCGACACCAACTGGCGTCATTCAGCCGAGTGGGAGATGCGCTCCACCATTCACTCGCTAGCACATTCACGCATCCAAACGCATCAAATTAAAACGTACGAGAAAACAGCATACTGCTGCCGAAAATGTAGCCAATAAGAGTCATAAATGAAAAGAAAAGTGCGCGGATAACAAATTAAAAGATCTTTGGGATTTAAGACAAACATAAAACTGTAGAAAATAAGGCATAGTTTGGAGTAAAGCAATTTTCCGTCATCTCATACTCAGTGATGGTGGGCTCACATCACCCATCAACATCCATATTCCTATCATGTCTGTCACCCAGTAAAATTGCAACCTCATCGTTTCACCAATTGGAGACCATATGGCATTATTGCAACAAGAAATTTCATAGTTACAATTTCAGAGGGTTGTCACATGTTAGAAATCCGGAGCAGCTTACGTCTACTTAAGTCTAGAGAATGCTGTATGTTTACGAATTATTTGCTTCGTGATCATACTACTTTCTCAAACCACAGAGCTATCCTCTGAGAGTCTCGCATCGACACCTTGTGAACATCTCACCACAGGCGCGTTAATCATTCAACAGTGCAAAGCCCTGGTGGATACCGAACATCTTAAGAGACGGTGAGCAAGTATCTGTTTTGCATTTATCTCATACAATGTTAGGAGAAGATGTGCAGGACTTGAGCTCAGTCAGAGGGTAGCTGAAGACTTTATGTGGCCAGTACCAGGGCTCTCGGGGCTCGCCAAAGCACTGTGGTAACAGACATTACGAATTTATATAATTATTTTATTACTCTTTGTTGAGTGGCAATAAAAATGACATAATATAAAAATAGGTCACTTCTTTAGATATTAAACATTTTACTAATGTGTAGTGTCAATAGCCTAATGTAATAGGAGAGTCTATTGCAAGGTATGATTCTAAGTTTGCGGGTGCCACTGAGTATTTCCTAACAGAAAAACACAATAGCACTCACTATGCCTGCTTAGAAAGTCAAACCCAAGATGCTCAGCTATCCTGCTAGCAACTTTTAGACTGACAAGACAAGGCAGCCGATTTTTTTTATTTTTTTTTTGTTTCCCTTATCATTCTTTAAAGTAATTCAAGAAGAATTAAAAACAAACCTAATTTATTAATAGATATAAATACTATTCAGAACATTTATCTGCAATTTACAACAATTAATAAAATCGTCTACTTATCATTTATTTTTTTACCATCCAGAGACATTCAGTGGATAAATAAAAATTCTATTTGATTGAATTTACCTCCCCAGCAGCTACAAATTGTCCCGGTGTGTTGAAGCGCCCGGAGAACCTAGTGTTATCTGTGGAACACAAGAAAAATTTGCTGTATTGGACATTACTTGATTATCATTGGTTATAGAAATGTCAAGAGAAAACAAAAGTAAGAGAAGCATAGAAGCCTGCCATCATCAGATGGCAATAGGCTAGTTGACGGTAACAAAAATACTTTAATTTTGTATGATATTTTCAGGAAAATAGACCACAAGTAAAATTATTGATTGGTTTCTCGAAAACAGGCAACTAGCCTATGATTCCAAGGACCTATCACTTAATTGGGATGACCATGTTTAGTTGACCTTTCTATACTGTAGTGCTGTAAAATAGAATAAATAAGCAGATTGATAGTTGAGTGTGCTTATTAAATAGTTATGTAATTATGGCTTCAGGTGAATATAAAATTTATAAATGATATTTATTCCTGTAAATTGTGCATGATGGGTATATCCATATATAAACAATATAAAACAAAAAAAAAACAGCATTTTCTCATTGTATAATTCAGGTAACAATACTAACAGTGGTTGAAAACCCCAAAAAAATAATCAAATTATTTTTATTTTGTCAGGTTGTGATACCAATACCCATCAAATCTGCAGTTTTGCTAGCTAATTTAATTTGACCCGGTATATTTATCAGTTATTAATTTACACAAAAATTATGAGATAGAATAAAATGAATATAAACTACTTAGAGAAAGATAGTTACTAATGAATAATCTTGCAGCAAATTAATGAAATCAAACAAACAACAAGCTGTTGTCCGAGACTTTATTTACTAATAAACCCCAGGCAAGTCAAACACGGGGTTTAAGACTTTCAAGCGAGGACAGTTCCAGGATTGAGCTTTAAAAAATATCTAAGCAGACACTTGACACCCATTTTATAAGATAATTACTTGACTACTACTTTATGATGAGATAAAATTATAGGTATTATAGTTTGAATTGAATTATTAGTTAATAAATAAAACAGGGTGTTTGCATTGTATATTGCAGATAGTCATATTATTCCACTCCTACGATGACCCTCTGACCAGATGATGCAATTTACAGAATTCTATTGCACTTTTATAAAATCAAAAAGGGGGCCCTTAATGGAAATACATAATTTCTAACTATGTATAAGATTAGTTTTTCAATAAAACCGGAGTACTGTAGTAGGAGTCATTATGGTCGAATAAAATGGAACCTGAGCAAAGAAATCCAACAAACAATCCGTGTGCTTTATGTTATCATCGTGTACCTGATAAACCGCGTAAACAACTGTTTCTAAGCTTGAAAAATTCAGTTCAGAAGCAAAATCTATTAACTAAACTAAAACTATTGCGAATTTGCGACTACAGTGCGGGCGGGCGTACAGGGTCGAGAAAGATCAATACTGCGCCTGTTCTAATGTTAGTCATTCTCTCAAAATGGAGCATAAAGTCAAAGGGTCACATATTGCAATAAGGAGTTCGTATCTAACAATCATTTTAGTGGTAATCATTTAAAAAACACGCTATACTATTTAGATACCGTAAAAATGCCATTTTCAAATAATTATCATTTTGCCAGGTTACAAATCTAGTTTCGGAGGGGTAATTCTCACATTTTAACTCACATTGTTTATTGAAGGCCATTTTAATGACTTGCTGAAATAGCTTGGTCGATTTAAAAGCAATTATTTTGTTAACTTTTAGCAAAATTACGAAAAAATGTAATCAGTACTGTGTTTATTAACCGCACTCGACGTCAATCAATAAACTAAGATGGCGGGCAGCGGCGCGCGCCGCGCCGGGCCTACATCATTACAATCTATGGAATTAGTAAGTACTATTAGGAGATACAAGAGCCAATTTGCAACATTTTTGATCCCGATAACTTGGGGTCCAAAATGGATTGTTTTGGAGGTATTATACTTTTAAACCAAATTATATAGGGAAATAGCTGCTGCTGCCCGTGGCTTCGCCAGCCCTAATTCTTTTCTAAACTAAAAGTAACCTAAGTTACTCCTTATTTATAACATCAGTCGGTCCAGCCGTTTCGGCGATTAGTCGGAACAAACCTTAGAGTATATAACACTGGAGAAGCCGTTAGCACAATATTCCGAACACAGATAACTATATACTACACAGATAACTTTATACTAGTCAGAGAATTCCGAACAAAACAGTCTGTCACTTTATGCGGGGGACGCGGTAGCGGAAAGAGAAGTCCGTATCATTAATTTTTATTTTATCGATATCGATATTCATTCGGAATATTGCTTGAATCCATGAAATAAAACAGCTGTTGCATAAAATAGTTACATTTTAATAAGAAGATAAAATAACTTCAATTAAATAAAAGTAACTAAATTTGTAATAAGTAAAATCTCATAAAAAAATTAGGTCAAGTTCATTTTTTTTTTATATACAACTTCACTCGTAGACAGAGTATTCTATAGACTCAGGAAATCTGTGTCATCGAAAGGGACAGAAAAAAAGGTACATCAATTGTTTAGGGTTACCAAGTGATGTACATTTTACCCAATATTCTTAACAAAATTAGTTTTTTTTTTATGAGGATATTATTTCAGGTTTCTATAATAAGAAATAAAAAAACATGAGCAATGATGCGACTGCAATGTTTTATTCATAAATAAACAAATTATTGTCCTTGAAAAAGGACTAACTTAGTATGAATATTTCTTACTTTCGATAATGGTTCAAAACATTGTTTGGTACCATGGTGAATACGTGTTTCGAAGTAATGCATTGCAATTGATTTAATGAGGAGAGTTCTGTGATTCCCTATAAAAGGCTGACGGTTGAAATGGTCATTAATAAAGATATTATTGGTACTTGTGCATTCCCTGAAACACGATAATATAAGTTTTGGCATCAAATTTTTCTCAGTATAAAATGAAATTCCTTTGTGTGAACGCGCTCGAAATATCTTTTCTGCCAATTCACAGACTTTATTTAAATCAGTAGAAGGATAAATAAGGCCTCCTTTGTCTCTCCTGGCAATGATTCCGTGATACTTATCTGTGATCAAAGCCAAAATACAATCCTCACATTTAATCACTTTCCTCAACTTTCTTGCAATAAAACCAGCAATATAGGTTATTATTTCTTTAGAATAAATAGTAAGCCTAGAAGGATCAGATAGATAATCATGATCTATATTATAGGATCACATCCTAAGGATTCATCCGTGTCAGTTATATGTTCAGAAGACTGTTTAGTAAATAGATAGATTTTTTTTTCATAGCGGATTTCACTAAATGTTAAAATTTTAATGTCTTCGAGTGGAATACAATTTCCAGATGTTATGTGCTTTATTTCACCGTGAACAACCAGGCGTTTATAAGCGCTTTCAAATTGAATTGCGGTTGGATTATTATTAAATCCACCTCTAGCGCGAACAGAACTAAAAAAACATTCTAAATGATCTTGACTTAATTTGTATATGGGCAGGAATTTCATGGCGTCAGAAAGTATGTAATGATTGTATAATTTTTTGACACTTTTTATGCAAATAAGAAACCCAAAAAAGGCGACTTTCCTATTAGATAATAAAATGTTTTGCTTGTCTAATTTAAGGCCGATCAAATAGGTTTCCATCTCATTAAGAAAAGTTTCTACTTCTTTGATATTATTTTTATAAATCGGCTTTTTTAAACCATATGTGTTAAAATTCCGGCTATTTAACACATCAAATATAATTTCTTTTTTTTTTTTTGATAAAATCTACGGTAGCCTCTGATCCAGCCAATTCAGACAAACATAGGTCTTTATTGCAAAATTCAATGGCTTCAGCCACAGAATTGCTGAAAGCTTTACTTTCATTATTTGCTTTGCAAAATTGATATGCTGGTTACGCAGCTTATTGGCTAAATGAAGTCCTTCGTTTTGCTGTAATTCGTGAAGTCTGGTTATGTAATTCCAAGCAATTTTTTGGCCACTTGAATCAAAAAGTTCTTCTTTTTCTCCGAGTGTGTTTCTAACTAACTTGAGCATATGAACAGGATCTGGCATAATCATAATTTCTTGATCACCTACATTAAATGAAGTTTTAAGATTGGTGACATTTGAGGGTTCTAAGAGACACCCTAAACTCCTGGCGAAATTTGCGATATTTGCGGGACACCCATCAAAAGTTAATGAAATAGTCTTAACACCACAAGAGTTTAGCAACTCCAAACACTGTGTTACTAAATTTGCCTTCTGTCCGCCATTACAACCATCTAACAAAAAATAACCCACGGGAATTTTCCAGGAATCATTGATTGCCGTAAGCATAAATACTAGTGCTTCTCTAGCAACAGCCACACTGTCACCTTCTAATGATTCCCCGAAATTAACAAACCCTACGCACTTCTTTCCATCCCATTGGACATGCTTACGTATCGCCATCTCGTCTATACTTAATGCGCAAAATAAAGTCTTACTCTGAGCTTGAGCACGATTCACTAAGAACTTTACACATTCTAAAGATTCTTTAGTGAATCCAGGACTACCGTCAACGGTTTTATACCAAGAACGTAAGGTGGACGGATGTGGCAGACAAGAGTTGAAAGTTTTTCTTACAAAATTGTATGCACGCGGACTTATGAAATGGATGGAGAATATTTTCGGTTAGTAGACGGATTTACAACTTTTTTCAGAAAATCTTTGTTAACATTATCAATCGATGATAATAAATCACAATCTTCTTCACCAACAAGCAGTTTTGATTTCAATTCTGTAAGAACATGTTCTAAATCTGCCACCTTTTTGGTTAACCTCCTAGATTTTTCTCTAAGTGCTTTTAGCTTTTTCAAACGCTGTTTTGATATTTCTTGGTCTTTCTGCCATTTTCGTTTCAATGTTCTTGGCGTTAACTCAGGTGACGAATACTAAAATAAATAAGGAAAATGTTATTATATTACAAACTTATTATTGAAACAAAATTATGTACCTACATACAACTTTCTGCTCGTTATGCAGCTGTAAATTTTTGAATCCTATATACTTACAGAAATTGTAGATTTAACTGTTTTTGAAATCCCCGCTAATGTTTCCGTGGATGTTGCTTCGCTGCTCTTAATCATCATAGTGTTTCCTCGATTCACTGACTCTGTAACCTAATGAAATTTATTGTTAAAATTTTATAACCATTGTAATAAAATTCAATCTTTGCAATCACATGATATATTCATATTTATTACCGGAACAGCATCGGGGTATAAGAAAGTTTTGCTTCCTTTCTTTATTAAAAGATTACGATCAAAGTGTTGGCTGCAAATACGGGAACTCATTTTTGGAGCCCAATTAGGCCTATTAGTAGCAGCAATCCACATGTTTCTTATTTCGGGTTTATTTGGAAATCTGCAAATTTAATAAAAAATTTCGTCGGTGGGCCGTCTTAGATATAGCTTATAAATAGTGTGTATTACTAATATTATATGGTCTGAGATTAAGTTCTTTTTATTTTTATTGACATTGCATTAAAAAATCAGTATTACCCATGTTGTAAGGTAAATTCCCCGTCAAAAAGTGGCAACACTGAATGTTGAAAACGAAATTAAAAATATTGCTCAATTCACGATTTTATAAGATTTACACATTAAACAAATTAGTTAGTACATTACTGCGACTATTTGATTATAAATTGTAGAACACAAAGCGATCGAATACTTAAAAAGACCAAATACTTACGAGTGAAAGGACAATCCGGCAATCTTCATCAAACTATCACTTTTACAATTTATTACACTGCACCTCACCATTTTGCACAGTTGCACAAATGTAATATAATCGAATTGACCACTAAAATATCGTATTTTGTGTTTAATCTGGTGTTATTGATAATAATCCAATCTGCAACCGCCACAAACGTCAAACTTGTTGTGCACAATGATATGCTCAGCCGACACGCGAACAAGGACAGAAATATTTTTACTCTGTCTCGTTTTTTTGCTAGTGACGTCAATATATTCTTCTTTTTCTTGTGCGAATGCAATGGAAGATATCCAGCAGTCTATAGAATACTCTGTCTACGACTTCACTGGACCACCACTTCAATGGACATTTACAAAATAAAACATTGAACATAAAACAAAAAAAATACTACGTAATTTTTACTAGGAAATTATCGACATGTCAATTTTGGTTTCAAACACGACCTCAACACTACGGTAGTCTCGTTAACATTTTTACTAGAGGACATAATCGCATGTCAAGTGCGTGAAAGTTTTGCTGATTTGACGTATACAGGAAAAGTTTTTATTCACTGCGCAAATTTTGACAAATTAAACTTAAACGAGTTTTATTGAACATAGGTACTTTTTTTATTTTGATACGTCATAGTACAAAAAAAAAAAGTAATCGTTAACGAAAGATGTTTACTTTAAAAGTGGTTGCATGGCTACCCGGCGGCGAGCGGCGAAGCGGAACGCCCGAAAGTACCTACCTATCAGCTGTGTGATCGCTCGATTCGCCGGCGTAGGTATTTACGTGGGTTACAATACTTACAATGTATTGATCGCTAATTTTATCAGATTCGAACTAGACTTTTTTATGTTTAGGCCGTGACCTGAAGTTATTTGAAGAGTAATTCCAATTTTTCCTTCATACTTTAATGGGCTTAGGACCATCAAAATACAGAAAATAAAGCATTATTATCAATTAAATTTACATTACTTAATACCTTATGCCGCTCAAATGGTCTTTTCCTTTCACGGGGTTAAGGATTCCATGGGCTCGCATTCGAGGTATGCTCTGTGAGCTGCTCGCAAACTTTCACCACTCAGTACATACACTCGCACCATCTCATAAAACTCGCGGTTAGTGAAGTCTGACATCGTGACCGGTAGGTCTATACAAGTACGACACACGTGCAGCGCGGGAAAGCGATTAGACGCGACATCACACGACAGCGCGTGCGATGAGCGAACTGTAGGTCAGGGTCACAGCGCCCGGCGCGCGGGCGGGAGGGGAGGTTTCACCCCCGTGCAACACCGCCGCTTGGGCCGGCCGCCGCGCGCGCCCATTGATATTATTACGAATAGATTGTGTCCATATTTTGCTGATTTAAAGTAGGATAAAAAAAAAAAAAAAAAATTGAATAAATAATGGAAATGTGTTCTATTACTGACTTTGAACCACCAAAAAAAAATTGCGCACTGGTTAAAAACTTTTCCTGTATTTTCGTAATGCAAAAGAAAAGTATTTTGATCTTTACGAACATAAAAACGAGATGTAGCGAGACTCGGTGACGTCACAGAAGCAGCTTGAGTAAAATACTCGATTCATGCTACGTTTTATATTGAATCATGGTTGAATCGAATGAAAAATCGAATTGGATTATGAGGTTAGGATTTTAAATTTCAATAAAAACATGACTAAATCTTAGATAAAAAAAATTGCATATGGAAAGTTATTCAGTTCTTTATGTAAATTTGACGTATTTGAACGCTTTTTAAAGCATTTAACAGTACAAATAGGCATTTTCACGGAGCTCCGCGCGCCTTTAAAACGATTTACGAAGTGCGTTAGAATTGATTTGAAAGTAGTTTTTATGAACGTACGCACGGCTACACATCAAGCTGTACATTTCCAGTATAAGCTGACCTCACATTTGTACGGAAATCCTATACAATGCGAGATCAGCATAAACTGGAAATGTATAGCTTGATGTGTAGCCGTGTGTACTAGAACATTTCGCACACCTAGATCTAAACTGAGACAACTCAAAAATCGTTAATTTTGAGTTATGTTTGTATTCGAATGCTCGGTTATCATACGCAACTATCCAACATGACAGGTTCAATAAATGCTTATAAAATTAATCGCTAGATGGCGTTAACTTTCTTTTATTGAATCAACGTCGGTCACCCTCTCCCACCTAAACAAGTCTATTGTCAGTTGACCTTCACTAGTCATAAGGAGTGCACGTATTAACAAGAACGAAAAAGCGGATATTTCGAATTGTTACAGTTTTGACGATACGTATATGTGAGGTTAATTAGAGTTGTTACAGTGTTGGTGAATTGTTCTGCCATATTACATAAGGATATTTTGACTTGTTCCAGTTTTGTTTGATAAGGTACGTAAATAATTAATAACTATTTTGATTTGACTTAGTTTTGATGGATCAACATGTAAAATTCTAGTTATCATCCTATTGTTGAAACAAATTTATTTTAATGTTTTTTCAACACACAGTGTGATATTTTACATGCGTCGCATAAAAATGGTTCACGGTATTATAAATTGACTGTTTCCAATACACTGTTTTTAATAACACTATTTTACTGCTTTGTATTTAAAGATTTTTTTGAGTTAACTCACTATTGCTGGATAATAATAATTTACAATAACTGATTTTTCTATTTCAGAGAAAAATGAAGCGAGGCCGTTTTCTTATCAATATTATCAATGAAAGATATAAAGAGAACCTATTAACAGCTAATAAAGAAGACTTAACTACAACTGTAAATGTAGAAGTACAAAAAAAAAAAAAAAAAAAAAACACTAGTGTGATGACTAAACCATGCCATAGCAGACAAATTGAAAGTGATTTTATTGTATCGCCAAGTGAAGAAAGTTACGTGGATGACTCTGATAATGATCCAAATTATGTCCGTCAAAAGAAGAAGACTTTTTCCCGTAAAGTAATTCCTTCTTCATCTTCTTCAAGTGACAATACGTCATCAAACTTTTCGAATTCTAGCGATAGTTCTAGTAGCAGTAGTTCTGATTCTGAAACTGAAACCAGGGCAATTACTCACACTGTAGCATAGCCTCGAAGCCAAGAAGTTTTTGAAATTGAAACCACGGCTGTTACTGATACTGCTAGACAGCCTCAAACCCAAAACGTTGTTGATACTGAATACAGGGATGTTACTGATACTATTGCACAGCCTCAGAGTTATGTTGTCAATGAAGTTAGTAATGATCAGCCAAATGAAGAAGTAAAAAGAGGAAAGAGGAGGTTAAGAAGAGAATCGGCATGGAAAGCTAATATTTGTCAAAGTCCTGAGGAATTCTGGTAAGGCCTACCAATCTTTATCAAAAAACAAGAAAGTAGTTTCTGGAAGGAAAGTTCGCCCGGCTTGCAGCGAAAGATGCAGACAACGTTGTAGTTTGAAGATTAACGAAGAAACAAGACAAAACATCTTTGATGGTTATTGGGGCCTAGCAGATCTTCAGAGGCAGAGGGAGTATATAATCAGGCATACTCAAGAAATCAAACCAAAGTACAGGTATTCTTGCACACAGGAGTATAGAAATCTTAATAGAGCATTTAATTTCGAAGTGGCTGGCAATAAAATCCGAGTGTGTAAGGCTTTTTTTAAGGCCACACTTCACTTGAGTAACACATCTATTACGACTGCACTCCGTAAAAAAACTGATGCCGGTATTGTAGCCAATGATTTTAGAGGCAAACACGGTAATCAACCAAAAATTTATGCGGGAATTAAAGAAAGTGTTGTAGAGTTCGTTAACAGCATCCCGAGGATTGAGTCTCATTACTTGAGGGCTCAAACATCAAGGGAATTTATTTGCAGTGACAAATCTCTTGCCGACTTATATCGCGACTACAAAGAAGATCGTGAACTCAAACAGTTACCTTTCGCCACGAAGTCAACCTTTAACAGAATATTCAATACAGAATTTAATATTGCATTTCATATTCCAAAAAAAGATCTTTGCGATCTCTGTGAGGGCTTTAAAAATGCCAATGCAGAAGAAAAAAATAATTTAAAAATTAATTATGAACAACATCTTTTAGAAAAAGAAATTGCAAGGGACCACAAAGAAAAAGATAAGAACAGAAATGACGAAGTAATCGTAGCTGTATATGATCTACAAGCAGTTATGCAAGTTCCAAAGGGTCAAGTTTTGATCTGAGGGCAAAAGATGTAATTTGTTATTTTTGGGACGAGACAGAAGGTAAAAGGGTGTTGTAAGGGTAAAGTGCTGTTGAAATAGGTTCCTGTGTTCTGCAGTATATTGACACTTTGTTACAAAAACATCCAGATAAAGATATTGAGGTTATTTTCTATTCTGATAATTGCTGTGGACAACAAAAAAATAAATATTTACTATCTGCTTATGCTGTTGTCACTAAAAAAGTTAAATCAATAACGCATAAATTCCTAATACGCGGTCATTCTCAAAACGAGGGTGACAATGTTCACAGCTTTATAGAGAAACAAATCAAAAGGCACGTAAAATCTGGCCCAATATTTACCCCGCAACAGTATTGTACTTTGATTCGAACGGCAAAAAAACCGGCAGTCCTTATCGAGTAGAAGAAATGACACATGAAAATTTTTATGACACTAAAATGTTGCAAGAAGAGTGGGGAACAAATTTCAATTTAGATGAAGATCGTAGCCAAGTTAAATGGCACGATATAAAAGTCCTAAGAGTGGAAAAGGAGAATCCAGGAGCATTCTTTTACAAAACCTCATTTTCAGATGAAAATTATAAAAAGGTGTCTGTGCGCAAACGCCGAACGAAAGATGATCAGATTGTTTTTACGGGGCTTAAAAAAGCTTACAATCAAAAATACCTCTCTCTGAAGCAAAGATAAAAGACATTAAGGATCTTGTAACAAAACACGCTATCCCACAGCATTATGTAGATTCTTATTTTAAAAACATAATTGGTGATAATATCTGATTGCTTTTCAAAATTAAGTGCTTAATATAAAATAAAAAAACTAATGTGCCTTTTACGTAAGTACAGCCTTCCTGTATCTAAGAATTTATAACTTTTTTATTTTTGTCTGTTATTTAGTAAGGTAATATGAGACAGATATTTTTTCATGAATAGGAAAATTGATAATCTACTGTTTTAATTGTTGATCTCTAAGGTGCCATACCAAACGATGCCTATTAGTATTGTAAGAAGTTTGTACAAGAATTTAATTCTTATTACCATTTAATACTTTGTAAGATGTTTCTATTTTTAATTAATATTAGGCTAATTTCTTAAAATTTACATTTTAAGATTTTGAGACTGATTTTTGTCATTTATATTAGCGTCGCATTACATGAAAGTTTTATTTTTTATTTATCTGTTTAAGATTAAAGCCTTTTTTGATTATGAGAGAAAAATATCTCAATTTTTTGTTCCCTTTTAACTTTGGAGATTTCTTTTTTCACTGTACATTAATGTATAAATTTTAGTGTATGGTTTTTATTAATGTTTCATTATTATTTTATGTTGTACCACTCGTCTAGTACACTTTTGTTTGAATAGTTATTTACATATTTTTTTGTACTAATATAAGTACAACTCAAAATGATTAAAACTGTTTCAAGTCTAAATGGTGTTTATTTTTTATACATATTCACCACCCTAAAGTGTAACAACTCGAAAAACAGTAATTATCGATAGAAAGGATTGAATTTTAGCCCCAGTTTATATACAGTGACATTTTACAAGCTATTTATTATCTAGAATCAAATTAAATTGTATAACTTCCCTAACAAAAAACGCAGATATACGTTTTTATAGTCTCTTGAAAAATTACCTTTTTTGAGTTGTCTCAGTTTAGATCTAGGTGTGCGATTTGTTCTTGTACTTTTACAGAGGGGAAGTGTTCGTAAGGCTTCTCCAGTGATATATACTCTAAGGAACAAACAGACAGACAGATAGACAGACAGACAGACGAAAATGTTAAAAATTGTTTATTTTGATAAAAGTACTGAATAAACTTTCCTCATTTGCAGGCGCGGTCGCAGCTCCTAAGATTTTAGGGGGGGGGGGGGTCACCATGGGTGCCGAGGAATATTGGGGAAATATTTAATTGTTACGCTAAAAACTTTTTGATTATCTAATGATGCATACTTTTTAAATAAGTAAATTTCTGATCTTTTCTCACAGTTGGTCGCAGTAACTAAGCTACACCTCGGCTTTTCGATAAATTATAAATATTAGGACAGTACTGTGTATACGCCTTGTATACAATACAATAATATTGCCCAAATAAAACACTTTTCTTTCAAAGTATAGTTTTAATGAAACGTTCTAGTGAAGCGGACGGAAATGGAATTCTACTGGGTTGCTAGCCCTACATTTCTTTTATTTTCTAAATGGTGTTACCAGTAAATACACTACAAAATATACTACAATACTCCCCCTTTACAAATTCAAACGTTGAGGTGCTTTCCTCTGTCTATCAGAACGCCTCAAAGTTTGATTCTCATTACTACAAGAAACAACGGGTTGATTACCAGGTAAGTGTTTGTATGTACTGTTACAAGTTTTTGCATCCTGGTAAGTATTTGAAGTGTGTGGGCTAACTTCAGAGACTTTATTGAAACCTTCTGGTATAATATTAACATTATCATTTACTTCTTGCAATATCTCTGAAATTGGCTCATTTACTATAACCTGAGATTCATCATTAAGAACTATTTGCTTATCATAATTATTATCTCTTAAATCCTTAGAATTTTGCAATAAACTATCATCTACTACAAAACTGCTTTCATTTAAATCTTCCTTTTGGTCTTGAGGCCAAGAACTTATAATCTGGTCTAAATGACGTTTCCAAATTAAGTTCTCTTCTAAAACTCTACATAAATAAGTTCTTTGTCCCAATACCTCATCAATTACACATTTAACAAATTTCTTTTTATTAGGATTCCTATAATCTCTACAGTAAGCATACTCTCCCTCTTTAAACTTTTCTTCTCTTTTTCCTACATTACACTGTTTTCTATCTTTCTTAGTAGACAACAAATCTAGTCTAGATCTAAGTTTTCTATTAAACATAGCTTCCGATGGTGAAATATTTGTAATGCAATGAATTGAATTTCTGTAATGAAATAAATATCTGTTCATTAAAGTTACAAATGACACATTTCTATTTTTAATATCATTTAAAGACTTGTACATAGCATTTTTAAAACTTTTTACAGCATTCTCTGCAAACCCATTTGTTGCAGGATGGAACGGTGGAGAAGTTTCATGTTGAATACCGTTTTTAGATAGAAATTCAGAAAATTCCTTAGAACAAAATGTAGCAGCATTATCTGTAACAACTACTTTAGGCAAACCAAATCTACTGAAACATTCTCTGAATTTTTCTATAGTTGTATTAGATTCTAAATTCTTTACTATAAATGCTTCTGGCCACTTGGTGTAACAATCTATTATTATTAATATCATTTTACCACTTATAGGTCCTAAGAAATCAGCATGTACCCTTTCATATGGAAAATTAGCTTTTGGCCATGTTATAACTTTAGATTTCTGTGGTTCTGGTCTAGCAGACATACAGACTTGACAGGATTTAACAAAATTTTCAATAGTACTGTCTAAATTAGGAAACCAAAAATAAGATCTAGCATTATTTTTCATTTTAACAATACCTTCATGTGAAACATGAAGTTCCTGTAACATATTTTTTTGTAATTTATTAGGTATTACTACTCTATAACCCCACATGATAACCCCGTTTTCAATATAAAGTTCACTTTTTCTGTTTATGAATGGTTTCAAGACTTCACTATTCACATGTTTTGGAAATCCATACCTGATCATGTTATAAATACTACTCAAAACTGGATCCTTTCTAGTTTCTGAACGTACTAAATTTAAATCTATAACATTCTGATCTTCAATGAAATTAATGTAATCACATTCCTTCCTGTTATCTGGAATAACTGATGGTAATGGCAATCTTGACATACAATCTGCTTTAACATTTTCTATGCCTTTTACATGTTTAAATATATAATCAAAACTTGACAAATATAATGACCATCTTTGCAGACGACCTGCTGCCATTTGTGGTAAACTCTTGTGCTCCCCAAATAATGCCAATAACGGTTTGTGATCAGATAATAACTCAAACTTTCTGCCAATTAAGTATTGATAGAATTTTTGCACTGCCCAATAAATTGCAAGCGCTTCTTTGTGAATCATTGAATAAATCTTCTCAGCCTTTGAGAAAATTCTAGAAATGAAACTAATTGGTCTGTCTGACCCATCTGGCATAATGTGGCTTAAAACTGCCCCGATTCCATTTTGTGAAGCATCACAAGCTAAACGTAAAGGCATATCTCTACTGTAATGAATTAAAATATTGTCAGAAATAATATCCTTTTTAATTGTATCGAAACTCTTTTGACATTCCTTATTCCAATTAAATTTATAATTTTTTTGTAATAAATTATATAAAGGCTTTAGTTTTATAGATAAATTGTTAATGAATTTACCATAATAATTTACCATTCCTAGCCATGAACGAACTTCTGAAACATTCTTGGGCGCAGGTGCATTAACAACAGAGTCAACTTTTGACATATCTTTGGATAATCCATTCTTTGAAATAATATGTCCTAAATATTTTATTTTAGGTTGCATAAATTCACATTTATTTTTATTTAAACGAATACCTGCCTCCTTGAATCTTCTTAAAACTTCCTTTAAATTTTCTAAATGTTCAACATCATTAGTACCTGTGACTAGAACGTCATCAATAAAATTTACAACACCCCGAGCCCCTAACAATACTTTCTCAAGTTTGTTTTGAAAAATAGCACTAGCTGGCTTTGTACCATATGGCAATCTGTTTACTCGGTATATTCCTTTTGGTGTTGACCAAGCTAAGAGTTCACTACTCTCCTTACTTAAACATAAATGATTAAATGCATTTCTTAAATCTAATTTTGAAAATGATATACCACCCTGCAATGCAGTAAAAATGTCCTCAATTCTAGGTAAAGGATGGTTAACATCTTTAATGTGTTTATTCACAGTAATTTTGTAATTTGCACATAACCTTATTTTATTATTTTCCTTCAAAACTGGAACTAAAGGTGTCCCCCATTGGGATGTTTCTGCTTTTGTAATAACACCTTCTTTCTCTAATCTAGTTAATTCGGATTCAACCTGTTCTTTAAAAGCATGAGGTACTGGCCTCGGTTTGTGAAAAATAGGCTTTACATCTTTATCAATTAACTCTAATGTAATTTCCTCACCTTTAATAATACCTAACTCACTTTTAAATAATGTTTCAAATTCCTGTAACAATAATTGCAATTTCTCTTCTGTACTTTGCACATAGTTAATTTGTAAAAGTTTTGAAATGTCTACATTAAATTTCTGAATTAAATCTCTACCAAATAAAATTTTACAACCATTTTTAACAATAACCATACTACAATCCACCTCTTTTTCTTTTACCTTAATTCTACAGTTTATTTCTCCAACTGGTTTCAAAATATTACCATTATATGTTTTTAATTCAATATCTGAATTTTGTAATTTAATGTGAGAAAATTTAGATAAATAAATGTTTTCAGGTAAACATGAAATTGCAGCACCGGTGTCCAGTTCCATTTGGACCGGTTTGTTGTCAATACAACATTTAATTGATATTGGTAAAACATAGTTAACATTTTTCTCTATTGCAAAGATATCAATAGAATTATTGAAAGTGTCTTCATTTACCTCTACATTATTAGTTTGACCCTTACTCTTACATACAATAGCTAGGTGTCCAATTTTGTTACATATTTTACATTTAAATGACTTAAATTTACATTTTGAAAAATTATGGTTCGGTTTACCGCAATGAATGCATTTTAATAACGATGACTCACCGTCCTGTTTCTTCTCTTTCTTTTTAAATGTGTTGTGGGAACTTCTATTCGTCTTAGCATGTCCGTATTGAGCTACTTGATGTACTTCCTGCACCTCCTTCAAAGCCATTTCCTTATTCAGTGCTGTATCTACTAAGAATGTCACCGACTTGGAGACATCTTGTTCACACAATTTTTCTTGGATTGGTCCTGGACGCAGACTCGTAACGAATTTATCCTTAACACGTTCTTCTAATGTATTCGCAAAATTGCATCCCGCAGCAAATTCTCTAACACGAGCATACCATTTGGCTATACTCTCCCCTTCCAATTGTTGTAATTTTTCGAATTGAATCCTTTTTCTAAAATGCGAAATTCTTTCCTCGAACCTTAGTTTTAACAAATTCTGCAGCTCCATATATGACAACTCTTTGGGCATCTTTGGATGACACATATTCCTTAGAATTTTATATACATCTTCGTGAAGACTTGTTAATAATATTGAGCATCTTTTTTCAGTTTTAGTCTCATTCGCTTCAAAATACTGCTCTATTCTTTCCAAAAAACACAAGATATCGCCATCTTGTTTGAAAGCATCTATACGAAAATCGTTGGCCATGTTTCAGCCGTAAAAATGTACCTTTTATGCTTCGAAATTCTTGTTTATCCTCGTCGCCATTTACTGTGTATACGCCTTGTATACAATACAATAATATTGCCCAAATAAAACACTTTTCTTTCAAAGTATAGTTTTAATGAAACGTTCTAGTGAAGCGGACGGAAATGGAATTCTACTGGGTTGCTAGCCCTACATTTCTTTTATTTTCTAAATGGTGTTACCAGTAAATACACTACAAAATATATTACAGACAGTAGATTACATAGGGCGAGAAGAGCGAGTTTAGGATAGGTTAGGCTTTGATTTACATTTTCAAACACAACTAAGAGTTACATTGTCGACTTATGCAGGAAAAGCCAAGCAAATATGAAAATGTAGAATATAAGAGCGAGCGAAGTAAGCTCTAAAATTTTGCACACTCTCGGATACGTTCGATTTTCTTTTGATCATTCTAAAAGCACAAAACATTACTTGCTTTGTCGACTTATGAAGAAAAACTTAAGAATCAGGACAAGCAAGCGAAGCGAGCCATACAATTGTATTATCCCGCCTTGAATAGGTTCTGTTTTCTTAGGATTTGATTTAGTTTTCAAACAGAAATAAGAGTTACATCGTCGACTTGTGCAGCAAAGGCCAAGCAACTATGAAAATGTAGAATACGAGAACGAGCGAAGCGAGCTCAAAAATTTTGCACTCTCGGGTACGTTAGATATTCTTTTAATCATTCCAAAAGAACTAAGAATTACTTGCTTTGTCGACTTATGAAGAAAAGGTTCTGTGTTTTCTTTAGACCATTATACAGGAAGACAACTTACTTTGTCGAGAAGAAAAGCTTAAACTCGTTTTACAGCAGTTTAGGCTTTGAAAGCTGGCCCTAACCCGAGTGTAGTGGTGCCCAAATTCCCGAGTTTGCATAACCGGCTTATTTTCATTTTTTTTTTGTTAGAATGCTCATCGCGGTCAGTGTGGCTCAAGTACCTACAGTTTTTAGTTAGTAAGAAACGTAAATCATTCAAGTTGTCGACAGCTTAAATGATTTTGGGGGGGGTCATGACCCCGCCCCCCTCGGACCGCGCCTGTCATTTAGTAAAAAGCTGATAATTTGACATTGGTGCCGATTCTCTTTTACAACGAACTAAACTAACTAAACTATCACTAAAATTCCTTACTTTAGGCTATGAGAATCTTAGAGCTATTCTGTAAATAAAATTCTCTAAACTAAAAAATAATTTTGACACAACTAAAATAGAATTTGACAATCGCGAAACCACGTGGTACCCGTGGTTTGCCCTCACCCGTGTTTTTTTTTAGAGCCGGAGTCGCGCAGGGAGTGCCGCCTCGACGTGTTTTATATGGAATTTTTCACTTTTTGTATGGAAAACATGAAAAAATATTACCTACATGTTCAGGTTTAGGGGTTTCATAAAGGGGGTCGAATATTTCATTATTTTTGCGATAGGACGCACCATTTTCGAGATATAAGCAAAAGAAAAAAATAAATACAGTACTGTTTTTGCACGTGAAGTCGAGATGTTGGTGTGAATTTTAGGACAGAATTAGTCTGGTTTGGTATTTTACAATCAAAATTTTAGGTGAAAAATGTCATATTCAGAATAGCAAAATTGCCATTTTCACTAAACTAAAAACTCAGTACTATCTTAGTGCTGTCAAACTAAAATATAGTTTAATTGTGTCACTTTATTCTATTTCAGAATGGGAAATCGTCGTTTGACAGGATTAAACTTAATTTTAGTGATTTTTAGTCTAGTTTAGAGGCATTTGTGACAAGAGAATCGACACCATTACCAACCGACACTTAAATTTTATTTATTTACGTGTATTATCTATTTTCGTTGGTCCATGGATGAGTGGCAATCCTTATAGCTCCTATACACTATGCTGGCAGCCTGCCCGCTGGCACTGCCGCCGGCCATGCCGCGGCGCGGCAGGGCCTGCCGCAAAGCCGCATAAAAGAAAAGAAGGTGATAAAGCCGGGGATACGCGGCATAGTGTGTAGGTACTTTTACATGCCAAGACCTCTCCGTGCAGGCCTCATAAAGCAAGTTAAGACGCAGATTATGCCAGTGACCTTGAGTGGCTCTTGCGTGTTTAGTACAGTTCGCGTCAAATTATTTTGCCGGTTCAGGGCTTTAAAACTCTGAAACCAGGTTAGTCACTAACCACACGAAAAGAAGAAGAAAATTTGACGTGAACTGTACTGAGCTCACGCAATGCGTCGTACGGCCAGTCAGTAATAGGACTCGCATCGCCCATGGTATAATAAAACAAGGTATGGCACTCCGAAACACAATGGTCACGTGGGAGACACAAGACTACGTCATCACCGCTATCCATGGTTCTCAAACTTTTTAGTTTGGGGAAATTTTATAAAACATTGACATAATTATTAAATTACTTCTAGCTTTTGCCTGTAGCTCTACCCGCGCGTTGTAGGTTTCACTAGACAAAAAAAAAACAAATTAGATAAATTTACTTTAGCATTCATAATATAAGTGTATATTCATTCTTAATAATAAGTGGATTCTAGGGATTACTAAAATAATACTCAAACACATTGTTAAACTCGTCTACTTACGAAGTTTTATTCAAAATCAAAAAACAAAAAATATTTTAACCATTTTGATACCTATTGTGGTCAAAGAAAAAAATGTATCAAACCAACTTGTTAGACGTCCACAAATAAATGTTTGAGAATCACTGTGTACAATGGGACTGAGCGAGACCAACATACGGGTTCGACAAGAATAGCGATACATGACAAAATGTCAGAATGCCAATTAGACAGCCCGTTTCTGTGTTACCAGTAGTGTGTAATAATAACTCCCCAACCTACTTTATTACTTATGCGAATCTGATACAATAATGAGGTTTTAATTAAAAATTACGTTGGTATATGTTTGTTTCGTTTGATAAGACAAACGAAACGACAATTTCACTGCTTTGTATATATTTTTTAACAAAATGGTGATTGAAAATCTTTCCTTAAATTCGAGTTCTGTTGCAATAAAGTGGCAACTGAATAGTGACGTAGGCATGTGTCGCTCCCGGAATGCCATACCTTGTTTTATTATACCATGGCATCGCCCATCATAGAGTGCTGTCCCAAATTAGACGCATTATTAATTTATTATACATAAAACAAAAGGTATTACACTGACACACACAAAAACACTTACACTAAAAGATCAATAATTATATTATCTTTAATTAAAATGGTGAAAGGTTTCAGAAAAATACGCTTGATAGATTTTGCGTAATTGTCAGTTTTTATCCGCGTTAGACATAACTTTACAAATTAATTTCTCTATTTATTATAAACATAATCTAACAAATCTAGCTCTAAATAATAAGAAAATGCTGAACATGTATTTTTTCTTAGTTTTTTAAGTAGGTAGCGACAAAGGGATGTTTATAATCTGTGATGCGACTTCACAATTTCGTTCCGAATACTAACTTGTGACAAAATTTAACATTAGAAAATTCTTTTAATTTACTGAATATCTTTAAAATAACTGCTTTACTGTTCACAACGAGTCATTAATAAAAACAATTTGACTTGCTGGTTCTATTAGTAAATCAATAAACGAGTAAAGATGTTGTTGCGGTGGTTACCAAGTTATTATTTGTGTGCGTATTGTTAGAACTATATTATTGACGATTTTAGAACGCAACCTAGCTGTCATTCATTGTTAATTCTCTGACTAGTATATAGTTATCTGTGTTGTTAATTATTTTATTACTTTTGCTAAAGTTATTTATTTGTTTCGAAGACAATTAATCAATCGATTATTTCGAAGAAAACTTTATGTTAAGGCGTCTCGATATCTAGATTATGTGCGTGAAAAGATAGGAACGTTTTACGATATTGCAAGAGTTATTTCTTCAAATGGCTGTAAAGTTTATGACCAGTATAGACTAGTGACCAGCGTAGCAAGTGGTCGTTGTTGATAGTTATTTTATACGAAAATGTAATCTTGTACTCAAATAGCAAGCGGCAGTCGGTGTAATACGTATAGTTTGGATTATTTCGTGAAAACAGGTGAGCGCTAAAGTCATTATTGTCGTGGAAAACTTGAAACATTTAGGTTGATTCCTTCGACACATTAGTCCAAAACTGTGAGTAAACATACTGATAAACTATTGGAAACAAACACAAAACTACACGAAGGTAACATTATAATGTGTCATCGTGAATGTTCAATATTTACATATAGTGGAATCTCGTGTTATTATAAAAGTGGGCTACTATGTTTACATATTTGATGTGAAACTACCAATAACAGACTAGAAGAGAAGGATCTTTTAAACAAAAGACTGACCATTGTTGTCCTAATTTATAGCTCCCTGCAGTAATTTTTATTCACTACCCATTACATCAACAGTTGTTTAAAAACTTGAAAAAACTATTCATTTAACTTAGTTACATGGTACTTATCTAATGTATGATTGTGAATTCTGTTGTTTTACCAATTTTGTGCTGGAATTCTACCATAAAATACTTTTATTAGTTATACTTCTAAATGATTTTGTCAAAACATTATTTTACAGTTAAAATGTTGTAATACGTGATGTCTTCGGTTCACTGCGTGGTGGTGTGGGAGTGGCAGTGTAATGGACAGTGGTTGCCGCACACTCCAGGCGTCACTCGGACCCTGGAGCGAGCGCATGCTAAGAAACTGACAAGAGTAGTGCTTGCGGATGCTGACCCAGCTCTAAGAGGACATTATGTGAACCTTAGGACACTAACACAGTGTTTGGACACTCCAGGTATGTTGTAGTTAAATTATTAGACCTGATGACTGCCAAGAATGTAAGATAGTTTATTGACTTTGGGGAAATCCATTATAAAATACAATAGACAACGTATATTTAGTAACCTAATGCACTTAACTGTTCTAAAATAAACTGGTGTAAAGAGCCATAAAGAACCCTTTATGAAATCGACACGTGCTTCAACTCTCAACGAGACATCCTCAGGATCAATATTGACTTGTCGCGAAACGGGACCTGACATATTGACGCTTGATGTGTCAAAAAGATCCTAGCCGAGTTGGTTGGGGCAGTAATCCTATATAAGTGGGGTTGTTGGGCGAAGTGACTCAGTCTCTCTTTAAGAACAGTTAAGCAGATTAGGTTACTAATTATAGGTATGCTGTCTATTGTATTTTGTCAAGAAGTCAAAGTCAAAGATTTATTTGCAAACTAAGTGTACACAAACCACAAACTTAATGCCACAAACTTAATATTTATTGTAGCTCATTATGAACTGATTGTGGCAGACTTATTTTATCAATGGGTCATAGAAACTAGGAGTAAGTTGTTTTTGATACTAAACTAAAGAAATCTAAATTAAAACAATATTTCAAGTCATACGTCTGCTAGTGTGTCTAACCAAAAAATAATAATAAGAATCAATCCGACACATTATCTCCGGGTGTTCTCGTCTAGCTAACGAAGAGTACTTGCATAGACACAACCTTGTAGCCAGGATTATCCATCAGCAACTTGCTCTGAAATACAGTCTTGTGGAATCTGAAAATTCTGAAGTGCCATACTACAGGTATGCGCCCGACCCAGTTCTCGAAAATGGAAATATCACATTGTACTGGGATCGATCCATCATCACTGACAGGACTATTGTTGCCAATAAACCTGATATAGTGGTGGTGGATCGAGTAGAACGGAGCACAATGATTATTGACATAACGGTTCTGCATGACGGGAACCTCGTGATACCCGAGAAAGATAAACAAATCAAGTATCTTGACTTGGCTCACGAGGTTGTCGACATGTGGGATGTGGACTCAGCGATCATTGTGCCGATAGTCGTATCAGGCAATGGTTTAATTGCCAAGAGCCTCGACCAACACTCGGAGGCTCTCGTTGGGCAGCTGGATCAAGGGCTTGATTCAGAGAGTGGTACTCTTGGACCAGGCTCGCATTGTCAGGAGGTTCCTCTCTCTGGAGCCCTGACCGCCGGTAGCTTGGACCCTGTTCCCAATACCGGTGGGCCACAATTTTTTATATTTTATATTCTTTTATTCTAATATTTTAAAATATAATTTATATGTTTATAGTTAAATAAAGGAAATAATAATAATATCATGAGGTTAACAAAATAATACATAAATCATAATAAATAAACATGGTGAAATAGTGAAAATATTACTGTATTTGGTCAGGTTGCCTTTTGCCCGTTGCAAGCAGCTCATCACATTCATTACGATTCATGTCTACCTTGGTTTTGTATTATTGCGATAGAGGGCGGCAATGTGGAGTGCCGCGTGCGTCGTGCGTGCTACAGCGTGACGTCACCTGCAGGGCGCGGCATACGCTGGGAGTGGGCGCGCTTCGTGTCGCCGCCGCTCGGCGGAGAGCTCAACTATGAACCGCTGTCCGTCGAGGTATTAAAATCTAATAAGCGATTTTTTTTTTTTTTTTACTCATTTTGTAAACGACGCTTACGCTTACGTGTTATGCAGGTACAATGCCTGCTAGAAGAGTCGTGGTCGGGCGGCGGTGAGACGGTGACGTTCGAGGGCTGGGTGGCGTCCGTGTCGCGCATGACGGCGCGCGGCGCGGGCGGCGTGGCGCTGCTGCGGCGCGCGCCGCACCCGCCCTACCCGCTCACGCGGCCCTCGCCGCCCGCCGCGCCGCACGCGCCGCACGCGCCGCACGCGCATCACCAGCTTCCGCCGCCGCCACCGGAGCGGGCGCCGCTAGAAGGTATTTAATAATGCAAAAGACACGTGATACCCAGTTTTTTTTTTATGTGGGCGTCGGACATATGGAGATTTCCGTTAACGTTCTTGGTCCTTGGAGATATCATTAACACAATTGCCCTTGTCCTAACAGGAATATTTAATCAATATATAGACAGTGGTACATTGAAACATAGTAAAGTAGTACCAAATTTAAAATTGGGTAGTATGAGTGATCCCTCTAATTAAAGACCTATGTGTGATACCAGCATTGAGTAAAATCTATGAAAAAATCACGCCAGACCAAAATTCAAATTTTTTACTCAAATGGGATCGACGACAGACGCGGGAATAAAACTCATTAATTACAAAGATATAAAGAAGCGATTTCCATAATATAAATATACTTAGAAAACATGAAATTGTGATACAAGCAAATCGTTTCTTCAAACTCAAAGCATTTATTAGTCCGTTCACAGCTGGAATACGCGGTAACCATATTATATACAAATATGAGTAATAGTATTTATCATAATACGGGCGGTTTATAAATATATAATTATGTGAGATGAGAGTTATAGTGTGGGCAGTTGTTTTAACCGAAAATCCATGCTACATGGAGGTTCACTAATCTTAATTAAAAATTGCATAAAATCTAAGACTTGTAATGACAGTTGAACTATCGGTTGAACATAGCATTGAACTGTCCTGTGTTGAGCTAGATAAGCATTTTATAGTGTGCGTTTACAGACCTCCAAATTATCAAAACTACTCTATATTTGAGTCAGTAATGGAAGATGTTTTAGGTAAACTTGCAACTGGTAAAAAATCAGTAATTATTTGTGGTGACTTTAATATTAATATTTTGGAATATAATTCAAATAGCAGTGGATTATTATAATATTTGATATGTAATCGCCTTAGAGGTCAGTTTTACGTGCATGGATAACGACACCGAAAAACTGTGAGAGTATGAGTAATACACATCTCATTTGGTATCTCATTCTGACTCAAATAGATTGTAATGTGACACCCGTTCACTCGTGATTTGCGAATCAGTTCAGTGTACTGACTAAAGTTACGTAACTCAGCGTCTCAGTCGCCTCGCAAGCGACGGTGGCGCGGAAAGAGCACAGAGGCAAAGTTAGTATGATTCAGATGCAAATGATGCGTTTGAAACGTTGTTACTGAACCAATATTTTGGAACAGTTCAATGATCCGGATCAGTGAGTCGGTTCCGTAAAGAGTTACACACGCTTAATTGGTATCGTTTTCATAGTTTTCTAGGGGTTCTAAAGCCGATAGTGAGGTCAAAAGGTAAATCTAAGATGGCGGCTGTGACTTTTTTTTTAGGAAGAACTTCGTTCCTGACGGCAGGCGCGGATCCAGCCCTCAAAAAAAATTGTGGGCACAGCCATCCGAAAATCGGCCAAGTGGGAGTCGGAGTATGAACTCGCTCATGATCGATATTTTTTATTATTATTATTTATTAATTTTCAGACTACAAATGAAGTCCATTGTGTTTGTAACAATCTTACTTAGCCTATGTTAGTACTTAATAAATAAAACAGATCTCGTTCGATCGGCTAACGCCCACACAAGCGGACTATCTGCCCGGGCTGCTATCGAGTGCAGAATGATATTGGGACTGTCACGCAACCTGCGACGTAACGAGGCAGATTTCTTACGCCATACTGCGTCAAAGCTATCAGTCCGCGCGTCCGCAAACATCGCGGACGCACTGCAGAAGCGTGGCAGTCGCAACAGCACCCTGAACGCATTGTTATATTGGATACGCAGAGCATTGCAAGCCCTTTGGGTATATCTGAACCACAGGGCCCCCGAGTACAGTGTTGTGCAATACACCTTAAAAAGGGAAATTTTTACTGCGACTGTACAACGAGAGAACCTGCGGGCCAGCATGTTCGCCCGATATAGATAGTGCATTCCTACAAAGGAGATGTTTACAAAATATATGACGCCCTGACCAAGATTTTGTACAGTGGTGCCTATTCTCTTGTACACCGAACTAAACAATCACTAAAATTCCTTACTTTTGGCTAAGAGAATATTAAAGCTATTCTACAAAAAAAACTAAATTTAAAAATGATTTTGGCAACTAAAATCGAATCGCGACTCCACGCTGTACTTGTTTGCCCTACCCAAAATTTTTTTTTAGAGCCGGAGACCCGCAGAGCTGGGTCCATGTGTTTTATATGGATTTTTTTACTATAAGTAGGTATGGAAATTATGAAAAATTATTAAGTACCTAAATGTTGAGTTTTAAGGGTTTATGAAGGGTATCTCAAAAAATAAAAAAATACTCATTATTTTTGCGATAGGACACACCATGGTATAATAATATACTTCGCCTGGCATGGCATTCCGAAACACAGTGGTCACGTGGGCAACACAAGTATACGACATCACATCTGTGTTACCAGAAGTTTGTAATAATAACTCCCCAACCACCTTTATTACCTGTGCGAATCCGATAAAACAAAGAGGTTTTAATTAACAATTACGTTGGTTTATGTTTAAATTGAATTGTTTCGTTTGATTAGACACACGAAACGACAATTTAAAAAATTTGGTTTCTGATAATCTTTCCATAATCGTGTTTTGTTGCAATAGAGTGGCAACTGAATAGTGACGTAAGCATGTGTTAGTCCCGGAATGCCAGACCTTGTTTTATTAGACCATGGGACACACCATTTTTGAGATATAACAAAAGAAAAGAAAAAAAGATACAGTACTGTTATTCCACGTGTTGTTGTGAATTTTAGTTCATGACAACAAATTTTAAACCCTATATCACCTTTTTAATCGCGATTAAAGATTGTCAGATTTAGTTAGCAATTCAAAAATTTTGGTGAAAAACGTCAAATTCAGAATAGCCAAATTGCCATTTTCACTAAATTAATAACTCAGTGCTGTCAAACTAAAATATAGGTAGTTAGGTTGTGCCAGTTTAGTCTATTTCAGAATGGGAAATCGTCGTTTGACTGGAATAAACAAAATTTTGGTGATTTTTAGTCTAGTTTAGAGGTATTTAAGTCAAGAGAATCGGCACCAGTGTACCTATAGTTCCTCATGGGCAAAGCCGTGGAGCGAACACTAGTAAAATAATAAACTGTAAAATGTTAATTTGTTCATTCACGAAAATTATAAAAGTAAATGTGTCTTTGTTTGCACATCACAGTGTCACATTTAGATTAAACTACTGAACCGATTTTTATGAAATTATTCGATTTCATCAAAACGATTCAAGTTAGTTTACATAAAGTACAAACTGCTAACATCAGCGCCACTAAAAAGGAAGGCAGCTCGGTAGTTTTGGCGGCAATGTACGCAGCGAAGTTCTTATGACTAAGAACTTCGCTGCGTTCCGAATCACGCACGATTCATTGTTTTATTTTATTTTATTAAGGCATTGGATATAATATCATCAGCCTATCGACCTCAATAGACCGTGAAAGGGTGATGTCACAAGTCTATTAGGGTTGTGGGCATGCCCATCGTGCCCACAACGGTGGATCCGCGCTTGCCTGACGGGGTTCCTGACCGCAACCGTTTTTTTAAAATGAAGGTGCGTTGTTATATTTTTGGTAGAAGAAAATCTTATGGGTTGAAATTAAATGAAATTATTTATTTTGTAAATAGGATATCGGAATCACTTTCACGTAATATAAAAAAATAAAATAAAATAAGCTAGATGAGGTCGGCGTTTCCTATTTATTTTATTTTATTTTATTTCTTAAGAAAACTTACAGCTAGGATACAGGTAGTTGACAGTTAGTGAAAGAAGGCCAATTAAAAGTTTTCTCTGACAATATTAGGGTAGCACAAGAAACAGCAGACAGAGAGATTTTCAGAGATTTTCTTTAGAGATTTTCAAAGAAGTTTGTACACAGTATTTTTTTAAACAAACTACTCTGAGAAGAAAGGCCGAAACAAACGCAGAGGTCGCAGTCTCTTTTAAAGTCCAGACATAATGTTGGTCAGGCAATATCAGGACCATGTAGGTTAGTGTGTGAAATGGTTTTTTTGAGGAAAGAGCCGCACAGATTGTCGGTTCGAGTCACCGACATGCTAATGTTATCACCTATAATATGGCTATGAGTATGATGTGTTGCGCTTGTTAAGAGGGCGCATAAAGCCAGCAAAAAATCAAATTTCACCCGCGCAACCCTTACCTACCCCTCTCATCAAACACGACGAAAACAAAACACAATTCATTCCCGCCGGCAGAAACTTTTCTCCCGGCGTTTATCTAGCTAGGTATAGAATCCGAATTTGAATTTTCTGTACTAAGTATACGCAAAATAATCAGATGAAACGGCCTATTCAATTTACCTAAGTACGAGTATGATCGCTGTATACAAGTAGGTATATTATTCCAGATATTACATTATTGTATATTCGTGAATCTGTTATCGATGCTGGTGGGCTACTATTTTAAACGTTTTTATTTACCTCTGAACATAATTGTTATCTTATAATTATATATCCGATGTTTATTAGTCAGTTATAGGCATTGATTAGAAAACCGCACAAATGCGAGCGGATCATCATCAAAGTATTATACTACGTACTAAATTATCAGTCATGATGAAAATAAACTCAATAAACTTGCTTTTTTGACGATATGGAAGCAAATACTATCTAACTAATCGTATCACTTACCTTCCCTTTTTTACTTTGAGGAAAACAAGCCTTTTTAGAATGATAACATCATAAGGGTCATAATTATTAAGGACGAACATGATTGAACAAAAATATCAATAAACTTAGAATATTTGTTGGACCGCAGTGATCAGCAACCCTATTCGTCGAAATGGTTTTTCAATTACAATATTTAACGAAATATGATCATTGCCCACTCCCTTTATTTTCAACGCAATTCTTCAATAGGTAAAACTAAAAACATCTGTTTATTTTGCATATACTACACGCTAAGCTTGAATTCAGAATCTTAGATCAAATGCAAGTTTTGGAACTAGAAACTCTATACTGACGTGACAAGGTTCAAATTCAAATGTAACCAAATTTTATTTAGGACCTTGTACAATTTGTACCTCACGTCTTCGTGAAAAACTGTGATACCCAAGTAAAAAAATATAATGCTATATCGTGGATTTTGCACTTAGCAACAGTGTTACCCAAGTTAAAAAAAATATTGGTATAGTGAATTTTGCACCGTATTGTGCAAAGACACATAGCATGTGTCATGAAAACCTTTCCTGCGCGAAGCGCGAGTAAAAACAATCCCCACCGAAAACCTTTGTGAACAAAAAAAAAAATAAAAAAGAACAAAAACCCGACTACGTACAAAGTGGAATTAAGATGACCTATTTCTGTCTTAAAAAAATGAACTTTTTTTATTTTACGCTTTTTAGTTAGGATTTCTCATTCCAAATTACATTTTAACAAATAATTTGTATAATTTTTTTTAATCACCTTTTAAAACCACTTGATAGGTTTGGGAGATTTTTTCGCCAAATATCCGCCATTTAGTTTTTTTTTAATACGAGTATACCCAGTGTCAATAAACCCCATCATTTTGATAGGTCTCAAATTATTATTTTTAAACATACCTTTTGGCCCAAAAAAACAGCCAATTCGATTTTTTATTTAAATAATATTCCCGGTGACACTGGCGTAATAAAACCCTTTATTTTGTTACCCCAATCGATAGATTTGCGAGTTTTTATCGATCGCTTCAGTAAGGACACAATTTCCAGTGAAATAGTTTAAGTATCTGCGTGTGTATATGATAGAAGTAATAAAACTACGTCCATGAAATGGGTACAAAATACGAAGAATTAAATGACTAACGTGGCGATTCTAAATGAAAATGTGGGCCGAGGCGAAACCGAGGCACACATACGTGAGTCCATCAGTATAGTACTTTTCTCAAACAATGCGCGGTAATTAAAACTAAGTGAATTAATTATAAATTCCAGAATCAATGACGAACAACGATAATTTTACTCGCGCCAATTATGTTCATTTATTTCTTCTTTACTTTAAACACCTCTATCTGCAAGCCAAAACGAAATTTAAATAAAATCTTTGATAAGTTGCCTCCTTGGTTGCCATGGAGCAACCAACCAACAAAAGTGTGTTCCATTTTTACAGATTCGACACCAGCAATTTACACTACGCTAACTTGAATTTTGTACAATTTCCGTTTTGAATGCAAAATTATTTATGGTATGGACTTTCAATTAGTACCAAAACAATTATATAGAAATTCCAAAAAATAACGAAGTTACAAATTTTCCATAACGCTTAGTGAATGTAATTTTTGCAATCGCGCGACATACATTACGCTATCTCTAGTTAGCCTAGTGTATTCCGTTCGTGAATGTTCGTAACAAAAAAGGCAAGACTTAGCTGAGAGTTAGCACACACTTACCTCTACTATTACACGGCGGTTTAAGCTATTAGTATTCATTTTTTGTAATTAATAATGTTGTAAAGAATTTATGTTTTTTATTTTAGGTGTAGTTTGACAATTCATATGAATTTAATGTAATATTTTAGCATTCTCACCTTTTGACATTCCATTTAAATGTACGCTACGCTTACTATGAGTTGGTGTAATTTATTGCATATTCATTTATCGTTTTTTTGTGTATTACTACTACTAACTCGGGTTAATTTCAAAACTAACAATTAATAAAGAAATTAAATAACGACATTCTTTGAATTGTCAAGAGAACTGACAACACAAAAAAATTCAATTAATTATCTTTATTAATAAAAAAGTTACTTATCACATTTTTTCTTTGAAATGCCTCTGGTGTAAAATCGACTTTTTCAAGTTAGCGTTGTATTTATTGCTGGTGTCTAGATATGACTTTTCATAGTAATTTATTTACCCACTAAACACGCCAGATATTGCCGGCGCTTGAATGAATGTTCGAATTTCCAAGCATGTTTGAGAAAATGCTATTTTTACTGTAGACATAATGTCAAGTTTATCTCTTTTTCTGTCAAATTTTTGTTTAGATTTTTTAAGCTGTTTGTGTTTTTGAAAAATAATCCGATAGTCGTGACGGCCAATGACATAATTGCTAAGAGCCTTGACCCACACCTCAGGAGGCTCTCGTCAGGCTGTTGGATCAAGGGCTTGATCCAGAAAGGGCTTCAATGACTTCTGGACACAACGTGTATCCTTAGGAGGTTCCTCTCTCAGGAGCATAGATAATACACGAGCCCTGACCACCGGTAGCTTGGACCCTGCTCCCAATACCTGGTGGGCTATTATTTTTATGTTTTTATAAAAATATTTAAAAATGTAAATGATATGTAGATGAAATAAAGGATATAATAATATACCAATAACCTATTATGCTTTTCGGGTTTCAACCTCATTTAGGGGATGGTCAAAAGTCGCTCGAAATGGTTCGTCTAAGCGTTACCTTATAAGAAGTTTGTCAAAAAAGTGGGGTAAACGAATTTGGATCTTGCGCTGATCGTAATAAGATTTAAAATTTCCAGCGCAAACTTTCAAATAAACGTGGAATTGCCTAGTTGGCTATGTTGTAAATTTTCTCCGCAAGAAAATTGACCAAAATACAGGACAATGGCGCTAGTTGTACTTTAAGAGTCATAAATCTGTCAAATAAATCAAAATCAAAATCAAAAGTCATTTATTCAAACTAGGCTGAGAATCAGCACTTTTCGAACGTCAAAATTACATAAGACAGTCCCCCAAAACGCCCACCCTTCACCACTTCCTAGTGCGTTAGCTGGGAAGAAGAAGTGGCGCAACAAACTCCCCAGCTGCACAGCTGTCTGTTCAGTTAAAAGAACAAAAAGAAGATTCTATATAATAGTATTCAAAATAATTTACATTAAGCAACACAAAACATAATTTAAATTATTAGCCATATATAAGCTAGCACACGCCAATATACCAAACAAAATCATCGAGAACTATACTCAGGCAGAAATAAAAAACAAAACGTAAACAGAACTTAATATCTTAATAAAAGCCACCAGGCATAAAGGGCGTGCCCGCTTACATATAGTTGTAACTGGAAGTTATAAATGATAAACTAGGACCATCGAGGTAAAATAAATAAACAAACAGTTAATTACTAATAGTAATAAATAATATGATCAATTGTCGAGGTCACTAGCTAACCACATATTGCAATACAACTCATAAAAAAACAGTGTGATGAGTAGATTTTGTCAAAATGTATGTCATCTTGAGTTTTCAATTATCAACATTGAATTTTATATTTTTATTTAGCCTCGGTATTTATTTAGATTATCAATTCTTAAAGCTTTTAATAATCGTTTCGGAAGTGGTTTTAGTGTTTTTTTCATGTTTTCTATTTCACAGTTTCTTTTCTAGAATGTGATAAATTACGAAAATATTATTTACGCAAATAAATTATATCACAGCGAAGCCAAAAATTTGAGCGCAGTCCTCTCGTCTCAACAGAGCGACGGCGACTGATTTGTGAAACAAAAATATGCTTGAAGTTCCCGCAACGTGCGACGGAAGATGACTTCTTCCACGAACTAAGAACGTCGTAAGTGCTTAAAGCTTGTACTCGTAATAAAACCAAAAATAAAAGGAATAAAAAAAAGAGCCTACACAAATTTTTTCGCCTTTTAATAATACAAATAATCATCTAATTTTTATCCAATTAATCATTACCATATTAAGTACAAATCGAAAATACGGGAAAATTAGAGGTAACTTCCTGATGTTTTTTTATCGAGAAATTTTTTATATTTTGTGTTTCTGTTACACAAAAAGTTTGGAAATATCATGTAGTTACTCGTGTTATTTTTATTTTATACCTAAGTCTTATCAACTTCCTGATAAATCTAATTGAAGATAGGCAATTTTGGTTACTACCCCCTCTTAAGTTTTCACTTCTATTAGCAGTCCCCATGACTACACAAAATTTTATTTTATACATGCTTCTTTGATATAATCTTCTCATTATTTGACATTATATACCTACTATTCTAATTTGAACTCTATATTAGTGGCTTTTGTTGACAGGATATTAATTCAGTTTTGTTACAGCTGTAAAGGCAATCATGTCATTTGGTATAAAGCTTCTGACGTTTCATAAGTGCCCATGTAGGTTTTTATGAAAAAAAATATTTTGATTGTAGAGAAGGCTGTCACATAGAAATTCTAGCTTTCGTGTACTTTACAAAAGTTAAACGACGAATCCAATTATTCAACCCTCATTGACCTTATCATAACTTGTAGGTCGTCGACCGCGCATCCCCCAACAGCACACGGGCTCCAGCGTGCACTCCGTGCAGTCAGTCCAGTCTGTGCAGTCAGTCCAGTCGCTACAGTCGCTACAGTCGCTACAGTCGCTGCAGTCGCTGCAGTCGCTGCAGAGCCAGTCACAGTCGAACGCCACGGTACCGCGGCAAGGCGCCCGCAGTGCCTCGCCGCGCGATCGTAAGCCGGGGCTCGCTAGGCAGATACTGCATAACTTGAATATATTTAGTAAGTCACAAATACATGTAGAATTCAAAGTTATAATCTTGCTTTCGTGCCCAGCTTTACTCAACTGAATTTAATACAGCTTTGCAAAGACAAGTATGCGCTTCGGTAATCTTTTTGTTTCCGAGTAATAACGTACGTCGCGCCACAGAGTAACCCCCAACAGAGCTAAAGCTTCTGAGTTGTACTACCGCGTTGTAGTGTACTACTGAGTTGTAGTAGTGCACCTATCATTGCACGTTTATGAAGTTTTCTCTCTGTCGGGTTACCTACTCCGGTCTCAGATCGTCATTTGTCACTCAAAAGTATTGAACAGTTTTTTGGAATTGCATAGTGAATTGCGATGGTAACTACAAAATAGCCAAGAACTTTCTTGGTTCAGCAGCTCAACAGCTCTATATTAGATTTCATCACCGCGCGTTTGTATTTCCGAGGATAAACGATAGTTGCCGAAGCGTATTATTTTCTTTGGAAAGCTGTACGTCTATTTAATTGTTACCAGTTTGTAATATTATCCAATTTTATCAGGTCACAACAACAAGCAAACTGCGGTAGTGGTGGAAAGCAAGCACAAGGAAGAACTGGCGGAAGAGCAGCGACAAACTGACACCGAGTGTAGCAGCACGCGCTCGGGCCGGCGACACAGTGTCGACACGGTGTCCACGTACCTCAGCCACGAGAGCAAGGAGAGCTTGCAGGTAAAGGCTTGAGGTTTTCAAATCAAATAATTTATTTTTTACCATTGTCACTCGAAAAAGGGCATTTTATTCATCGATAACAGTGAATAAAACTGTCTTTTACTCACAAGAGAATAAAAACATTTTGAATTTGGAACAAGCACGAACTATACAAACTACGTACAAAAATAAATGAACCGTACTGAAAGTACATATTGGCTGGATAGACGGAGCTATTCCTTCCTAGAGCTTTACGAGTTAAATAAAATAAAACATATCCCGCCAACTTTAGTTAGACCATTCTTTTCAATCTGTTATCGTGGTTGTTATTCATTTTAATTTATATTAACAAATCGTGTTTTTTTATGGATTGTGTGGGCTGAAATAAAGATTTTTATTTATTTATTATTTAATGTCATTGGAAAATGAGACACTGAATACCACTGACTTCGAAATCATTTCGTTCTAAAGCAGCAATTATGGTAGAAAATTTGATACCGCCAAAAATGTGATACATGTTAATAACATAACAACACGCCTTGTTTCCCCGAAGGGTTGGGCAGAGGCGTAACTTTAGTTCACCCACATTTTGCCAGTGTTTTTAAGTCCCATGTAATAGGGGGTGAGCATATTGCCATCAACTGGGCACAATTCCAGACTCCGGGCTGCTATTGAGACATATCTGATGGAAAAACCCAATAATACTTTGCCTGACCTGGGAATCGAACCCAGGACCTCATGCTCAGCAGTAGCGCTTGCGACCACTAGACCAACGAGGCAGTCATATAAATACTACAACTATGACAGATAAATAAAAATACTATACTACTATTTATTTTCTCGCAGGCAATGGTAAAAAGTAGAGTACATAACTCGTGAAAAAATAATTTATCTCGGTCTTTGTATCCTTCGCTCCGCTCAGGATTCAAATCTATAATCCCTCGCTACGCTCGGGATTCTACTCTTGAATCCTTCGCTGCTCTCGGGATCCAACTTAGTCCCTCGAATTAAATTCCCTTTTTTTTCACTTGTTGTATAATCTACTATTACAGATCATAAAAACAAAGTTTTACTAGATACTAAGCTCGGAATACGGTGAATTTATGTATGTTTGTGTCCAGCAAGCATCCGTAGGTGAGCTGCTGAACTGTAGCGGCAGCAGCGACGACGTGTTCGACTCGCCCGCGCCTGCGCCGCACGCCAACACTGACATGCCCACCTCCGACGGAAGTATAGTGGGTGAGTGCGATCAGCTCTTATAATTACGAACAATTTTTACTCATTTCATCAACTACGAATTTGTATTTGGGATACGTGCAGAATGCAGATACTCCGATATGGATTTTGGAAGCAATTGAGTCAATAACATAAAAATAAAAACAACATGGGCGCCTTTTATAGTAGGCTAATTGACCGTAAGAAAAATACCATATGAATTTAGTCATTTAGAAAGACTGAGCTAAAAAATTTTGATTAATAAATTGAGAGAGAGAGAGAGAGATTGCGTAAAAAATAAAGCCATTGGTCACGTGAAATTTCGAATCGAGCGAATCAGAGCGCGCGACACGTAACTAGTTCCAGACGATAGTTCTTATTGTAAATAGAAACAAAAATGCGATAGACATAAGTTCCATTTGCATTACCAGTAGACTTACGAAAGGAATGATCTTGAAAAGACCGACACTGATTGGTAGTGCTAGTGTGTCGGTGCGATTGTGTCAGTATTCATTATTAATCTACTACTTAACGGCCTTGCTGGCCTCGTGGTCCCAAGCGGGACTGCTGAGCCTTGGGGTCCTGGGTTCGATTCCAGGTCGGACCAAGTGTTATTGGGTGTTTACGGATTTCTCAGTAGCAGCCCGGAGTTTAGAAGTAGGCGATGTGATACAGCCGTGCCTCGCGCACGTGGCGCCTCGCGAGTGTCGGTGCCGTGTCTGAGGACACAGAGAGTAAAGCAACAGAGATTGCACCTGGAAATCGTCTGCCTACGACTGTAAAAGTAAACATTTATCACAAATAATAAATATTTGTTTGCTTTGTTTTTTTTGTTTTGTTTTTAAAATATATGTATATTATGTGCGAGCAGTGCCAGCAAAATTAAATAAAAACACGCACAATTAATGTAACGAAGTCACTCGAGCAACCATAACAGAATACCCAAATTTGACATTAAAAACTTTTTACTTCAGTATTTTATTATAGTTATTTTTCACTTTTTTATGTTTTTTTTTAGAAGCCGGTTGTTTTTGTATGTAAATAACAGAAATTGGATGTCATTATATTTGACTGTATAAGTCAATTAATTTTTATTTTATTTTCATTTATTATTGACATAATCTACTCATTACAATGTTTTTTATAAGTTGTATTGCAAGATGTGGTAAGCTAGCGACCTCAACAATTGATCATCATATTATTTTTGCCGGACCAACCGGCAGCAAGTTCGTCATGCTCTCTTAGATGTCACTGCTTGCGGGAGCGTCGGCGGTCGGGTTGCCTCCTTCCCTCAAATATGGCGAGGAGGGTAATGGCCGATCTTTACGTTATGCTCGTGAACGGGTGCTGCTTGTGGTGACTGGTTGTCTTGCTGATCATGGTTTTGTTATTAGTCATTAACTGTTTGTTTATTTTACTTCGATGGTCCCAGCTTAGCATTTTGACTTCCAGTTACAGCTATATACATATCGACATATGTAAGCAGGCACGCCCTTTATGCCTCCAGGTACAAAGGGCGTGCCCGCTTACGGCTTTTATTTAGATATTAAGTTCTGTTGATGTTTATTTTTTATTTCTGCTTGAGTATAGTTCTCAATGTTTTTGGTTGATAAATTGGCGTGTGCTAGCTGATATATGGCTAATAATTTTGATTTATGTTGTGTGTTGCGTAATGTAAATTATTTTGCATACTATTGTATACAATCAATTTTTTTCTAACTGAAAAGACAGCTGTGCTGCGAATTATTCCGATCTGTCACCCTGCTTTGTCCCCTTAGGGGTACACATCGAAAAAAAGAATGATCTGTCCCCCTGTTAGCAAAGAGGGGACAGTTCGAACTTATTCACTCCTATCTGCCCCCCTACGAGGGCGACACTGAAAGTGGCCACTTGTAAACGATATAATAAAAAAATAAGTTCAAAATTTGAAAATGGAGTTCTTTGCCAATATTATTGTGTATGTATTTTATTAATTTGTTATTTGTTTACGATTTGGTGGCAAATTGAAAATTGTCTGTGTCACGTCAGCATGAATATAACGCGAGAAAATTTTCGTACAATGATTGTTTATGACTTTCGATGTCATTTAAGTCAACAAGAAAGTTATGATAGACTTCGATTGGCCTTTCACGATGAAGCCCCATCTCGTGCCACTGTTTACAACTGGTTTAATGAGTTAAAACGTGGTCGCACTAATCTCACCGATGATCTGCGTGAGGGACGGCCTTCTACGACGACGACTGAAGATAACATCAGTGTTGTGCGGCGTATGATAGAGACTGACAAAAGAGTGACTTATCAGCAGATTCGGACAAGCAAGGAAATCCTCCATGAACATTTAGCGGTCAGGAAGCTTTGTGCCCGGTGGATACATCATAATTTGACAGATGCCCAAAAACTCCGTCGTGTTGATTGGGGTCGTGAAATGGTTCAAAGATTTAACGGAGGTGACTCAAATGCTGTGTTCGACCTTACGGGTGACGAAAGCTGGATTTATTGTTATGATCCTGAAACTAAGAGACAGTCTGCTGTCTGGGTGTTTCCTTCCGAGGAGTTGCCAATTAAGGGAAGAGAGGCCGAAGCGTGGGAAAAAAGATGGCGGCCTCGTTCTTCGGAAGGACAGGTCATTACGCAACAATTGTTTTAGAGGATCGAAAAACAGTCACTGCACAGTGGCACACTAACAATTGTTTGCCACTTGTCTTGGAAAAAGTTCGGGAGAAACGACCTCGCAGTAGGATCCTCCTTCATCACGACAACGCCTCGTCGCACACCGCCAAGCAAACAATCAACTACTTGGCGACGTCAGACGTGGAATTACTGGGTCATCCTATAGCCTATAGCCCCGACCTCGCACCTTGCGATTATTTTTTTCCAATCAAACATCAATATGTAAATGGACACTATTTTGAAAAGATATAATAAAAGTAATAACTTGCTAGTTTGTTCAGTTTTTGATTTTCTAAGAACTTTCAGTGTCACCCTCGTGTTAGTGATAGGGGGACAGATGAAACTTTTTATTCCTGTTGGTCCCTCATAGAATTTAATATAATTCTTAAAAGTAATGCCACACATTATAAGCAACAATACATTAAATTAAAGACTAGTGGTTTGGGTTTATAATCATCTGTATTTTAATACAATTACAATCAGTCTTCTGATTTGACTTAATTCAACTTAGTTACAATTAAATATTTGAAAATGACTAACAATAAGAATATTACTTTGTTTTTATATCATGACTGTAGTAATTATGAGCATGAGTGAAGTAATATCCTTATTGGTAGTATTTTTCTTTCTTTTCTTTTTTTATTAAACTTTTTTTTCCGGTCTGTCGTCCGAAAGGGCAAAGGAGGGCAACAGATCGGAATAATTCTGTGCCGCTGGGGAGTTTGTTGCGCCACTTCTTCTTCCCAGCTAACGCAATAGGAAGTGGTGAAGGGCGGGCGTTTTGGGGGACTGTCTTTTGAAGTTCTAAAAGTGCTGATTCTCAGCCTATTATGAATAAATGACTTTATAATTTTGATTTTTTAATGTTTATTTTGTTAATTTTGCTGAAGTATAATCGGTTTCTCAAAAATGGTCAACTAGCCTATTATAAATTCGGAGTAGTATTTGGGATACATCCGGACCCTTAGATCGATTTGGAAAGCGATCGGTTCAGTATTAAGAAAATAATAAAACGGTGGCCACTTTTCTCCATTCGATTTTCGCAAACGTAACGAAGTCGTCGGCCCGCAGGCGCGGACCCGGCGGCGGCGCAGGTGTGCGTGTGGGTGCGCGCCGTGGCGTGTCCGCAGTGGGGCGCGCTGTGCCCCGCCTGCCTGGCGCCGCTCGACGTCACGGCCGCGCCCGCCGTGGCGCTCACGGGCTGCCAGCACCTGCTGCACCTGCACTGCCTCAACCGGCAGCTGGAGCGCCTGCGGGCGGCGCGGGAGCCGCTGTACATCGAGTGCCTGGTGTGCGGCCGCACGTACGGCCGCGCGCCCGCGCCGTGCGAGGCCGGCGAGCAGCCGCGCGGCAGCATGGCGTGGGCGCTGCAGCCGGTCGCACTGCCGCAGCACCCGCACTGCACCTCCTCCATACTCGTCACATACAAGTACGTGTCACTACACTATACTCACGGCCGCGCGGCAGCATGGCGTGGGCGCTGCAGCCGGTCGCACTGCCGCAGCACCCGCACTGCACCTCCTCCATACTCGTCACATACAAGTACGTGTCACTACACTATACTCACGGCCGCGCGGCAGCATGGCGTGGGCGCTGCAGCCGGTCGCACTGCCGCAGCACCCGCACTGCACCTCCTCCATACTCGTCACATACAAGTACGTGTCACTACACTATACTCACGGCCGCGCGGCAGCATGGCGTGGGCGCTGCAGCCGGTCGCACTGCCGCAGCACCCGCACTGCACCTCCTCCATACTCGTCACATACAAGTACGTGTCACTACACTATACTCACGGCCGCGCGGCAGCATGGCGTGGGCGCTGCAGCCGGTCGCACTGCCGCAGCACCCGCACTGCACCTCCTCCATACTCGTCACATACAAGTACGTGTCACTACACTATACTCACGGCCGCGCGGCAGCATGGCGTGGGCGCTGCAGCCGGTCGCACTGCCGCAGCACCCGCACTGCACCTCCTCCATACTCGTCACATACAAGTACGTGTCACTACACTATACTCACGGCCGCGCGGCAGCATGGCGTGGGCGCTGCAGCCGGTCGCACTGCCGCAGCACCCGCACTGCACCTCCTCCATACTCGTCACATACAAGTACGTGTCACTACACTATACTCACGGCCGCGCGGCAGCATGGCGTGGGCGCTGCAGCCGCGACCAAAACCTCACTAATTCAAAGGTCGCCATCTTGCATTTTGATTTTGAACTCATTTTCGGCATCCCTAAACCATTCTGCATTCTAAGAAAATTTAGTTGGTCAACGTCTTACATTTTTATTTTACCTTGTTTTCGGCATCTGCGCCCCCGAAAACCACGATAATCACAACCATGTCCAGTACCCTGCAAAACTTATTTAATGGATTCCAGTGTATATTGCATGATATCCAAGATTTATAATAAATTGCCATGTGGTATTACAGACATTGACAACTTGCACATATTTCAGCGGACGCTAAAAGTATTTCTAACTGATAAAGTGTATTATAGTGTGAAGGATTATCTGAAAGGGAATCCTTATGGTCATTAATATAACAGAAACAGATTGTACGGGTAAGGTACATTTAAATGATAAACTGATTTGAGTTCAACTTGTGTATTGATAGTTACAAAGGAAAGCACAAACGCCCAAAACTGATAAATGATCGACCCGCGGCGAATGAGTCCTTTTGGTTTTGCTACCCAACCGATGCTATGCGACTACTCATTGCTAACTCAAACATGTATATTATATTCATTCGCTGCGCGTCGATGTCAGCATAAAATTGATACAATTGATATTGTACGGGTTTGCTCGTACATGCTCCCCGAGGAAAAGATATAACGACACAACTGATTAATTGAGAAACAAAATAATTATGACAAATGATTTGATATTAATCTAATTTCTTAGTGTCTCTATCGTTAACACACTGTTCACAAATTAGATATGCTTGTATAAGAACCTAACATAGGGGAAGTGGCTTTATCTAACACTCGCGCACTTGTTACCACCTTCGCCCTTTCATTGTCACACTGATATATTACACTATCCCCAACACACGCACGTTGCGTGGCCGGGCGCGCGCAGCCGCCGGGTGTATCGACTGCTGCGGGCACTGCCGGCGCGGGCGGGAGGGCGCAGCGCGAGCGCGCGCGCCTCCACACGAACACTCCGAGACATGCTGCTACCACGCCGATCATACAGTAGATCGCGGTATAATGATGAATGTTATGGGATGACAGACTCTCAAATAACAATCCATTTTCTTTCATGGTCTTGATTTTGTCCTCAATCGTTTGAAGCTCTCGATCGCTCTCTATGCTGGAGTCGTTCAAGACATCTTGAGGAATAGACACGTTTATAACGTGGTTTATGGATGCAATGACTGATGAGTATAGGTTAGCACTGATACTAACATCGCTCGTTCTTTGTTGATGCGCAATTACTTCAAAATTATCTGATTTGATTATGCAGCCGTAATCTATAGTTACAAGTCCTGAGTGAGTCAGCTGATGAGCGGTAACTTGATCTCCACATACTGTTCGTAGATTACATTGACCGCAGCAAAAATAAATATAATTGTTGATAGAATGGCTTTCTATCCAAAGATTTTTACAAGGATCGACATTGACTTCACACTTTGATGCCTTTGATCGGCAGAAGTCTTTATCTCTGCTTAATTTGTAAATTGGAGAATGAATGTTACACAAGTGTACGTTTGTCAGTAGACAGGAATCTATGATATTTTCTGTCAAGATAATGTAAGCATCCTTTTTCAGGTTCACTGCTATAAAATCTGACACTGGTTTAATTGATAACATAGTGTTTTTGGCTTTCTCCGCAGGAATTGGTATAAGCTTGAATATTTCATAGGTGTCCCTGCTTATCAAAGGTATTTGTACTTCAAATATTGAGTAATTCTTAAGCATTCTTGCTTTGACTCGTAGAAGTTTATAAAGTTGTGCAAGATCCGTATGAATGTTTTCTACAGGTAAGGTGACGTCATTAGATAAATGACTAGCTATATTGCTCAGCTGGTCCTGTAGTTGTTCGGCTGTTATTAAATGTGGATTAAATCTACCATGATAGATGTCTGTTATTGTATCCACTAAGGCGTTCTGTAAATCTTTCAAGTCGCGTAATAGATTGCTCGCGACTATAGCTCCCATAGAAACTTCACTTGCCCTTGAAATGTTTTGAGTTTCAGCCTTTAATACTTCTAATGTATTTTCGACGTTTGCAAATTGCTGATGAATTATTTTATGTTGTTTGTGCATTGTAGCCTCCGATCTCTTTAAGAGACTGAATTCTGCTTCTATGACCGAAGTTTGATTTTGCCAAAATGAGACAATATGCTTTTGATTTTTGCGAAGAAGAGTGATATCTTTCTCGTATTGTTCCGCGAATCGAGCGTCCAATACGCCGAAGAGGCCGTTTGCTATGTAACCGACACCGTCGATAACACCTCGCCGCCACCTGTTCGCTTGCTTTGCAAAATGCTGACTGAGTAACATATGATTACTGTAATCGAGTTCATTGTACCCGTGACGTAATTGCATTATTATTATGTCACAATGTGTTTGTTTTTTGATTGTGCTGCATGTTTGTTCCAGTGACATTATACTTTTGTTGAGTGCTGTAATTCCTTCCCAATAAGGATCTAAATCGTAGTATATGATTAGTTTCCAGGCGTCTCGTATGATCTGCATGTTTGTTAGTTTGTCGAAGTAAATATGTTGATTATTTCTGAATTGTGTTACGTTAAGTGCGCATTGGGAAGTTGGTATGATACAAAAAAATAACATGATTGCTGTAAACACTGACGCTATATTGTAACGAGTGCCTACTTTCCTTGTTTCAGACTGCTTATCTGTGTTAGAATCTCCCGAACCCGCACTATTTGCTTGTTTGATTTGCGAGGATTCATTGTTGACTGGGAGTTTTGATAATTTTGTGATAGGACGTTTCAGTGTTCCGTTTTTGGTTTTTACTGTAACCACGCGAACATGACCGTCGGAACCGGGATGTAGTTCGATGACTCTGCCCATTAGCCATTTTCCCGGCGGAAGATTGTCGTCATGAATCATGACAATATCGTATACATTGAGGCCTTTTTTTGCTTGTCTCCACTTACTTCTTTCTGTAATTTGTGTTAGGTACTCATTCCTCCATCTTTTCCAGAGATCCTGTACAATTTTTTGTGTCAACTGCCATCGGGTTCTTAAATCCGTTTCAGTCTCTTGTATAGTTACCTTTGATCCACCTGTTAGGAAGTGAGCAGGCGTTAAAAAATCGACATCGTCTGGATCTTCTGATATAGCACATAATGGTCTCGTGTTGAGACAAGCCTCAATCTGTGTAAGCACTGTATATAGTTCCTCAAATGTGAGGATCTGGTCACCAATAACCCTCTTGAAATGATATTTGAAGCTTTTAACTGCTGCCTCCCATAGGCCTCCTGCTGATGGCCATGAGGGCGCATTAAAACTCCACTCTATTTCCATATCTAATACTTCTGCTTTTAATTCTTTGTCTTGCATGATCTTCATTAATGCTTGATATTCCTGCTGTAGTACCTTGTTAGTACCAACAAAATTGCGACCATTATCGCTATAAATGTGGCTAGGCGTCCCTCTGCGAGCTGCCATTCGTCTTAATGCTGCGATGAATGAAGTTGTGCTTAAATCATCTACTAGTTCTAAGTGTACTGCTTTTGTGACCATACACACAAAGACAGCCACATATCCTTTTGTGCTCTTGATACCTCGTCCTTTGCTTGCTTTGACGTAAATATGACCTGTAAAATCTACGCCTGTGTGCGTAAACGGACGGGATGGATTACTTCTAGCCTCCGGCAAGTGCCCCATAATTTGCTGTTGGCAGTCTGGATTTTGTTTTTTACATGTTACGCAACGACGAAGCTGCCTCTTCGTAGCGACGTTCCCTCCTAGAATCCAATATTTTTGTCTGATGAAACCCAATGTCAGCCGGGCTCCGGCATGTAACATGGTTTGATGTGCGTCCTCTATTATTAATTCTGTCAAACGTCCACTGTGTGGCAGAATAATAGGGTGCTGCATATTATGACTGATATGTGCCTTTTTTAGTCTCCCTCCGACTCTTAAGACATCATTTTCATCCAGGTAAGGATTTAATTTTAACAATTTGCTTTTTGAATTTAGATTTCCTTCTTGCTTTAAATCTCTTATTTCTTTCGCGAACTCTTCCTGCTGTACTTGCTTGATAATTTTTTGCTTTGCTTGATTGATTTCTGATAATGATAAATAATGCTTATTTGCTTTTCTTTTGTAGGTCGTAATCTTCATCACTAATGCCAGAATACGTACAATTTTGCTGATTGATTGATATTTGCTTAACAGGTTTGTAATGATGCTTGATTCATACTTTGTAACAACGTGAACGTCTTCTTGCTTTTTTATTTCCTCGTTTGTTGAATAGATTGCTTGATTTTCTTTCGTTGCTTCAAAAGATTGTAACCATGTTGGTCCTTGCCACCACAAACGATAATCATTCAATTGAGCCACTCTGAGTCCCCTGCTTCCACAGTCAGCGGGATTTTCACTTGATTTTACGTATCGCCAAGATTGTGGTTGAATGCTATCAGTTATTTGAATTGTTCTATTTGCTACGAACGTTTTCCATCGACTTGGGTTTCCTTGAAGCCATCCCAATACGGCAGTGGAGTCACTCCATCCAAATATATGTAGGTCATGACCTGTTAGACACTGCTTGACTTTGGTCATGAGTTTGGCCAGCAACAGTGCTCCACATAATTCTAATCGAGGTAGTGATATTTGTTTTTTCGTAGGAACTAATTTTGATTTAGCTGCTACTAATATTGTAGATTGATTGCTATTTACAACTCTGCAGTAAATGACGCATGCATATGCTTTTGTCGATGCGTCACAAAAGCCATGTAACTCTATACTGCTTGCTGTTTCCGTACCGTACCATCTCGGTATATTAAATTGATTGATACTTTCTAATTCTTCTCTGATTTTGATCCATTCCTTGCTGATTTTATCTGGTACTTGTTCATCCCATTGAACATTAGTTATCCATGTTTCTTGAAATAAAATCTTCAACTTTGTTGTTACAGGCACGATCCACCCTAATGGGTCAAATATTTTAGACATGTCTGATAATATGATTCTTTTAGTGATATTGGTGCTTGACGATTCAATCTTTGATACAAATGTGAAGTTGTCATGTGTAGGGTTCCAACGAAGGCCTAATGTCTTAGTTAATCCTGCTTGATTAAAACTCTTGCTTTCTTGATTATAATAGTCTTGATCTTCTATTTGCAGCAGACGACTATCGTTTGATGTCCACTTTCTCAAGTTGAAGCCTCCTAACTTCAGTAGATTCATCAAATCTTGCTGCAATTGTTGTGCTGTTGATAGGGAGCAGGCTCCATGAACCAAATCATCCATATAGAACGATTCTTCGACGACCTTGGCAGCTTCTGGGAATTTATCCCGTTCATCAGTCGCTAACTGTCTCAGTGTCATCATTGCAAGAAATGGAGCTGCTTTTGTGCCGTATGTTACGGTTGTCATTTGATATTCTTGAATTATTTGAGACGGATTATCTCTCCACACAATTTTTTGTAAAGGTTGATCTTCTGGGTGTACCCAAATCTGCCTAAACATTTTTTCTATATCAGCCGTGAATGCGTACTGATATTGTCTCCATTTAATGATAAGAGACTGAAGGTCTTGTTGCAAATTGGGCCCCGTGTACATCAGGTCATTTAAACTTTTATTTGTAGATGTTTTTGCCGAAGCATTGTAAACAACTCTCAGTGCAGTTGTTGCACTATCTTCGCGCAATACGCAATGATGCGGTAGGAAACATTCCGGTGTCTGATTGCAAGGTGAAGGTTTCATGTGACCTAAGTTTTTATATTCGGTAATGAATGACTTATATGCGTTAAATAATGAATTGTTTTTATGTAATTTCTTTTCTAAATGAATGAATTGAGCAACAGCCTTATTTTTAGACCGGCCTAATTTCTCCTCAAATTGTTTTACGAGTGGAAGTCTCACTTCGTATTTTCCGTCATCCAAACGACTTGTTGTTGCTTTGTAGTATTGGATGCACTCTTGATCTTCTGATGATAATGATTTTTCTTCTGTAACATCTTCTATCTCCCAGAATTGCTGAACTCTGTCTAAATCAAATTGTACGACGTTGCACATTAATTTAGTTTTCATATTTCCACAAAGTATCCAACCAAGACGAGTTTCTTGAACAAGCGGCAGTGATTCGCTTAATCTGCACATGCCCGCTAAAAGAATATTTGAATATACGTCTGCACCCAACAAAATGTCTATGGGTCGACTGATGTTGTACTCAGGATCTGCTAGTTCTAAATTTTCCAGAAATGGGCATGCTATTTTTGGGAATGAGTATGATGGTAAATATTTTGTTAGGTTATTCATGATGAAAACATCGATATTAAATTGATATAGTTTGATTCTTGAGCTTGATATACAGTTTAGATTCATCATACCTTTGGAACTGTTTTCTGTTTGCCCTATGCCCGTGATTATGCCGTCACACCTGGATCGCTGTAATCCTAATTGCTGAGCAGCGTTCTCTGTGATAAGAGACATTTGTGACCCCTGATCAATAAGAGCCCGTAGGGTCTGATATGTCCCATCTGCTTTCTGAACCTTTAGCAGTGCAGTTGAAAGCAAAGTTTCTTGCATCATATTTTGTTGTGTCACGTGCGAGTTGCCTTGATTTGCACGTTCTTGATTAGAACGGATGTTGTTTTGCTGTGTAGAAGGCGTCGAATTACCTCCTTGTTTTGATAATTCCTTTGAATACGATTCATGAAGCAATGTGTTGTGAAATTGGTTGCATTCGAGGCAACGCTTCTTTGATAAGCATTCTTTGCCCTTATGATCATGTAAGCAGTTTTGGCAATAATTCAAGTTAGCAACACATTGTTTTTTCTTCATTGGTGAAAAATCAGCAAATTGTTTGCAAAAAAATATAGCATGTGCGTCATTGCAGACTGGACAGTTTGGCCAACTGTTTTGCAATTTCCTGTAACTTGTTGATTGCGAAACACCCTTATTGCTTGAATATGATTGCTTGAAATGATAATGTTTGGATTCTGATGGTTTATTGGTGTTTGAAGAATAGGATTTTTGATTATAGGTGTCCTGTTTTCTTCTACTTGCTTCCATGCTCGTGAACTTCCCCTCTAGAAAGGCTAGAAATTCATTCAACTCGAGTAATTCTCGAGGTTGTTTGATAGCTGCGTTGTATTCGCTGAATGTGTCCGAATCCAATTTCTGACACAGGATGTGCACGATCAACGGATCCCACGACGTCACGTCTACGCCGAGGTTCTGTATGGCGTTCATCGTTTGAAGCGCAGTATCATGGATTCGTTTGATATGATTAATTGATTCTTGCTGTGAAATTGGTATATTTAATAAAATGTTAATATGCGATGTGAATATCATCCTCTTGTTGTCATAACGATGACTCAAGATATCCCAACTAATGATGTAGTTATCTGAGCTGATTGGGAGATGCTGTATGAGACGCTCAGCTTCACCTTTCACTTTTGACTTTAGGAACTGCATCTTCTGAGCCCCAGATAATGACGGGTTGCTATGAACTGCTTCTGTGAAGAGGTCCTTAAAAGATGTCCACTGATGGTAACTACCACTGAATGTAGGTATTTCTATTTTTGGCGTAGTATGCTCTCTATGTGAAATGGATGACATCTTTTTGTTGATTGCTTTGATAGCATCGTTGTACGTGCTTTCGTATTTGAGATACATACGATGATACTCTTGATTTCGGTCTCCTAGCTCGCTGTCTAAGTCCCAATGCTGAGTGTCAATCTTCGCCCAGCGAGACCTTACCATACTTAACAGATGATCGAATTCCCATTTCTCCGCTACAGCATCCATGTTGATACTTGAAACGGTATGTTCAAAGGCCTTGAGGTTGCTCATCTGTTTCCTCATCATCTCATCCGTCTTGCTGTTTGATGCCTGAGACTTTAAGGGTTGACCTGAAGGTTGCTGTACGGTGCTTGAGGTAGCAAGAGGAGTAGCAGGCTTAAGAAGCGGTGTTGATGGTCTTTCCTCTGTGGGTTGATGATGCTGAATAACTGCTCTGATTTTTTCATATCTCTCCTTCACAGAATCAAATTCCTGCGAAGTGAAGTAAGTATGCGATCTGGCATATTCGATGCTACACAATCTTGTATGATTCGATTGATACTCTTGCCAGCATGCATCCAAATTTTCTAACCTTCGGCGTATGTAGTCCGAGGTTTTGCGATCGGAGCCATCCTTTTTGAAGTTTGTGTAAACTTGCTCTATCCTATGGAGTAGTTGCTGTTGTTGGGCGAGAATGTCCTCCATTGAAGACGTGTTGTTGATAGAAATGATAATAAATGGAACGATCTTACTTGATTGTCCAAGCGGGAGCTTTGCTGCTCACCAAATGAGGATCCCTGTTGATCTCTGCTGATTGCTGCTGCTGCTATGTAATGCACTATTGCTGGCAGTACAAACCTTTCACTGCTAGTTCGCTTGACGTCACTAGTGAAACACTTTACAGTACTTGATTGCTACACTGTAATGTCCACACGCGACATCCGGCTCGAAGGACCAAAAATGTACGGGTAAGGTACATTTAAATGATAAACTGATTTGAGTTCAACTTGTGTATTGATAGTTACAAAGGAAAGCACAAACGCCCAAAACTGATAAATGATCGACCCGCGGCGAATGAGTCCTTTTGGTTTTGCTACCCAACCGATGCTATGCGACTACTCATTGCTAACTCAAACATGTATATTATATTCATTCGCTGCGCGTCGATGTCAGCATAAAATTGATACAATTGATATTGTACGGGTTTGCTCGTACACAGATATTCAATAACAGAAATGACATGTGTAACTTACAATTATTATTTATCTAGGACTTTTATATATTTATTCACTTTTTCTATGACATTTATTTAATTATTGACTACTAGATACTTCTTGACATTGAAAAATAAAATGGTTAAAATGATTTTCCAATGTAATAATTTTGTAATATTTACTGTTATTTAGCATGGTATTTTGATAGTAAATTGTAATTTATGTGTAAAATTTTGCATGCCCAAATAACGGCAAAGTATGGAGAACATTATCAAAACAAATAAATGATTTGATTTGATTCGTAAAAATATCACTTTTTATAGCTGCCCTCTTTAACTGAACCGACTTGTAATTTTAATTAATTGTTATTGTTGGTTGGTTGCATTAATTGTACGTTGGCCATCAGTTTATCACGACACTGTATTGTTCTGTAGCACGTGTCCTGTCTCTCGTGTAACGTTACGTTTCCGTACAGCTTCCAGTCAGGGCGGCAGGGGCCCATGCACCCGGTGCCGGGCGCGCCCTACTACGCCGTGGGCTTCCCGAGACACACGCTGCTGCCCGACACGCAGCTTGGGCGACAGGTACGACAAACGCGATAGTCAATACGAGGGAATCAAACTAAAAAAAAAAAAAAATCGTTCCCGTACATGAAGCCGGAGCCGCACAGGCACAGGCGTCGGTCTGCATGTTTCGTTGGCAATGCTTTTACTATTTCACTTGGACACGCGGTTCCGGTGCGGCGCCATGTGCGATATTCATTCGTATACCCAACCTTGCAGTCCGGCGCCGGTACGGTTCCGGCGTCATGTACCGGTAGCCTTATTGTCCCACTGCGGCGGCGAAGGCCTCTTATCATACAAAGAAGGTACGAGTGTTGATCACCGCGCTTGCGCACGCCCATACGACGGCTCTACACCTCAGTAGTAACATTTAAGTTTCAAAATAGCTCTTATTGCTATGACATGGTTTTGAGTAGTGGTTTAATTTGTGTAAGAATTATTGCTAGATCCAATCCTAGCCTTGTTACGTTCGGGGCTCGGGTTTTGCACGACCGTCTATGTGACCGCTTAGTTCTTCTCAACTGCACACTGGATTTTAATGCGGTTTTCTTGTATGATTTTGCGAATCTATTCCAAAGGGCATAATACAATATTTAACTTCAAAATAGCACAAAAATCTCTATGTTTGACGAGTCTCCATATCATTTAATTTAAAATTAATTTCCTGTTAATAAATTAATAATCAGTAGATCGCATAATTTAATTTAATAATATTTTAGCTTAAAAACAATCCAATCTCACTATAATTTGTTTCTGTACATGGAAAATAAAAGTCAGTTATAACTTCTATAGAAATTTGGCCATTGTTCTTTGGAACCATGACAAACGGAAATGATAGTGAGTGACTTGCTTGAAAACCACATTTTTGGTTCTTTGGATACAGTTACCATTATTTAAAAAGATAGAGACCTTTAAACAAAAATATGCATGGGAGCTCGATTCAGGTGTCCGAGAGTGTATAAACGATTGAATCTATACAATGCAAAGATAGTTTTACAATATTCAGCAGCTCCAACAGTGGCTGTGGAGCAAGAACAATAGAATAGAATAGAATCATTTTATTTCGGACAGAGTCCATAGGGTTAGTTACAATTTTACTTATTATTTAGTATTAATAGGTACAGACACGAATAAACATAAAAATTAAAATTCAGCGTGGAGCTGCATCTACCTCCGCATTATCGAGGAATCCCACCGATCTGCGAACACACTGAGAATACTGTTGGTGCTGCCGCGTACACGTGACATCAGGGATGCACATCTTTTTCTAATAATCGCGGCAAAACCATCAACATTACTATCCGTAAACATCCCTGACGCACTACAACGCCACGGCAGCCGCAGCAGTACTCTCAGTGCATTATTATACTGAACACGTAGGTCGCTGTATGCGCGCTGAGTGAAGTTAACCCACAGACTGCACGTGTAGAAGGATTGACAGTAAGCTTTAAAAAGCGTTACTTTAACTGCCCTCGTACATCGTGCAAACCTGCGGGCCAGCATGTTACAACGGACAGCCAGTGACCTACGTTCCCTTTCAATGTCACAGTTATCTTTAAGGTCTTCCGTGACCCAGTGGCCTAGATACTTAAACTTGTCCACTCTTCGCAGGGATTCTCCACACAGTGCAACATGAGGAATACACGAATATGTCAGGTTGCCTGCTTTGAAAACCATTAGCTCGCTCTTTGTGACATTATATTTGAGCCCATGATTCTCCGCATAACACTCGCATATACCGATCAGCCGCCTCAGAGCTCCGATCGATGGGCTCAGCAACACCATATCGTCAGCATAACTTATATTATTAATGCACACTCCGTCAATATGACATCCGACATTGGTGCTGCTGAGCTCAAGGAAAGGAAGGTGCCGTAAAAACAATAGAAATGTCGCCGGACCTGGCCCCAGAATCGACCACCTGCACAGGTCTAATAAGAGGTGACTCAACTTGAAAATGGCGCCGGAATGCATTGGCTATATCTGCTGGCTCATGTACGCCCGCCACACTCACAGGGGGACTCAAAATCGGATTCAAACTGTTTGTGGATTTCCAAAATGATCCGAATTTCTTTTCAGTGTGATGTTTAGCTAAAATATCCATTTTTATCTGCTGTTGGTTATCTTGACAATATCTCAATTTGGTCTTAAAGGTTTTTCTAGATTCACACATTTTACTGTAAACATAACCACGGTCAGGTTTATTGTATCTAACACTTCCACATGATTAGCATCAGAACACATTTTATGCGCACAATACCGAAAAACATCTGGAAAATCTATTAATTTTAATTTAGAATTACAAAAATTGGAATATTCATCAATTTGATTGTTATTTCGTTCACCCCATATTACCTTATTGCAAGTATTGATTGGGCTTACTAATTTAGGTATTATTAAATCAATATTACATTCAATTAATAAAGGAATATGATCCGACAAATATACTCCATACAAAACTGACGCGTCTACAACTAAATGTCGTGCTGCACTGCTCACCACGCAGTGATCAAGCCAGCGCAATGCACCGTTAGCGGTACTCTCAAACGTAAACGTGTCCTTCGGAAGTAGTTCCATATCGACACATGACCACGACTGCTCCCTACATACAGATAACAATTCATTTGAAAAGCGCTCACCTGGATGTGCATTAAGATCACCCAATATAAACACTGATTCAACATTACTGTTCTCAATTATAGCAATAATTTCACTTAAGCATTCCGTAAACTCAATTAGATTATCAGCCGAGTTAGTCGGCATATACACTGAGAATATCAATAAGGAACGTCCCGCGTGCTCAATCCTAATAGCTAACAGACGATCACTATTACACCGCACCACCGATACCGTTGCAAACGCTGATTTCCTCCATAGGATCGCGACTCCACCATACGGTCTTCCGATAAGGACTCCAGCAGACGTGTCGACGGCGGACTTGCCCGCATACGCGAAATCAGTATCAATGCTCCCAAGATAAGGCACATCATGGGGTAAAAGCCAAGTCTCCTGACAATATAATTGAGCCAAGCATTTTCTGAACTTAGCCGCCCAGCAAGAGTTAAATAAGGACTCCATTGAAGCCTTAAATCGAGCGTGATCTCCAGGAAAACAGTTTTATCGACGAATTCTATTTTCTCTTTATTCAATAATATGTCGCAATCACTACTTTTGTTATTCCGTAAAGTAAATCTAAACGGCAGTTTCCACTAACTTACCAGCGAGATTGACCCAAACACGGACGTGTAACACGGGGGCACTTTGCCCAAACTGGTAAATGTTGTTGTTCGAACGAATACGCGTTATAATTTTATTTCCTTTGAGAACAAGATAGTCCCCGTCACTGACTGCGGCGGCGCCGGAGCTTTGCAGTGAGTGGTTCTTCGCAAGTCAAACGTTTAAATTGAAGAAGCCCTAAAACGTATAGACCACCATCACTTAAATGTTTTTCTGTATTGTTGTTTGCCGATATCAAAAACGCTTATTGAGCGAAAAAACCGGCCAGAACGCGTTCTGGCATTATGACGAAAAATTTGCCAATTTTCGTTTGCGCCCTTTAAAATTTTCATATTGACCTCATAATCGGCGTTAGCGCCCTCGACAACCATGAAAACGACACCCATGAAGAAAAAGTTCAAAATTTTCGCGGCCGCCATATTGGATTTTCATTTTGAGTTCATTATCGGCGTCAGCGGCCTCGAAAATCCACCCATTAAAACGCCACCCATGACGCAAATGCGCATTTCCATTATGGCTATTTTGATAATGCCAGAACGCGTTCGTTACCTTTGTTGCGATTGTTCGCAGCCCCTTATCGCGCTGATAACGTCAATCGTCATCCTGAGCATGTCTCGTTGAGAGGTGAAACACGTCGATTTTTTACAGGGTTTTTATGACTCTTTAAGGACAGTTAAGCGGATTAGGTTACTAAATGTACGTCGTCTATTGTATTTTATGATATTAATTACTCAAAACTCAATTATTTATTGCATTCCATATGTTATTAAAATGAATGTAGTGTTTAATCAAACTGTCGGCATTCATTGTTGTTTATACCTTATTAAAATGAGATAACAGTTACACGGTTGGTTAGTTTTTACGTGAAAACTGATTATACATATGTGATCGTGAATGTGCTACTTTAGCCTCTTCATACGCGGCTCGAGTCCATCACGGTGTAGCATAAATCATTGCTTAATCAACCGTGGTCGGTCTGGCAGGTGCTGTCAGCATTACGCGTGGCGTGGGAGCGCGGCGTGCTGTTCACGGTGTGCGCGAGTGTCACGACGGGCCGCGAGCACGTGGTGGCGTGGCGCGTGCCGCCGCCGCCCGCCGCGCCGCAGCAGTACGCGGCGCCCGCGCACCCCGAGCGCCTGCTGCGTCACTCGCTGGCCAGGCTCCACGCGCTACTGCCGCAGTAGGCCGGGCAGGTGACGCGCCCCCCCCCACCGCGCCGCAGCAGTACGCGGCGCCCGCGCACCCCGAGCGCCTGCTGCGTCACTCGCTGGCCAGGCTCCACGCGCTACTGCCGCAGTAGGCCGGGCAGGTGACGCGCCCCCCCCACCGCGCCGCAGCAGTACGCGGCGCCCGCGCACCCCGAGCGCCTGCTGCGTCACTCGCTGGCCAGGCTCCACGCGCTACTGCCGCAGTAGGCCGGGCAGGTGACGCGCCCCCCCCACCGCGCCGCAGCAGTACGCGGCGCCCGCGCACCCCGAGCGCCTGCTGCGTCACTCGCTGGCCAGGCTCCACGCGCTACTGCCGCAGTAGGCCGGGCAGGTGACGTCACTATGTACTACATCTTCCCTAGTCGCTTCTCATGAGAGCCCATTGAATATCTATGGAAAATGAAAACCTCACGATGTACGACTCATGGAACTTGATTACTGAAGAGATTATAAGAAAACTTTAATTTGCCGTGTTATATCCGGTTCAAACAATTATGTGAACTGTCAAAAAAAAATGGAAAGAAAATGCATTGAAAAACAAAGAAACGAATACTCCGAATGAGTAAAAACTTTATATCACATGTATTCGATTTTTTTATTTTCGCAATATGATACTCAAAACAAGAGTGACATAAACACTTTCGAATATAGGTTTAAAATATTCTACAAATTAGTTGTAATTTTTAAATATAGATATCCCGCGAAAAGTATGCGCTTCAGGAATCATCGTCAATTTTAAGAAATTCGAACGCACGATAGTAAGGTCTAGTATAGAGCTGTTACAACCATGGAAGTACTTGCCAATTTTGTACTACTATGATTACATTAACCCCTTTATTCATAAACGGATTAAAGTTAAGTAATGATTAGCGACTTTTTACCCATACATTTGTGACGTTTAACCGTCTCTTAAAATCATCGTTTATAAATAAAACCTTTATATATTAACAACTGTATGTAATTTAAAAAAAAAACGAAAATTTTAAGTAACAGATAACGTTCTGCGATCGTAGTTGATAACCCGACAGAGAGAAAACTTCCATCAAACGCGCAATGATGGGGACACTAATACAAAGCGCGGCAGTTCAAAACTTAAAGCTTTGCCTCTGTTTGGGGTTAATCTGTGGCGCGACGTTCGTACAAATTCGGAACAACGAAGATTACCGAAGCACATAACTTTTTTGTTTTAGCGGTACATAATAATGATGTATTATGTGGAATCTACTATTATACTTATGCTAATTCAAAGACTGCTTCGGTAGATCTGCATTTAAATGAAATAACACTTCTGTACTAAATAATGGAATTAAAAATACATATTACTGGACAAAACGTTTGTCTCTTTTTAGAATATGCAAGTTGATATGTTTTATTTAAATTGAGATAAACGTGTATTACTTGTATATATATTATTTCATTATCTAACTATACTTTTGTAGGTATTAGTCCACCAAATAAAAGTCTTTACGTACACCAGAACGTATATTAGCAATAAGTATCAAGAATAGGACGGTTACAGAGAGAGAAACACGTTAACACTACAGGAAGGAAGATAGAAAGACGGAAGAACGTTTAACAAGATATGAGAAAGCTAAACTGATAGAATTAGGAAGAAAACAGAATACTTTTAGTTTTACGGGCGCACGACGTTAAACAGTTTTAGAACAAGCGAGCGCGCGAGTGCCTTGCGCAGCGGCGAACAATAGACTGGCGCGTGAGCATGTAACAAACCGAAGTTAACCGAACGGAGCGCGCGGCGCGGCGGAGACGGCCGAGTATGCACGATTGTAACTCGGGTCGCTTCGTAGTGTGGCGGCGATGCCGCTACAGTAGCCCCCTGGCGAGACCGTGACTACGGTCGATAGAAGTCCGGGAAACGTACCCTTCTTCCGCTGCGTGTGTGGGTCACTGGCTCATGAGTTGTAGATGGTGCTGACGAGTCACTTGGTGGTGCGCTGTTTGGATTTGTAGTTGAGTCGCCGCTGTGACTGTCTTGAGCGACGTAAGCTGGTTTCAGGCGGTCTAGTGATATGTTGGTGCTCTTGCCTCGTACCTCAACTTCGAAGTATTTATCCTTCTTCTTTAGTACCTTGTAGGGACCAGCATACGGTGGCTCCAATGACTTTCGCACGTAATCTAGCCTCAAAAAGACGTGGGTACAGTGCTGCATGTCTTTGGGTATGTAAAATGTGTTGTTTCTGTGCCACTTAGTTGGCTTCGGTGACAAGTTAGACATGTGTTTTGCCAGACGCGTTGCGAAGTTGGTGATGTCTTCAACGATATGGTTTTCTGAAGGTGACAGGAATTGGCCTGGCAAGCGGAGAGGCTCGCCGTAAACCAGTTCAGCTGAGGATGCTTGGACGTCATCTTTCCAGGAACTGCGTATGCCGAGCAGAACGATAGGCAAGACTTCTGTCCATTGAGTGTTGTTGTGACACATGATGCCAGCTTTGAGTTGTCGATGCAGCCTCTCAACCATCCCATTTGATGCAGGATGATAGGCTGTGGTGCGGAAGTGACGCGCACCGAGCAGGGATGCTAGGGCCTTAAACAGGCCGGACTCAAACTGCCGACCGCGATCAGTGGTGATCTGCGAGGGGCAACCGAACCTCGATATCCACCCGGATACCAAGGCGGCCGCGCAGGTCTCGGCAGTGATGTCTTTGAGTGGAATCGCCTCAGGCCATCGTGTGAACCTGTCCACGATGGTGAGGCAATATCTGTAATCAGAAGACGGAATTAGAGGCCCTACGATGTCGAGATGGATGTGATAGAATCTCGACGAGAGTGAAGGGAAATGGGAGAGAGGAGCGGATGTGTGTCGAGTAACTTTACAGCGCTGGCAGTGAAGACAGCATCTGCACCACTCTCTACAGTCCTTACGAATCCCTGGCCACACAAATCTTTGTGTGACCAGTCGCACGGTAGCTGTACGTCCAGGGTGGCTCAGACAGTGTAGAGCATCAAACACTTGCTTACGCAGTTCAGGTGTGACGTAGGGTCTAGGTGGTTGTGTAGAAGTGTCGCAATAGAGATTGGTGTCTGAGCCAACCAGAGTTATCTTTTTCAGTTTTAGTGACGATCCTTTTTCTACCAGCGACTGAAGCTCGGGGTCTGACTCTTGAGATTGGGCTAAAGCCTTGTAATCAATCACTGTTACGACTTCTTCAATACGTGACAAGGTATCAGCTACGACATTTTCAGCACCAGGTATGTAGCGAATGTCTGTAGTAAACTGAGCGACGTAATCAAAGTACCTGTATTGACGTGGCGAGCAATTCTCTCTTGAATTTTTGTAGGCGTATGTAAGTGGGCGGTGATCGGTGAAGACGACAAATTCCCGGGCCTCCACCATATGCCGGAAATATTTGATTGCCTCGTAGACGGCAAGTAGCTCGCGATCGTAGGGACTGTATTTGCGTTGAGCTTGGTTCAATTTCTTGGAGAAGAACGCAAGGGGCTCCCACTGTGTACCAACGCGTTGTTGAAGAACTGCTCCTATAGAAACGTCAGACGCGTCAGTTAGTAAAGAAAGCTGTGCCTGTGCCTGTGGATGCGCAAGAAGCGTAGCATTTGATAGCGTTGTTTTGCATTCTTCAAAAGCTTCTAGCTGTAGCTGCGACATCTGCACCGGATCTGAGCCCTTGACCTTTTCTCCACCTAACATCGAGTTAAGTGGAGCTTGACTTTTTGCAGCGTTAGGTACGAACCTTCTATAAAAATTAAGCATGCCTAAGAATCTCCGCAACTCCTTCACCGTGCGCGGAACTGGAAAGTCCTGTATTGCCTGGACTTTCGTGCTGAGAGGTTGGGTACCAGCAGCAGATACCTGGTATCCAAGGAAAGTCACCTCGGGCTGGCCCCACACACATTTCGCTGCGTTGATGAGAACACCGTATTCCTGAAGGCGTGACAGTAGCTGACGTAGGTGAAGGATATGCTGGTCTGGTGAAGAAGAATAAATTAAAATATCGTCGAGAAATCCGAAGCAGAAGTCATCAAAACCAGTAAGCACTTCATCTATAAAGCGTTGAAAGGTTTGAGCTGCATTTCTAAGGCCAAAGGTCATGTAAGGAAACTCAAATAATCCGAATGGTGTTGTTATGGCCGTCTTTGGTATGTCCGCTTCATTTACCGGTATTTGGTTATAAGCTTTTATTAAATCAATTTTTGTAAATATAGTGGAGCCAGAAAGTCGCTGTGAGAAGTCCTGGATGTGGCGTATGGGGTAGCGGTCAGGTATAGTACGGGCATTTAATGCACGGTAATCACCACACGGGCGCCACCCGTCATCCTTTTTCCTCACTAGGTGCAGAGCCGAAGACCACGGGCTTTCAGAACGCCTAGCAGTTCCATTGGCTATCATGTCATCGAACTCTTTCTTTCCGATCTTTAATCGTTCTGGATCCAAGCGCCTAGGTCTGTTTGCAACGGGCGGTCCAGAAGATGTCTTAATAAAGTGCACCGTATTATGTTTAGGTTTGTTTTGATTCACAGTACCTGCAGGGCGGGTAACCTCTGGGAACTCACGCAGCATCTGGTGAAACTCAGTCTCTCCGGTGACAGTTTTAACGGATGCCACATTATCAGGAACCCGCTGTGAGGATGCTGCTACGAAGAGTGAGGTGGTGCCATCTATGAGCCTGTGGTTGCGGCAATCTATAAGCAGATTAAAATAACTTAGAAAATCTACACCTATAATTGGCTTTGATACGTCGGCTATGGTAAATTTCCAAGTAAATGAACGGCGAAGACCCAGGTTGAGGTTAAGTTGCACTGGACCATAGGTATTAATAATACTTCCATTGGCTGCCGTTAAACTAAATTTTGTTATATTGCAGGGCGTCTTGATTGCTGACCGAGGGTAGACGCACAAATCCGAGCCTGTATCGACAAGAAATAACATTTTAGAATAACGGTCAGTAACAAAAAGACGGCCTGATGCTAGTGGGCAGTCGTAGGCCGCTAATTCGGGCTGCCTTTCGAGTTTTCCGACCTCCATGTACAAGGCTGTATGCATTTCTTTGCACGGACGCCATATGTGAAATGGTACCAACAATGCGGATGGTTTTCTGGTGGCTGACATGGCCTGGATCTGGATCTGCTTCGCCAGTTATCACTTTTAGACCGTGAATGAGAACGACCACGTACCTGCCTTCGATTATCCACTCTAGTGGACAACGAACTCACTTGTTTGGTTAATTCCGCTATTTGACCCGCCATCTCTTTCATAAGGATAGATGTACCAGTATCCACTATACTTGCTACTTGCATGGGCCCCGCCGGCGCGATTTCATTAACCATGTCCGCTAAATCCGCTAATTTGTCCAAGGGTAGGTCAGGTTGCGACGCTATAACCGTCTGTAGATTGGTCGGTAACCGATTCGACCACAATGTCCTCAGGAAGTCTTCTGGTACTGACGGTCCTGCTAGATGCCGTAAATGACGTAAGAACTGTGATGGTTTTCGGTCACCTAGCTCCTCATGCATCAGCAATTGTTTAACCTTCCTTTCCCGCGAGGCTGACAACCGCTTGATAAGCTCCGTCTTCAATTTTTCGTATTTATTCACAATTGGCGGGTTGGTGATAATATCTTTGACCTCGGTGGCGTAGCGGTGCTCGAGCGCGGACACGACTTGGTAATATTTGGTTAGGTCCACTGTAACGTTCGCCAACGCGAACTGGCACTCCATCTGAGCGAACCACATCTCCGGGTCATCCGGCCAAAATGGTGGTGGACGGACGCCTACACGCGAAGTTTCAGCAGTCGCACTTTCCTCCTTAGACATTTCAGTGTCGGGCATTGTCGGGGTCACCAATATGTAGGTATTAGTCCACCAAATAAAAGTCTTTACGTACACCAGAACGTATATTAGCAATAAGTATCAAGAATAGGACGGTTACAGAGAGAGAAACACGTTAACACTACAGGAAGGAAGATAGAAAGACGGAAGAACGTTTAACAAGATATGAGAAAGCTAAACTGATAGAATTAGGAAGAAAACAGAATACTTTTAGTTTTACGGGCGCACGACGTTAAACAGTTTTAGAACAAGCGAGCGCGCGAGTGCCTTGCGCAGCGGCGAACAATAGACTGGCGCGTGAGCATGTAACAAACCGAAGTTAACCGAACGGAGCGCGCGGCGCGGCGGAGACGGCCGAGTATGCACGATTGTAACTCGGGTCGCTTCGTAGTGTGGCGGCGATGCCGCTACACTTTAATGTTAAAAACTTCAAATAGTACATTCTATGTAATCGACACTGCTTTTCAGCCAATACATTATTTCGCAGTATTTTAGGTAGCTGCAATTTTATAAAAGTCTTTTTTATACATTATATTATACATTTTTCTATTCCCCGTTTTGGGTATTCTAGAGAAGATATATCTCTAAATATATTTCCTCGTCTTCCAATTAACGCAATAAGACGCGATGAGTCTTCCTGTTACATGTTCTATACTATTGATAGCTGTATTATACGTAAGAGACTGAGATATATTCGTTATGTTACAAAAATAATGTTATATGAATACATTTTGAAATTAAGTTAATTTAGTTTGATCTGGTCACGGATGCTAATATAATTTTCATTATTTTAAACCCGAGTTTAGGTTCTCTATAACTAAGCTAGATGCGCCCCGCGGTTTTACCGAGATTATCAGTGAAACCGTTAGTTTTTTCGCATGAACAGTATCTAGAGAGAATAATTAGTGGCTCGTGAAATGAAAGCCTGAAATGGCATATACAAAAATATTATGGGAGTTTTTTTTTAATCTTTAGTATCACTTAACCATTCGTCACCATATCAAACTTATAAATACAATCAGTATTTTGCTATATTTGTTTAGTTAAGTTTAAGTGTCTTGCCAGTTAGAGGGATGTCAAACATTGCCACGCGTACGACGATGGCGCTAGCGTCGACACGACTGTTAGGTCATGTGTGCACCATACGAAGATTGAGTATGTACATAATTTGAGTGTTATTTTTCTATTGAGGATATAAAAACGCCACTGATTAACGTGGCCACCTACTGGGCCCGAGTATTTTAGATAAAGATTATTTTAATAGATTCGAAAAGAAGAAAAAGATTGACTAAAGGATCTAGCATGGACTTAATTGTAGCTGTTTTTATCGGTTTTTTTTTGTGATGTGTGTTATTTTACCCCACTGATCCTTTAAATTGTTAACCTACATCTTACGTTTTAATAGATGATGGTGTAGATATTATATATACAGGGTGTTCGGCAGAAGGTTGAACATAGGAAAATGGCGGATCCGTGGGGCCGTCTACTACGTTTTTAGGCACAATAACAAGACCCAGGCCACAAGGAATTTTTTTAATGTTTTTTTAAATTTTATTTTCTGAATTTGTCGTTGCCAAAACTTCAAACGTCAATAATTTCATATAAAAACAACAAAACTGGCAACATTTAATTTTTATTTTCTTCTAAAGTAACTGTAGAATCTTATAAAATTCGTATTTGACGCAGATGATTGCTAGAAAAGTAAATACGAGCCCTAAAACTACAAACAAATAAAAAATAAATACCGAAATCCCGACTTTGAACTGCGTTAAAAAATAAATAACAGTGATAGAGCAGTTCTAATTTTAGGAAAACATCTTTGGTTCATGCCCAATCTAACGGTATGCAATATGCACAATTTCCTTTAAAACAACTGGAATAAATGAAAAAAACTGAAATTTGAGCAACCACGTATTTCCTTTAAATTTAAAGGAAATTAGTGGTTGCTCAAATTTCAAACGTCAAGAATTTCATTTAAAACAACAAAACTGTCAATTTTTTATTTATTTATTTTCTAGAATAATTGTAGAATCTAATATGTAAAAAATTTGGTTCGTATATTAATTAATTTCACTTTTCGCAAATTTCCTTTCGGTGAAAAAAGTCCCAGGCAGTTAAAATTGGCGAATTGTTCTAGCTGTTTTAAAAGAAATTGTGCATATTGCATACCATTAGATTGGGCATGAACCAAAGATGTTTTCCTAAAATTAGAACTGCTCTATCACTGTTAGTTTTTTTTTGAACGCAGTTCAAAGTCTGGCTTTCGGTATTTATTTTTTATTTGTTTGTAGTTTAAGGGCTTGTATTTACTTTTCTAGCAATCATCTGCGTCAAATACGAATTTTATAAGATTCTACAGTTACTTTAGATGAAAATAAAAATAAAATATTGCCAGTTTTGTTGTTTTTAAATGAAAATATTGATGTTTGAAGTTTTGGCAACGACAAATTCCGAAAAAAAAAAAAAAAAAAACCATTTAAAAAGCCCTGTGGCCTGGGTCTTGTTATTGGGCCTAAAAGCGTAGTAGATGGCCCCAAGGATCCTCCATTTTCGTATGTTCAACCTTCTGCCGAACACCCTGTATAATGTAACCTGGTTAAGCGAATAACCTCGTAATTTTACGTACTACAGTCTGCACATGCTCTAATACTCGATGTTATATTTATTAACGTTATGTTAAGTTTGCTCAACATGACAACGTAATGTAATTAGTAAAATGTACCCGTAAGGACCTCTTACGACACTAGCGCCATCTATGAACACGACGCTCAAACTCCTCTGTGCCTTAGTAGGTTAGATCGGAAATAAGACACACTTTACTCAATTATTGCCCACGGTTATATATAACCGACGTAACCACCTGCTGGACCCAACTCGATTAATACATGTATTTACCATCGACTCAAAAGGAAGAAGACCGGATAAGTACGTCTTTTACTGGCCGGTTAATTTGAATGTGTGTTTGTACAACACTGCAGCTATGTTTAAAATGTTTTGGTTGGGTTGCATACGGCAATTTGCACCTTCATTTAATTATTAAGCGTTGGAAACTAAGAAAAGCACTAGTCCAATCATAGAGCAGCAATAATGTTTTCTTTCTTCCACTCACTGCGCAGCTAATCAAACGTAAAGTGAGTCTTATTTCAATTATATACGAACATTGTTCTCGAATATACTTATTTAAATATTAAATCATTATAAATATAGTGAATAGTTATCGTTTGCCATCGCTCGTCTTCCGATGAAACATTCTTCCAGTAGGCTTTATTGTTAAACATATATTTAAGACATCAGCTATTATTTACAAATATTATCGTAAGATTTAGTTATACGTCAGTTTATAAGACTTGTAAAAGCAATTTGAACACGATACTGTTATGGAATTAATTTGTGGATTTTATTTTTATATACCAGATAGGCGGATAATTTATGTGTTCCTATTTTGCATTTTGTGGGCAGACTGTAAGCCTTATTGCAACATAAGACAAAAGCCTTGAGCACACACAGCAGCTATTTGTTTAATCATTGTTAAATAATTCCAAATTACTTATTGTTAAGTAAATACTTGGTTTCACCAAACTAAGGTCGCTGGACCGCCGACCGCCAAATGTTGCCATACTTTGTACATTACGATACGACGACTGCTTGCCAAAGTTACACAAACTGACAGCACTTCGGAATTTATATGATGACGTGTAATATTTACAATGTAGCGAGAGATATTATATTGTTTCATAAATATAGTTATTTATAAACATGATTTTGTTTTGTTCGTTGTGCCCTACCAAATCATCATCCTCTAGTCCGCGGTACGTAGCCGGGTACGGGTCTGTCCAATTAATCAGATTCAAAAGCCATTTAATTAAATCTTCGGCTACTCTCTTCCAGCTGCTACCCTGCGAACATCCTTACTCCCATTTATCCTGACGGCGTCCTACCTTATCGTTTGCCGAATTACAACTAAATACTACCTTTCGGGGATGTCGCGACGCCCCCGCAAGGGGACGTGGCGAGCGGGGTCAGGGCTTCGCCGTTCGCCCGCGGAGGCTTTGCAGTGGCCCGCTAATACGGGCAACGGGCCCCTCAATATATGCGCCTTACGCGGCATAAATACTACCTAAGCCTAAGCCGGTACTTAAATACTTCCTACCCTTCCTTCCCTTACTTCTTCTTTTTGCAGAAGACGCAGAGTTGGAAGGTCTCCCACAAGGTGAACCGATGACCTTGTGAAGGCCGCAGGAAACCGCTGCATGCGGGAAGCACGGAACCGGTCGAAGTGGCGGAGCTTGGGGGAGGCCTTTGTCCAGCAGTGGACGTGTTTCGGCTGAAATGATGATGACTATCTAAGTTGAAAACCTTGCCAAAACTACGTTGGAATCGGTTTCTAGTTTTTTTGGGGCGGCAAAATAATCGATGTAAATCGTTGAATAAAATATATAATACCTGATAGGTCAAAAAATGTAATAATGTGAGTTGGCCGCCACTTTGTTGAAAATTTAAAAAAGGGTCCTGTTTTCACGGACAGATTATTTAAAGGTGTAAAATTGTGAGGACATTATATCGGCCAAATGACTACCTTTTTTTATTTTTTGGTGTTAAATTATCAAATAACTTCTGAGCGTAGCGGGAGGGCGTGTCAGACTTTTACTGACTAAGACCCACCCGTGTTCCTTCAGTTGCCTGTACGTTGCCAGGGGCCAACGTATCCCTTTCGGACTTTCCTGCAGGTCGACCCCGGCAGGCATCGGTCCTAGCGGACCCCGTCAATTGTGCTGGCATCTCTTTGAGGCGCGCGTGGAACACAACGCGCCGTCGACCTGGGTCTGGTCTTTATCGGACGGCGAGCTACCCATTGCTTACCATCCGCAAGCCCGTTCCTACGGTGGCCGGGAATCGGCCTGCGATTGCCGACGCCCAGGGCGTTTCCTGCGGCGGCTAGGGGCGTGAGGGCGCGAACTTGGCCTCTCCCTCACGCCTTCAGCCTCCTCCTTCGTGAGCATTACTGCTTCGCAGAAGGAGGGGACGGTTTCCTTCGCCCTCTCGCTCCGTAACATGGCCTGTACCAGGGCCGGACGCGAGAGATCACTGCCGCCGATCGCCTCCACAAGGACACGGCGGTGCCCCGCCCAAGCCGGGCAGACCTCTACCGTGTCCTCCGGGGGATCCACACAATGGTGACAACCGGGCGTTTCCTCCCGCCTTATCCGGAACAGGAACCTCCGGAAACAGTCAAATGACCACCTCGTGAGTTGATGCAGAATTTGAGCTCGTTTTACGGCATTTTGAATTAATCTGGACTACTACATCTGGTTCTGTGTGGTGGCGGACGTAAAGAATAGTACCATCCCATTACTTCCCGTGGGTGTAGTAAAAGGCGACTAAGGGACTCACTAGAGAATGGGCAGCAGCGTTCTCTATGCATTTTAACGCCATACTGCGATCGCCAACCCGCCTGCCAAGCGCGGCGATTATGGCAAACCCCCCCATTTGGGGGAGGCCTATGTCCAGCAGTGGACGTCTTTCTGCTGAAATGATGACTACATCTGGAAACTCTCTATTAAAAGTTACTGCAAATGAATTCCTTAAAAGAATAAATTTGTATATCTAACAAAATGGAGCTCATTTCGAGCAACTAATTAGTTAGTTTACCCTTATTTAATTAAAATAAGTTAAGATTTTATTCATTTCCTTTCATTTAATTTATCATGCTTGTTAGAGAGTTTTGATCGTTATAATTGACCCTATCGATTGATGCCATAAAAGTGCAGGGTATTATGTTTTCGGATTTTAGCCGGTTCGATTTCCGAGTGTCGCAAGCGAAATTTCGAAAATCTTTGAATGCAGATGATTCTTTAAAAAAATTAAGGAATGTTTCCTTTGAGTAAAATACTCATATATTATATATATATAAAAAAAAAACAAGGAAATCTGGTAATTGAGATGACTACGTTATTTGTTTTGAAAGTAACTGCAATTTCCGCTTAAACGCGCATACTGACTGATGGCCGCTCTGATATCAAGAGGAAGCGCATTCCAGAGAAGAATGGACTGAACATGAAACGAAGAATGAACCAAGTCAGTAGTATGAGAAGGACAGAGTAGGAGAAGATTCGCTTGCTTCATATAGAAATGATAACGAAGAGAAATTGATGCCATAATTAACACCGATTCCAACGTCTCTGAAGATGACATTCCCAGAAAAAGACAAACACCACATGCTTGCGGTATATCTAATATAAGATTTGTAGGTAGAAAACGATAAGCAAACACATGAAAACATTCATTTAGGGTAAACCATTTGCAAACTTTGGGTATAAAACTTCCATCATCAGAAGAGATTACAGTGGTTTACAGCTTTATACAAACCCAGAAGAAAGAGAACTGCTAATGAGAAATTATAGTTTGAATAACCCAATAACACTTTGGCCGATCTGGGAATCGAACCCGCTCACGCTCAGAAGTAGCGCTTGCAACCACTAAACCAACGAGACAAGTCAATATATTATAATAGTGGATAATTTCAGCTTTCAGCGTAAGCCCACCCTGATTTTTTCTGAGCCTGTCCTGGTAACACAGTCTTGCTACGCCCTGTCGCGGCCACCACTGCTCTGTTCGAGTTGCTCACACGCAGGCTCCGACCGAAAGGCGCCCTAAACCCATTGAATAGGGTAGGTGGTAGGCGTCTCTGGTTGAATACATTTGGGTATTTCGACTGACAAATTGAAAGGCCTAAAGCGGCTCCACCCAAACTGAATCATGTGAATAAGCCTTTATTGTTATCTGGGCATTATTCAACATTTGCCAACTGCCAGAATATTATCGGAACGAACTTGAGACGCGAACAATGAACACTTCATCTCGAACAGTAGCTCTCCTTAATCTTCCTGCAAATACAAACAATTTGCGCTATGATGTTTACCCGATAAAATCTATTTATATACATTATACTCGCTCTTATTTCCAACAACATAAGGTCTATTTTAATTTTATTGCATCTAATTTGCAAATGTTATCGAAGAACAAAAAGGTACAGTATTTATAGATAAAAGTGTGGTATATAATGTGCAAGTCGATTATTTCTCCCAGAAATATACTTCGAACTTATCAAGATGGTCGGTGGTACCAGACGTTTTTTACTGGAGGATATCTTGAGTGAGAAGCAGGTGCATCATGTTGTGAAGCAGGCCATTGGCGCGGATGTGTGGTCGCTGCAGGGCTGTGACGTCACAGCGGCTACGGATGGGCTCGCCGGCTTCCTAGGAGAGCACATGAGAGCCACCCTACGAGTGACAGCTGACGGCCAAGTGAAGAACATACACCTGTTCATAAAGTGTATCCCGATGAACAACCAGCCCAAAGCGGAGTTCATTGATAATAATCAATATTTTAAGAGAGAAAGGTATATGTTCAAAGTGCTGGAGGAGATTCGGGATGATAATGGTGAGTCAGTTTTAGTGATAGAGAAGCATCCCAATAGAATTTGTCAAAGGAATCTATACGAAAGAAATTTTGAACTTGGTTTGAAATCAAATCTTGTCTTTTTAGGGATAATAAAATTAAATAAAATTCAATAGATTTCAATTCGTAGTAAAATCAATTACTCATCATGTATGAGTGGCAACTTCTATGTCCTCGTATAAAGAAAACAATCTTCAAAGTAGACACAAATATTGCACTGATGAAAACTCCAAAATTCTTATGATTACGATTTACATCTTCATTGTCCATTTCATTGCCGCCAGATGCGAACCCCTGGTGTCCAAAGGCCTACATCTACACGGACTCGATGATTGTGATGCCAGACCTGGCGGTGGAAGGTTACGCGTCCTGCCACTACCTGAACACGTTGGACTACCAGCATGAGATGTTCGGAGTCGCCACCCTCGCGCGCTTCCACGCGGCCTTCACCAACTACGAGACGAACAAGAGCATCGTCAACAACCGTCCCTACAACACCAACCAAGAATGTGGCAGCTTGCTAGATGAGCCAGCGTTTTGTGACTCTCCATTCATAAAAGCCTGCGCTAAACTGACTGCGAACTTCATCAAAGCTTACTCTTCGAAGTCTTACCGGAATATACCTGGTTTGGAGCAGAAAATAGCGAAGCAGTACTTAGTAGCGTGTGATACTGTAAAGGAGTATACAGGGACTCTAAACGTCCTGATACATAAAGACCTCTGGGTGAATAACATGATGTTTAAGTATGACGACAACGTTCTCACCAATGCTATGATCGTCGACTTCCAGCTGGTGCGGTACACGCCGCCAGCCTTCGATCTCATCACGTTCATGTACTTGACTACATCTAGGAGTTTCAGAGAAAAGCACGAGAAAGAAATCTACGATCAATACTTCGCGGTTTTTTCGGACAATTTGAACGAGGACTCTAAACGGAGGTTAATAGATTTGGGTTACGATAAGGAGAGTTTCTTGTACTGGTGCGAGCAGAGTCGCATGTTCGGGGTGGTGGAGCCAGCCGCTATTTACCCGTTCATCCTGATGCACCCGAAAGATGCGCAGGCGACGTTTGACGACCCGCAGACGTACGACAGGTACGTGAACGATGACCGGACGGAGCCGGTCCTTGCGTACGCTCAGAAGTGCGGCGTGTACCGCGAGCGACTTCTGGAGATCTCCGAGGAGTTCGTCGAGAGATACGTACTGAATGAACTGTGATCTAAATATAGGTAATTAACTAAGTATTTCTGGACTACTTTATGATTAAACGTGGCGTGGAATCAATCGTGATTGTATTAATCTCTACTCTTTATTATGTCCTAAAGTTACAGATATGTATAAATGATACATATAATTTATAATACATAGGTCGATACAATATTTATTTGATAGAAGCGATCTTTTAAAGACAGATACTTTTTTATAGGCCGATTATCTATGCTTATGCTTAATTAATAAAAAGCCCTTCCAACTTCTGAAGAAAATACTGACAGATTGTTAGCATTTATGTGAAATTCACATTCTCTTTCGAAGTTAGTGGCTTGGACTCCCTGATAAAACACGTTTAAAACTTATACAAATAAAATACAACAGCCTTGTATGTCAACAAAACGAGCAAACAGCCAAATCAGAGTAGCACCTAGCTCTATGAACAAATCAAGCTCGACACTGTCTATAGTTAGTGTGACAAGTCTCCCTAATCTTCGCCGAGATGATGGCAAGTGGCAGGGACTATTGTGGTGACAGTGAGTTGTGATGCAAGTGAGGCGCCATCTGGCCGCGTCCATGTGTCCGCCCGGTATGGACACGGCGCGCGGCGGCCGGCTGGCTAGGGTTGTCCACAAACATTACATTAATCAAAAGCATCGTGCACGATGCACGTATGATATGGACGGGCTTTCTTAGAGAAGTCTACTTTGTTTATGAAGCAATTGTACCTATCAGTCTAGCCAATATCCTCAATGAGTAGGTAGCTACTGTTTCTATTTTCCCTAATCAAGGGTGCAATTTCAAACGAGCAATCTGCTATCCAGTCTTCGTAACAAAGCCGGAATATCACAATTCAGGATTTTCTGAGCATCTTCCCGAACAAATCACTAATTCTTCTCAATATCCTTGGTGACGATATAGTGTGGAACGGTGTTCAAACTAAAAATAACTATGCGCTCAACCCAAGTAACTAACCTAACTAACACACGTAACAAAAAAAAGTCCTTATTGAATCCTTGTTTTGCCAACCCTACATTCTGACACAGTTAGCTCGCTTGCTATGGACATGTCACGACACTCACCTCTCCATATAGAGAGTGAAAAATAGCCTGTTTACAGCTAATGCAGTTTATTTGCGATCAATACGCCGAATCTTATGTAACTACAGGTAAAAGTGTCGGCAAAAACGATGAGTACCTACACTAAGTATCTACCTAATGTGCGAGTTTCGAGATACGTTATTATCACGACATTTGAGTGCCAGTATCCTTTTCATTCGATTTAACAGCCCAACAAGCTGTTAAAAGTTCCTTACTATTTGATGATTATGATGATGATGACGACGAGTGCTTTCATAGATAGAGCACTTGGCGATTAGCACAACACCCCTGGCACCCTGCACTGAGCGTCAGGGGTGTTTTGACTGTAGTAAGTTGTAGCATAATATTTTACTAAAGAGAAAAGCATGTGGTGGAGAGATTGGCCAGCGGTGTTGGTGGATAAAATATTGAATTATGTAGGTACCTATGTTAGGCTTTAACCTATTGACCGCTTGGTTTAACACAGGGTGGCAGGCACATCGACGCGAAGCCGGTTACCATGGATTCAGTACATGATTCTGAACCGACGATTTAATAACCGACGAAAAATTTCAACGCAGGGGGCGTTGAAATTTTTCGTCGGTTATTAAAAATAAATCTGCTGTTTCATAGAAAAGTGCAATACCTACGCGGTCGAAATGTATGGACCAGCTGTTTAAAAAAAAAATAACTGACCAAAAATTTCAACGCAGGCTTTGAATCCATGGTAACCGGCTTCGCGTCGATGTCCCTGACACCCTGTTTAACAATTACCGTGCCCCCAGCGCCCAGCTCAGAAATCGACAACTAAATATCTACGACGAATAAGGTCGTGCAATGAAATAAAAAACAAATGACAAGTAAATTCAAAAACTAAAACCCGACTGCTGAAAAATCGCGCTCTAAAAATTATGAAATAAGAAAATATTTCAGACAGAAATCAAGACATAGGTAGTATAGGTACACGCTTCCAACATAATTCATTTGTTAACTTATGGTCAGAAGTTTAGAAGTTATGAGGTAACAGATGAACATACATACATACTGCAGCATGTCGCTGCCAAGCCAACCTTTTTATTTGCCAAAAAGGCTTAACATGTTTTTCTCTTAAAATGTGGTTACGCTTGACACATTTTTGAATTTTTTTTTTATCGAATGAAAAGACGGTTTTGTTTTTTTGAAGGAACGACGATTGGTGCGATTGGTGTCGTGTCATACGGAGCTAGCGGTTTGATTATATTTTTTTCCGATTTAACACATTTATTTCAGTCTTTGGCATATTTTACCGCAAAATCTTTATTGTTATAATTTCATAAAAAAGTCTCATTTGTGTTTTATATATATATCCAGGAAAAACTACCTTTAATTGTTTCAAAAGGCCTCGTTGAGGCCCCTGGCTTACCCGTCTCCAGCTGTGGCTGTAGCCAGGGAGGAGCGCAGTCCGCCAAGTCCACAGCCGTGTCCATCCGCGCGTGGTTCCAGTACTACGTCTCCGCGTGGTGTCGCCGGCCAACCAGAAGTCGCTGCGTCGTCGACGTGTCAGACGCTGTCGCTAAACGTTGCAGGCAACACCTTTCACCATCCTCATTTGTCGGCCTTACTAATTTTTTTTTTAAAATCGCGTTGTAATTTTTTACCGTTATTTTAAATTGTCCGTTACCCATCCTAATTTAAATAGTGTTTAAGCCTGCGTATCTTATGTAGCACAAAGGTTCTTCGTGTTAGTTACACGTTCGTGATTTCTTTTTCCTTAACGCAAACGAGCTCCCAGCCTTGGCCAATGCTAGTACCCCTCGCCCAGCGTTAGTCCTATAAATACCTTATCCGAAGAATCTGGCGTTCTATATAATACCTTTTTTATTTTTCTAAATATCTACGACGACCACCAATTTATTATTATTTTTTATCTGAGTTTAAATTTTGTTTTTTTCGTTATAAACCAATTGAATTATACAGTGTGACTTCAAATTTTTCTGTGTTTCATTAAACGTTCTCCATCATCCTGGGTTCGATTCCCAGTTATTTTTTATATGTAATATAGCGGAAAATCATGTTATATCGCTATAATACATACATACATACCGGTCAAAATCATAACCCACCTTTTTGCTTTGCCGTAGATTTTATTTCTCACCACAATATAAAGTACATTTTCTAATGATCATAGGACAATACATATAGTTTTATTTGTACTGTGGGAAACTGGTGCATAAGCTAGGCGTAAGGCCTGTATTTCAGGACTCGTCTCGGTCTCTACCCCTTTGGAAGCAATTACATTTATTAAGGACTAGCTGTTCGTGCCCGGTGTCGCCCGAGTGTATTTCCGACTTTTCCGGTGGATGTTCCAAAATTTTCTCTCATGCAAACCTTGTCCAGACAATTACGAATACCACAAAAAACAGCCAAATCGGTCGAGCCATTCTCTAGTGATGATATTTCATACTTGCGGCAGTTTACGCGGATTTTTATTTATAGTTTTTTTTATGTAGTACAACTGTACAATTAAACTAAACTTGACTTCATGCAAGCCTACTACTTTTTGTTAGTTATTAACTATTTATGTGCCTAATTCTAAGACTGGGATAATACTAATGATCGTAATACTATCTTGAATTCCTGCAAGCCTAGTCCTTATTTTTGTTACTCTCAGAAATTTTGCACAACGTGTCGTGAACAGAATACCGTCTTTTTTTTGCAACATCCGATGTTAATGAAACAAGGCTTATATTCTACTCCAAATTAATCTCTGTGTACTTGTGAAAACTCCATGAAAATCCGTTTAGTAGTTCCGGAGATGTGCACGAACAAACAAACAGACAGACAGACAGCGTATATGCATTGGTGATTATGCACTCGCACACAAATGCGGTAAATAATATAAAACCAGAAAAAAGAGAGATTACATTAATGATTATTACTTATTCTAGAGTTAGTATGTGTGTGAATGCATGTGGTGTGTGTGTGTGTGGTCTGTTGAGGTGTGTATGTCCGCGTGTGAGTGCGTATGTGTGAGAAAATATGATAGGAAGTTGAAGGGCTGTATGTATAGAAAGGTGATTTATAAAAATACCTATAATGTATTGTTTATTATTTTATTAGCTTTCCAACAAGCGATTTATAAAGTGGTAGCTAGAAGCTTTTCCGTAGCTTCATAATTTAACTCCTGGAGCCAGTTCCTAACCTTCACTTTTCACTTAGTTTTGGTAAGATCATAAATCGAGAGCGCTCTATTTATTTTATTGTAGAGAAAGCGGCCAAGGTAACAAAATAAACGTTTGGAGAACATTGTATTGAGTTGTTTACCATGGCGAAACGTCTTTTACTTTATAACAGCATGCAGCGAGGAGTTGAAGGTATCGGCATCTACATCGCCACATGCGAACTATGCATCAAAGACCTGACGTTATACAACATCCTGACGTCACACGAATCCTGCATCGCGCAATTAGAGTTTACCGCGCGATGAACATATATACCAGCTCCCGACTTCAACCTCTGGGTAGTTGCCCGCCAGACACGACACCCGCCGGGTCGGAGGATCCTCCCTTTTCTATGGTGGATTAGTGAACTTCACACCCTGTTCCTCATACCCCTAAAAAGGTAAGGAGTCCATGCTGTTTTAGGGCAGTTTGTAGAACGAACAGCTGACGAACAGTTAGGACTTTAGACTCTTTATACATATATGAGTGCTGTGGGATATCGAAAAGGTAGGAAGGACGATACCTTTAGAATTACTCTCTGCGCTCTTTCTAATTGTATGATCGTGTATTTAGGTGCACCGCTCCAAGACGTTACACAGTAGGTTAGTAGGGATTAGGCGAGGGCTAAGTAGATCGATTTCATCAGCCTGACGTCAGCCACATGTCTTAGGGTCTTAAAAACAAATCTCAGTTTACACAACCTATTGCTGAGAGTTTTGATGAGTTTATGAACCACATGGTGTTGTCATTTTGCTTAGAGCAGGAGTGGGCAATTATAGAATACAACGGAGTCGTTTGAGTTGTGTGTGTAGGACTTTAGGGAAAAGGCAACATATGAGAAAGAGGGTCGGACCGAGTACGCTACCTTGTGGTACACCATAGGTGACGGTGCGCTCTTCGCTGACGATATCATTGATCTTAACGAACTGAGTACGCTCACTCAGGTAGTCCTCAAAAGATTGAGTTGTACCCCTTTAATGCCTATTCTTTCCATTTTGTGATTAAGAATGGGTATAGAAACAGTGTCAAAAGCTTTGGCAAGGTCTAAAAAGATACCCGAAATCTTCTTCCCCCCGTCCATGTTTGTGATAACATAGTTAGTCAGATCATGAACCACATCAGACGTTGATTTGCTTGCCCGAAAACCATATTGTGAGGGTGACAATATGTTTAACTTTTCTAGGTAGTCAACGAGCCTATTGTTCATGATCCTCTCTAGTATTTTGCTTAGGGCAGGAAGCACAGCAATAGGTTTGTAGTTGTTGACACTATTTCTGTCCCCACTCTTAAAGATAGGATGTATAACAGATTTTTTTAAAGGTTGGGAAATTTACCTGATTTGAGAGCGAGGTTGCACATGTGTGTAAGTGGTGTTACAACTATTGCCGTGTGTTTTTTAACAAGGCGTTAGTTAGAAATTCTATTCCATCCTACAACACAGTCGTCACGTAGGGATTTTATCAGATTAGCAACTACATTTTCATCCGTTGATAATAGTGACGGTTGGCGCGGTTGACAGTCTGGGATGCTTCGTCACTTGACCAAGAAACTATTTGTTCTGCGAGATTTTTATCGAAATCTGCACAGAATTTGTTGGCCAGGTTAACGGATTGCAGTGGTGTAGCTGACATTTGTAATAAGTGTGATGTGGTGTCTTTCTTATGAGTTCTATTGGATATTGTATTTATGGCTGCCCAGATTTGTTTGGTGTTATTGCCTGCGTTGCATTTTTTTTTTTCAAGTTCTTGTTTAGTTTTCCTCAGTAGCTTGTTGCAGTAGTTCTGTATCTAGTGAATGTTGTTCTTAAAATTTCGTTGTCAGGTGAGTTTTTTGTGTAGGTTGTCTCTATGCTGGATACATCGGAAAAGGGCCGCTGTGAGCCAAGCCTTTAGAATATTATTCCGACTTGATATTATAACAATTTTTGTATTTGAATCAATCACCTTTGTTATAAGACTAATCATTAGCTATGCAGCTATGTGAGGATATTCAGTGCGATAAACTGGTTCAAAGTGCTTTAATGCAGCGTCTAGTAGATTGTAGTTGATTCGGACAGATGTTTTTTTTACCAGATCGTTCGTATTTTTTTTAAGTATGTATAGGTTTTCAGTCGTATAATACGATATGACTGTGGCACGGGCACGAAAACATCTGTAGTATTAATCCGACTGGGGCGGTTAATAGGTAATTTATGTTATGTGTCTGGAATAAAGTAATGACCTTCAATATTATATCCTAGGGTTTGTATCGGGTTTTCAGTTAAAGTTTAGAAACGTACCACCTCGATAGGAGGTAGGAGAAGGGGGAGAGGGGGCCAGGGTTAGTAAACCCCCCCACTCTCCCCCCGCCGGAGATACATAGTTGACCCGCGTTGATGCGCTGAGTGTGCACCCGATTATTTTCACGCCCTTAGACCCACTCAATTCGAATTCCCTAACATTTAATCCGTATTTAGACACAGCACATAAAAGTATGTAGTACCCCGTGGTATAAGGAGTCAGGAGGCTTGAAGGGCAGCGGGTGTCGCCCAGCCACCTGACCCGCGTGGCCAGCCGTGACGCTGCGCACGGTGCAACAATAAGCGCATTGTGTCTTCTGCGCGGGCGCGTACAAGGATATCTTTTTTAGCACTTAACTTAAGTTTACTGGCGTATTTTTAGGTGGTAAGAGCTCATGGAAAACGTATTTAACAACATGAGTGTTTAGATATGTCCGTAGGGAACTCATTGGCAAAAGATAAAGACAAGTTTTATAATTATACATATGTATATAAGTATGTTATATGTGTTGTTGTTAGTGTGGTACCTATATTCCTGAGTAACGATGGTCATTAATTATTATCATCATCATCATCATTGGCAGACTTGTTCCACGGCTGAGTATGTGCCATGCTTCCGTTCCCTCCTCCCTTCTCTTTTTACCCAACTACGGCAAAGCTAAAATGAAGGGTTATGATTTTAGCAGTCGAGAATTGATAGTCAGTCAGATCTGTGTTCCACCGTGGCACCTAAATTATTGAACCGATTTTGATGAATGAGGTGTCAATAGATTTGTATTAATGGTCCGGGTGACATAATCCATATAAAATCTCCCTAAATTTAGCCTCGTGCAGACTAGACGCGACGGCGCGACGCGACACCGGTAGTTGTTCTACCGTAAAGTTTTCTTATAAATTGTATTGTTAGGGTCGCGGCGCGCCGTCGCGTCGCGCTAGTCTGCACGAGGCCGAGGCTTCGTGTACACGTAAATTTCAGACATCGAAAAAAAATAATTGAGATAATCATGACATGTTTGGTATCAAAAGAAAGGTCTTGACGAGCACATTACAAATATGTATATATATCATATTGTCTGTGTATGAACAGACTGTGTGAAGCTAAGTGAGACTGCGCTCATCATCAATGACTGCGCTACGTACGGCGCGTTGTAAAATGAATACAATAAAAAACATGATTAAAATATTGATTACTGACCCTGACCCTGTATTACTCTTATTTACGTTGACGTTACATTTATCAAACGTTTAAACATAAAAGAATTAAGTTTAAAAAAGTGTAGCCCGACTACGGAAAAATAAACGTGATCTAAAAAGTAGGAAACAAGTGTGGTCGTCACACCAAAATATATTGTTTTATCTGGCCACAACATTGTCCCTTATTAGATGCCTAGAAGATATTTACAGAACAAATAGTTTCCTTGTTAATTAGTCCAAATACTTCACAAAGCCACACAATCGTATCACGTAGTAAATATTTAATGAGTGCAATATATACTCGTATAATTATATGTTACGTATTTAGTTATGTGACATCTAATAATAGGAACTTTATCAGCCAAACTAATCGTGCTCCTAGTTAGGTCACCGAATACTTATTGTTATTGTGTGTGGGTACATGGCCTAGCATACAACAGGAAATATCCTTAAACTTATGATTGAGGGATCGTTTAACATACTCAATAACTGCAGTCAGCATCCACTGCATTGACCCTCCCAAATCACCTTTACGTTCCGCAGGCAAATTATAGCCCATTCTTTGCTAAGGATCTTAAGAATAACATCATTACCTTCCTGGATTTGCAGGTTATATTTACTACCTGCTTAATTTTGTACCTCTGCCTCTGCATTGTGCACTTAACTTGCCAGCCAGAGCTGTTTTTGTTTACGCGTCCTCAACCACGTCAACACCTCATAATAATATGTTACATAACGATACCGAATCCCGACAGCTTACGAGCACTTTAATTATTTATAAACGATCGATACTAAATGTGTACAAAAAGTTTATAATATTTAATTGTTAATTAACGGCCAAAAGCCTGTGATTGGTGTAAGGTCGTGCTGGGTTTGGTTGCATCAGACTGTAAATCTGTCGTTTGCGATCCGCATCGTACCGTTTATATGGCATTTAATATAATTCAGTTACAATCTAGGGCTGCGAGAGCAAAACAAAAATAATAAGCTTTATTTTAATGTTGGTGAAAAGGCTGTCAATTTCCGATGGTAGTTTAATTAGTTTCCTTATGTTCATATTGTGTATGTGTAGATCCTGTCATGGGGTTGACAGATGGAGCGTGGTCTGTTTTCATTAAATAGACGGAGAGATGCCAGCTTTTCTGTGGTCTATTGATATCCTTTCCATTCATATTATTCGGAAAAAGTCATGAACGCCATAGGAGTGACTCTTTCTGGTCTTAAAACTAACTTACTAACCTAACTTTAACTAAAACGGTTTGCCGTTGCATATTTTTTTTGGATACAATTGCATAGATAACTAGTCAATTCGTTTCAAATGTATGGCAGTTATGCTATTTCTTAATCAACTTCCAAATAATTCCACATTTGGGCAGCCCTGCCATTCACCCCTTCGAGTGGGACAAGGGCGGCGTGTCTCCCTATACGGCGCGTCAATGTCTGTCCTCTCGGTCTCATGTGCTAATATAATACTTAATGTATTTTATAGCCGCGATACATTGCTCTTGGTACACCGGCATTGTGCTTATTTCCACGGTGATCGAGGAATCGAATGAGCACAAACATTCATCTTGCATTCATTTGCGATTCTTGTTTGTTAGGCTTCGTTTTGCCTGCTTACCAAAGATGGTAAGAACTTCAAAAGGGTCCTGTTAGATATAGTCTATTTTCGGGGTATTGAAAAATAGTTGAGGTCTTTTACTAAGCCGTCTTTCGTTTGCCAAGCACTATTCATTTCGTGATAACCTATGGAAATATTGCATCACGTTCGTTCAACATCGTCTAAGAGGCGATATGTTTAGCAAGCAGTAGCTAGGTGCCAAACAGACTTCCAATAGTCTATTTGGCTCCTAGCTACTGATTAGCACATATTACTTAGGCGTACCTAATAGGTACAAAGGGTGTGAGCTGAAAACACTTACTAAAATTGCTTATACGTGACAGAATTCTTCTAACATTACCTTAACACATATTCTAGCAGTGAGCACACTTCTATACACATATATTTACCAATTTTGTTTGATTTAGTAACTGTAGGGCACACAATTAGTTTAGTTTAGTTTCAATACAAGCAATAACAGGAAAACTGATTTCCTAGAACTTCACCATGTTGTGTGATGTCACACACCTTGAGCTCATTTGATTGTGGTGCTGACTGGTATATTGTGGTGCTGGTAAATGGGTTATGAGCTGGCTTTAATGGGTGAATAATGGGTTTATAGGAAGTTTGCATCGTGTTGTCGCGAATTTAATTTAGGCTATCGAAAGCTGCGTTTAGTAGAAAAATTTCCCGTTCGGCTAGGCCAAGGCAAAATCTGAGGCGATAATCTGTCTATTTCTAAATCTATCCTTTTTTAGTCGAGGAGAACTTCATGAAAAACGTCCGCTCTAGGGAATACATACCTACCCAATAATAGGCCGCGTTCATACCTACAAAAATCGTTTAGTCGGCGGTCGACTAAACGTTTGGTGTGAAAACAGCCTTTGCGACAGTGTCACTCCCAGAAAATACTTACTTCTGCAGAGTGAGAATCGTGACATCTTCAGGGCAACATGTAACATTTTGTGAGTCTAGCTTACTTTCCCTAATATTTTTCTACGTTTTCAAACCTAGGAACCCAGAAAACTGTCTTATTCCGATCGGATGCCAATAGGTATCCCACTTAGCTCAAAGGGACTATTCGAATAGGGGGAATATTCGAGGTGAAACCAAAGACTTTCGAGATTTTGAGTAATAAATATTGTCAGAATTGAGCTTTCTGATTATGAACGTGTTAAGAGATCGAATTCACTTTCAATCTGACTGAAGATCTCGGAAGTGTTTTGTCGAAAAAAATATTTTCCTTTGAGGTAAGATTTCTTCTTTTTTGTTAGCCTATATTGTGTCCCACTGCTGGGCAAAGGCCTCCATTTTTTCCTTTCATAGGTACCTCTTTACCCCAGCTACAGGCCGTAAGTCGCAAAATGTTTGCATCTGGTATGTCCCTGAGACGTTTGCGGAACTTTCTTCCAACTGCCACTAAAACTGCGCTTGCACAATCCCTTTTACTTCTCATCCTTGATTACGCTGATGTCAGTTATCTCGATCTCACTGAAGCACAACTAGATAAACTTGAGCGACTTCAAAACTTTTGCATAAGATTTATATTTGGCCTGCGCAAATATGATCACATTTCTGAATTTCGTACAAAGCTCAAGTGGCTTCCCATACGTCTTCGCCGGAATTCTCATATCTTATTTCAGCTCTACAGTATTATGTTTAATCCTACAACCCCGTCTTATCTTAAAGAACGTTTCCAGTTCCTTCATGACACACATAATAGATATCTGAGGTCATCAGAAAACTTGAGATTAGAGATGCCGATGCATTCCACCAGCTTTTATGACAAATCTTTTACAGTTCAAGCAGTACGGTTATGGAATGCCTTGCCCGTGTCGATAAGGCGTGCTCAATCTTTGACCACTTTTAAAACTCTGGTGAAAAAACACTTCCTCTTTCCTTAAACATAATTATTACATATAGTTCCTTATTCTTGTTTCATGTTTATTACTTTATATATATCTATGTATATGTATATATTTATGTGGTTAGGTTTATTCGTTATGTATTTATTGTGTATGTAAATGGTACACCACTGACTACCTGCAGTATTGTCTCTCCTTCTCCCTTTAATCCATCCAAAGGTTGTCTGTAAAAGATCGCTTTTAGCGATAAGACCGCCCATTGTGTCACTCTATGTAACATTTCTAAATTTATTTCTGTAATTTGTATGGTGTGCATAATAAAGAATATTTTATCCATCTATCTATCTTTATTTAGTGCAATCTCTGGCCATTTTAATTTTCTCCTAAACTATATAATTATATTCGCTGAACACACGTATGTCGGAAAGAAATTGGCGAGTGACTTCTATAAAATCGTTTAGGACCACTGTGAAATGAAATGAAATGAAATTCTTTATTCTATAAATAGGATATTAGAATCACTTTTACACGTCATATTAAAAATTAAAAATTAAAATTTGCTAGATGAGTTCGGCGTTTCCTATACGACTACTCTGAGAAGAAAGGCCGAAACAAACTCAGAGGTCACAGTCTCTTTTAAAGTCCAGACATAATCTTGGTCAAGCCATATGAGGACCATGTAGATTAGTGTCTGAAATGGTCTTTTGAGAAAAGAACCACACAGATTTGAGTGGACCTGTCCAGTCAGTGCAAGCATTTATCAGTAATGTAAACGGGTCAACCTGTAAGTTGCTCAGAATTCAGGTAGGTATAAGTAGGTATAACATTGACCTCAATCACTAGACTGGTAAAATTTTATTTTTAAAATTCTTCGAATCGGTCTTGTAAATAGTATTCAGTCATTGCGGTTTGTGCTCATCCAGTGATTCGATACATGGCCATTTTAGTGATTAATACACAATTATTTATAAACTCAATGTTATTCTGAGAACAGCCTCCAACCTGACGAGAATTGTCCAGTCCACACGTGGCGCCATGAGAGTGGACGGTAATTTTCGGCTTTTCATCCACTTGTGTTGCTAAGGCTGTATAGGTAGCTCACATCACGCTCAGACAGAGAGAGGCATTATTCTAAACAGGTAGGTACCGTCATCTGCTGGGGTCGCGGGAAAGTCCGAAAGGGATACCGTGGTCCCTGGCAACGTACAGGCAACTGAAGGAACACGGGTGGGTTTAAGACAGTAGGGCCCGTATTAATAAACGTCCCTCAACAACGTACTTAAGTGCGCTATCATTTGATACGCCATTATTACGATATCAGCATCTCAAGATCATTGCTAATTAATAAACACATGAGTACAGTATCTCAGTTACCAAGATCAGCTCCTCAATGCGCTGTACTTGATGCCGATCTCGTGAACGATTACACACACATTGACCGAAGTTTAGAATAACATTCATCACGTTTCGTTATTGTTATGTCGTAAGATTTATTGAAACACTTGTATTTTGTTAAAAAAAATATGAATAGCGCAGTATCACGTTATAAAGTTGTTGTCTATCCAAGAAAACCTTAAATTGTTAAAAATGTTGTATGATTATTTCTCAGTATGACAGAAATGGTTACTACTCAACTTAGCAGGTACAAATAACATAACGCAATAAAGCGTCTGGAGCGTAGAGTATATATGTTCTGTAGTCTGGAGGGTCAAGGACGAGTCTCAAAAAATAGGATGAAATATAAATGTAATAGATTACTTTTTCATATGAATATAATGGGTTTGTTTCTAATAATATTAGATTAATTGGATTTATAAGGTACCTACTTTTAAACTTTATTTATTTATTAAACTTTATGCAACTAAATAAGTGGCGGACAACATAGGCGAATTTAATGTCTTTATGTGTTACATCTTTATATAAATAGTAATTAAATAAATGATACTTATATAAATGTACTTACAATATTTATATAGGTAGGTACCTACCTGAAATGATGCTGTAGCATAAAACCTTAAAGACGACGACTATTTCTGTGGAAATTGAAAGACCTCTGTACTGTATTTCACGAATGAGTCTTTTAATTAATGTTAATGTATACAACATTGTGATAAAATCTGAATCGTTTGAAAAAAAAATCACTTGTTAACTCAAAAGGATTTGAGGTCGCCCTTATGTATATTTTTGCTAAACGATATCGCAATGGCCATAAAATATAGTCATAGTACCTACTCTATTTGATCGTAATAATTATTTTTACCCAAAATATTTTCAAAATCCATGTTTCGCGCTACTAATCACGACCTAAGGCCCGTATTAATAAACATTACTCAGCCCAAGAGCTCGCACTTGATACCAATCTTGAGGTCTCGACCGTATTAATAAACATAACAATTGATGTACTCAAGTTACGGCTTAGGTTTACGTAATCAGCCGAGTGATGGACTGATTAATAAACGAAACATAGGTGAGTGTACGCAACATGCTAAAACCTGAGTGTAGGCAGTACGTGACTAAGGCCCGTATTAATAAACGTCCCTCAACAACGTACTTAAGTGCGCTATCATTTGATACGCCATTATTACGATATCAGCATCTCAAGATCATTGCTAATTAATAAACACATGAGTACAGTATCTCAGTTACCAAGATCAGCTCCTCAATGCGCTGTACTTGATGCCGATCTCGTGAACGATTACACATACATTGACCGAAGTTTAGAATAACATTCATCACGTTTCGTTATTGTTATGTCGTAAGATTTATTGAAACACTTGTATTTTGTTAATAAAAATATGAATAGCGCTGTATCACGTTATAAAATTGTTGTATTCCCAAGAAAACCTTAAATTGTTAAAAATGTTGTATAATTATTTCTAAATATGACAGAAATGCTTACTACTCAACTTAGCAGGTACAAATAACATAACGCAATAAAGCGTCTGGAGGGTCAAGGACGAGTCTCAAAAAAAGGATGAAATAATATAAATTTATTAGATTACTTTTTCATATGAATACTCGTATATTGGGTTTGTTTCTAATAATATTAGATTAATTGGTTTATAAGGTACCTACTTTTAAAATTTATTTATTTATTAAACTTTATGCAACTAAATAAGTGGCGGACAACATATGCGGATTTAATGTCTTTATGTGTTACATCCTTACATCTATATAAATAGTAATAAAATAAAATAAATGATACTTAAATAACTGTACTTACAATATTTACATTGGTAGGTAGTACCTGAAATGATGCTGTAGCATAAAACTTAAAGATAATATGACGACTATTTCTGGGGAAATTAAAAGACCTCTGTTACTGTATACAACTCGGACTCTTGATAAAATCTGATTGTTTGAAAAAAAAAATACACTTTTAACTCAAAAGGATTTGAGGTCGCCCTTATGTATATTTTTGCTAAACGATATCGCAATGGCCATAAAATATCGTCATAGTACCTACTCTATTTGATCGTAATAATTAATTTCACTCAAAATATTTTCAAAATCCACGTTTCGCGCTACTAATCACGACCTCAAGTCGCGTACTGCCTACACTCAGGTTTTAGCATGTTGAGTACACTCACCTATTGTATACTCAAGTGTCGAGTTTCGTTTATTAATCAGTCCATCACTCGGCTGATAACGTAAACGTAAGCCGTAACTTGAGTACATCAATTCTTATGTTTATTAATACGGTCGAGACCTTAAGATTGGTATCAAGTGCGAGCTCTTGGGCTGAGTAACGTTTATTAATACGGGCCTTAAGGTCGTGATTAGTAGCGCGAAACATGGATTTTGAAAATATTTTGGGTGAAATTACTTATTATGATCAAATAGAGTACTATGACGATATTTTATGGCCATTGCGTAAATCCGCCTGTGTTGTCCGCCACTTATTTAGTTGCATAAAGTTTAATAAATAAATAAAGTTTAAAAGTAGGTACCTTATAAATCCAATTAATCTAATATTATTAGAAACAAACCCAATATATTCGTATGAAAAAGTAATCTAATAAATTTATAGTTCATCCTTTTTTTTGAGACTCGTCCTTGACCCTCCAGACGCTTTATTGCGTTATGTTATTTGTACCTGCTAAGTTGAGTAGTAAGCATCTCGTCTTAATGAGAAATAATTATACAACAATTTAAGGTTTTCTTGGGTAGACAACAACTTTATAACGTGATACAGTGCTATTCATATTTTTTTTAACAAAATACAAGTGTTTCAATAAATCTTACGACAAAACAATAACGAAACGTGATGAATGTTATTCTAAACTTCGGTCAATGTGTGTGTAATCGTTCACGAGATCGGCATCAAGTACAGCGCATTGAGGAGCTGATCTTGGTAACTGAGATACTGTACTCATGTGTTTATTAATTAGCAATGATCTTGAGATGCTGATATCGTAACAATGGCATATCAAATGATAGCGCACTTAAGTACGTTGTTGAGGGACGTTTATTAATACGGGCCTAAGTCACGTACTGCCTACACTCAGGTTTTAGCATGTTGAGTACACTCACCTATTGTATACTTAAGTGTCAAGTTTCGTTTATTAATCAGTCCATCACTCGGCTGATAACGTAAACCTAAGCCGTAACTTGAGTTCATCAATTCTTATGTTTATTAATAAGGGCGAGACCTCAAGATTGGTATCAAGTGCGAGCTCTTGGGCTGAGTAACGTTTATTAATACGGGCCGAAGAGTCTGACACGCCCTCCCGCTCCGCCCAGAGCGGGATAAGTTATTTGATGATTTCCCAGTTTTTTTTTTTTTTTAGAGTGAAAAAAAAAAAAAAAAACCTAGTAAAAGTCGAAGCATTTCATTCCCAAAATGACAGAGTATCTCTCAAGTATCAATAATGATCGGGAGTTAGAAGGAATATTGCATACAGTACACACACAATGCAGCATTATGTAATTTTATTGAGCGAATTATACAAATCAAATCATTTAAGTAGTAGAGTACCAGTGGGGGACCTCAAAAACCGAGAAAATTGTTGATTGGTGAAATTGCATCTTTTGAGAGCTTAATCCTCAAATCTTTCCAATCATTATTTTGTTCTATCTTCTTCTTCTGTTCCTGTGGTTAGTGACTAACCTGGTCTCAGAGTTTTAAAGCCACCCATGGGCCTCTGACTTGGCTTCACATGCCGTCGAGAAATATCTCTCAGGCATGCCGGTTTTGGCTAGAGAGGCGCCACGGCGTCCTCACCTTCCGCCTGACGCAGGTCCTCACCGGATACGGTTGTTTCGGGAGGTTCCTGTTCAGGATAAAGCGGGAGGAAACGCCCGGGTGTTACCATTGTGTGGATCGCCCGGAGGACACGGTGGAGGTCTGCCCGGCTTGGGCAGGGCACCGCCGTGTCCTCACGGAGGCGATCGGCAGTGGCGATCTCTCGCGTCCGGCCCTGGTTCAGGCCATGGTCCGGAGCGAGAGTGCATGGGAAGCCGTCACTTCCTTCTGCGAAGCAGTAATGCTCGCGAAGGAGGAGGCGGAGCGCGCGAGGGAAATGCAAGATGCGCGCCCTCGCGCCCCTAGTCGCCGCAGGAGACGCCCCGGGCGTCGGGAGTCGCGAGCCGACTTCCGGCCACCGTAGGCGCGGGCTTGCGGACGGTGGGCAATGGGTAGCTCGCCGTCCGATTAGGACCAGGTCCGGGTCGACGGCGCGTTGTGTTCCACGCGCGCCTCAAAGAGATGTCAGCACCAACTGACGGGGTCCGTAAGGGCCAATGCCTGCCAGGGTTGCGAGTTTGTCCGAAAGGGATATCGCGGCCCCGGCACACAGGCAACGGAAGGAACACGGGTGGGTTTTAGTCAGTAAAAGTCTGACACTCCCTCTCGCTCCGCCCAGAGCGGGAGGAGTCATTTGATGATTTCCCACCCAAAAAAAAAAAAAAGGCATGCCGGTTTCCTTCACCGTTTTTGAAGCAAGTGATAATTATACAATACGCACATGAATTCAGAAAGTCAGAGGTGCGTGGCTTGGTCTAGAAAACCCGTAGATCAGGCACAATCAAGTTCTGTCAATGAAATGAAATGTTGGTACTCGTAATAGTGTGCATCATTTGTCAAACAGTCGTGACCGGCAAAAGCTCACGTTTTTTCAAATCACTCTCTCTATCGACTGTGCTATCGAATTCATCACTCTACAAGCGCGCGCGCGTAGATCTACGAGTACATTAATTTAAAAAAGTTTAAAACATTTTATTGTGCATTACTTTGGTAACTTGTTTATCCATAGTCCTTCTGTATTTAACAGAATTAAGAAACTCTTGGACTTCTTATGATATATCTGTACTTCTGTAGGTACAATTTGAATATGGAAGGTAAGTTACTGAGTAGGTATTGGTGTGATAGTTACTTATCTACTCCGTTAAGTTGAGTAATAGCGTTAGTATCGCAAAGATCAATCCTTCTGTCCGAAGAAATAATAACTACCTTGGTGAATTTCTTTTTCTTTATTGACAATTATCTTTTAAAAGTAATTTGGACTAACACCAGCCGATTACTGTCCCACTGCAGCGCAACGGCCTCTTCCCTTACAGAGGAGGCACGAGATCACTGCGCTTGCTCAAGACGGGTTGGCGATTAACATCATCTTATTTCTGAGAAAAATAAATAAACCTAGCCTTCCTACATAATAAATCACAACTGTATCTGAGTATGGCCGCCAAAAATTGCACAATAACAGTCGTGAATTGGTAACACACGGTAACGTTCGTGAATGAAGGTAACACACGGTTTATAAAGCTTAGAGTTCATGTAAGAGAAATTTCTAATTATTCTGTAATGACTGTTATTCTGACAATTCAAAAACATACTTGTTTTCAAAATGTGAAAATAATGCGTTATGGTAAGGTATTATTTATATTTTATATAAAAATCAATTTAAAGACTTATTAAAATTAAAAAAAATTCATTAGGAAGTCTTTATTTTTTTATTATCATAAAATTATATGAAACTACAATTTATATCTTATTGGTAACTACTTAATTTGAAAATGAATGAATCTTATTCATACATGAATTTTGAGTTTGATATAAAGAAACAATTCACCAAGTTTCTATAGTATACACTCAGCTTAACAACAGATCACGAATATTACGTCACACAATAGTAACACACGGTATCATCCGTGAATCAAAACTACTATGGACATAGCCAAAAAAAAATGTATTGACGTGAGTTTTGAAGTTAAAAGGCACCGTACAGCGTTATTTGGTTAATCAAATAGTCTAGCAACACGTACTATTTGAAATAATATAGTAAACTTGCGATCATACCTTAATTATCAGCTCTTAAAAGTACGAAAATCTCTCGAGAAAAATTTCCGACCGACTTGATGTTCACTTGTAGTGAAAAATAAATGGCGCCTTTTTTCCGGCGGTTGGCCAACCTGTAGTATGGTGTTGCCTTGACCCAAGAATAGTTTTAACGCGCGTGAATTCTCATTAGTTTCACAGATAAATAGTAACATACGTGAAGTAACATACGGGAACGAAAAGTGAGACACATTTTTAAAATTGGTTTTTAATACTTTAAAAACTTTATCTGAATTAGACAACTTAAAAAAAACCTAGAACATTTATAGGAAAAGTTAACCATTTCAAAATGTAAGTGGTTACTTATCAATTAGGTACATATTTTGACTTCAATGTGCGACATGTCGTAGTGGGACACACGAATTTTGTATGGACGTAGAAAGAAGCCAATTTAAAAAAAAAACTCCGATAATTCCTAAAAGCGAAATATACTTCGACTAAAAATTATATATGATTCTTCATAATTCTGTTAACCAGATCAACTTAAAACATATCATAAAAATTTAAAATAAGCCTGTTTTTTTTTTACATAACTGAGAAGGACACAAACTTTTCCCCAAATGTACAATTTTTGGCGGCCATACTCATCTATCAGACTTATCAGAATTCTCATGAATGCATTGGCTGTAGTGGGTACATCCACCCAGTGTAAGGTCTATAACCTATGCAATGCGGGTACGTTCATAAGATTCGTAAAAGGTGTAGTTTAAGTTCCTTCATCCAAAATTGTGTGGTTGGTAGTTGTCGAAAATGCCTCTTCTATTGAATAACTTTAGTTTTACACCAATCGGTTTCTTTTTTTATGTAGGGCATCTCGTAGCTTACCTCTCAGGTCAGACTAAACTAAACCGGGCTATCTTATGGCTTAAGCTACTAACTGAAAGCCCGGCGCGTAAAATTATGTATATACTAGGCGAACGCTCGCTAAGGGCACCCGCTGTGGGGTACCTCGGCTTAGGGCGTCGCTGGGGGGAGGACAGCAAGATGGGATAGGTTGGATCAAATCTGGATAATTATTATTATCAGGGGTTTTTTTTTATTTTTTTTTATTACCTTTAGTTGTACAAATAACACTATACAAATACATAATCTACTGCAAGGGTCTGGGGGGAGTATTATTTACTCGGGATCGCGATCGCGGAGGACCTTGGCGGCGAGGTTTGTGTTTGTGCGCTGTACTGGTGGCCCTACTGCTTTCCTGGAGGAGGGTTATGGGGTCATCTGAGTCGGTAAGAAACACCAATCGGATAACTTTGTTTTTATAAGTACCACTGTTGTGAACGAAAACATAGCGCGATTAAATTCGATGCCAACGCCATCTAGTTGAACTAGCTAATTTAAGGGACATATATCCTGAATTGCATTTTAATGGAGATTTTGGTCAAAATGGTACCAAAATCGCCAATCCATTTGCTTCTCACTTCTCCTCTGTATACCATGACGATACCCAAGTACACAACACAACACATAACAACGACGACAACATCCACATCATAACGATACACAACTACATTAATTAACGACTCTTTATCCTGCAATATACAGTTTAGACTCCAAGGGAAATATTTGAGCTGATTCAGCTTGATACTAACAAGTGTGCAGGCCCTGTTTTAATATACCCCTATTTTTTAAAACGGTGTGCCGCACTTTCTGCACTTTTAGCCAAAATCTATCCCTCTTGCCGAAGGAATTTTTCCAAAAGAATTGAAGAAATCTATAATAAAATTGTTCCCGTTAGTAAAAAAGGCAACCGACAGCATTAAAATCTATAGACCCATTGCCTTGTGCAAAATGTATGAATCCCTCATTTAATTGACATGACATGTTAGTAAAATCTCAATTCATCAACACGGTTTTAGAAGTGGTCGTTCCATTGAGACTAATTTATGTTGTTTTATTTCTGATTTATCAAAAGTCATTGATGGAGTATATCAAGTTGATGCGATATACTCGTACATCGATTTTTCCAGTGCTTTTGATAAGGTAAATCATCAACTATTATTAAAGAAGCTGGAATCTTATGGTATCCCTTTTTACCTGCCAAGGAAACAAGTTGTTTCAGTCGAAGGTCATGAGTCTACTATGTATTATTCTCTGGAATACCACAGGGTTCGCACGTCAGTCCCCTCCTTTTCATCATATTTTTCAACGATCTTGCATCTCGAATTAGTTACGACTTTTCTTTTTATGCTGATGTTCCCAAAATCTATAAAAGAGTACATTCATCGACAGATGCCAGTCTACTCCAACACGATTTTTATCAAATTAGTCTCTGGTGTGAGTCTAACGGGATGACCTTGAACGCGGACAAGTGTTTTTGCATCCGTTATAGCTTTAAATTACAGCCTTTACTTTCCCCTTACAAAATAAACAACATTACCAGGAGGTTTCTGATTCCGTGACCTAGGCGTAATACTCGTAATATCCCAGAAACTAAAATTCAACTCTCATATTGATGTCTGAAATTATAAAAAAATCGGCTCAAAAGGGGGAAAACTTTGGTGCGTTCTCATCTAAAATTTGCCAGTATAGCATGGAATCTCATTTACATACAATTTAAATTCGCAGCGTCTCGAGAATATCCAGTACTTGTCCTCAGGAATATCCCACAGATGTCCATACGAACAACGTTTGGCTTTCTTTCGCATTGAGTCACTTCGCAACCGTCGTACTGTCAATGACTAAGTTTTTCTTTATAAAATTGTTAATGGCCAAAATGTAGAATGCGAGAAATTGCTTGAACGTGTCATGTTGTCGGTTCCATAAAATCTTCTTAGACAGCCACTACCCAGACTTTTGAACAGCCCATCCGTAGAAATAACATTGGGAGACATTTGCCAATATCTAGGATGTGTATTCAATTCAACTTTGGATGTGTACTTTGGTTACTTGCCTCAATTCAAAACCCTCTTGCGCACTCATTGCAACAAACATTTAAATGGCCAAATGTCATACGACAACACCCCTTTTTTTTTTGGGTGGGAAATTATCAAACAACTTCTCCCGCTCTGGCCGGAGCGGGAGGGCGTGTCAGACTTTTACTGACTAAAACCCACCCGTGTTCCTTCCGTTGCCTGTGTGCCGGGGCCGCGATATCCCTTTCGGACAAACTCGCAACCCTGGCAGGCATTGGCCCTTACGGACCCCGTCAGTTGGTGCTGACATCTCTTTGAGGTGCGCGTGGATCTGAAAAAAAATCTGCTGTTCCATACATTTGACCGCGTAGATATTGCACTTTTCTATGGAACAGCAGATTAAAAAAAAATAACCGACGAAAAATTTCAACGCACGGGGGTTCAGAATCATGTACTGAATCAATGTGTATCAGTTTTCGCGTCGATGTCCCTGTATTAATTTTATATAATTTACGAAGGTTGCTTTGTTTTATGTGAATGTCGTGTAATTGGTGGCACATAAGAAGATATAAGTATAGTGTGCTGTTGGCTTACGTATTTTAAATAAAAAAGCGAGTTAATAGAAAGCTCCTACGCATAGATTTTCTAAGAAAACAACTTCAACAAGTTTGAAAACTGCTTATTATGATTTGGGACAGTTGCAAATGTCAGGAGGTTTTTGGTAAAATTAATAACTTCACTTAGATAAAGATAAAGCTGTAGATAAAAGCATCTAATGTGCCAGTATAAATATAAATCACTTTCTATGTCCACTCTGCGTATCTTAACTTATAGCTTTTCGATAAACGTTTAGCCTTGTTTTTTTGTCACTTAGGTACCTATCTATATCTACATAATATAACTACGTAGGTAAATAATATGTACCCAAGTAAAGTTATCAATGAGATAGCAAGGTTTAAAGAAAAAGCAGTAAGTAGTGCAGTACATACATTTATATTTAAGTAGGTAGGTAGGTAAAACTTTGATCTCGCGCTCAGAATAATCGAGGTTATTTCATCTTTTCAACTTCAACTGAATTCACTAAAGATTTGAAGAAGAAGCTGCCGGTACTCATAAGTGTCTTTTTCTGCCTAGTTTGGGATCGATAAGATCACTTCAAAGGCACGAACGGGCAGGCTCAAAAGTCAACCAACTTAGCCAAAGTTTTCAGGGATATGAAAGCATCAGTGTGGCAAGGATCAGGGACCTACCTTTACCCAGCTGAGGATTGCGATAGTTCCAGCTGTAAAGTTATTGCCTTTTATATCTACATACATAACATATAATGACTAGGTACCCCAAAATAAGATATTTGTGAGCTAACAGCGCGTAGATAATGTGATTTCTGGACAGTTCGCGGTTGGTGTCGAATGGCGACTGTTGCGCCAGCGCGCCCTGCGGCTCCGCTTGCGACACGCTGTAATTAATCCTTTCGGTAGTTAGTACCTGCTTAAGTGTTAGGGTCTGATTTATATAGATAAATTATAACTAACGGATAGAAGGCCGTTAAAAGAGCTTTTGATAGATGTATTTAGGTATTGTCATGATTGGCATCAAGAGGACCAGTCCTTTATGTATTTTAATAATTGTTGCTTAGGATAGTTGAGTTTACATAAAGCTCCTTAGGACCAGCCCCTGCTGGGCTGCAATTATCAAGAATCGAAACTCAATTTTTATCTACCCGGCTAATGTTTACTTGATAATTTTGTATAATTAATCAAAACATACATTCACCTTTCGTATGAATATTTTGAAAACTCTGTCTTATCCGATCCGGAAGCGATAAAATCATAACAATCAACTCATCTCCGGCATAACAGTCCGTCATCGTCAGTCCGTCTGTGAAGGCTGTGCCCACGCACCGTCTGATTCATGCGCTCTGCGACACGCGCTTATTAATGATCGCTGTCTTTTTTGTCTATTCTTGCTAAGTGCGTTTTTCCTTATTGATTTTTTGAGTTTTTAATACATCAAAAGTGTCTAGGGATCCAGTACATTTTTAACTATAAAAAAATATCCAATTAATATTTACCAAATCTAGTTTTCCAGACTGGCTTCTTACTTTAATTCCTACTCGTATTAAGTTAACAAAATTATCATCATATTTTGTAAAAATTAAGAAAAATTGAAATTTTTGTGCTAATTGTGGAAAATGAACCTAAGTTAATGTCGTCAATTAAATGGCAAAAAAAGGCAAAAATGAGAATAAAAAAATAAAAAACTGTGTTTCCACCATTGACACGAATCACACAATCAGCGATTGTGCATGCTTAAAATCAGTTCATCAAAATCACTTTGAGAAATGGCCCCCACGTTCTTTCTAACAAGTCAAAAAGTTGTTGTATGCACTATGCACGGCATCCATACTCGGCCAAGCTCTTCTTTGGAGCATGCCGGTTTCCTTACGATGTTTTCCATCACAATTTTTTTCATCTCTATTACTACTTTTGACATTTGGTAAAGAAAATCTTATGCACTTAGGTCCGTAATATAGAACGTTCCTCAAGTTCAGTTTGATCTTCAATCAGTCGATCAGTGTATAGAATCAGTACTTGAGTATCGGTCTTATTCCAGAACGGTAATCAAACTATACTCATTACTCAGATAAATCAAGACTCAGATCCAGCCTCAAGCAGAGATGTGTACCTATTGTCGATGCATACCTATGCATCAGATATTGTTGTGCTTTTTTGTTACGTTTAATAGTTAGTTTTGCTAATTTATTTAATCATAATATTATCACTATAAAATGACAGGACGATAAAATACTACCTACTTACTAACGGATTTAAAGAATATTGTTGAAGCTAAAGTTCAACCTTCTATTTGAATCAACGTTGAATAAATTATTGTAATGATCTACTTCTCCAAATATATCCATTTTGATAGTAATCATTAAAAAAACATCAATATTTAAAAACTCGAGAACGCAGATAGAATTGAACAGAACAAATATTGACATGACAATCTATGCTCAAGCGCGATCTCGACCACACTTGGGTGATTACAGATCCAATCACCGCTTGGGTTCGATTCGTGAACTGAGTAGGTAAGTAATGATCTAAAATAGAGTCAAACTCAGCTGAACTATAATCAATAAATCTATGCTTGAGGAACGTTCTAAAACTGATTTTAAGCATGCACAAAGTATGTACTTCCATAATTGAGACCATAGCGCCTTACTTAGCATTAATATTTAATTTGTGTGTGGACCAAGGAGTCTTCCCGGATTTAATGAAATACAGTAAGGTAATACCACTTTTCAAATCCGGGGACAGTAAAGACACTAATAATTATAGACCCGTGTCCGTGTTGCCGGTTTTCAGCAAGGTGTTTGAAAAGGTAATGCTTAATCAAATGCTCAATCATTTTAACACAAATAAAATCCTTCATGATCAACAGTATGGTTTCACCAAAGGACGTTATACGAGCGACGCCGGTGTAACCTTATTAAGACACATTTTTAGCGCGTGGGAAGAGGCCCAAGACGCCATAGGAATCTTTTGTGACCTCTCCAAGGCATTTGATTGCGTCGATCACGAAACCTTACTCTTGAAACTTGAGCATTACGGACTTGGAAAACTTGCGCTTAATTTAGTAAAATCTTATTTAAATGATAGACAACAGAAACTCCAAATAAACGGTGTCAATTCACTAGGTTTAAAAGTAAAAATGGGCGTGCCACAAGGCTCGATATTGGGTCCATTCCTCTTTTTAGTTTATGTCAATGATCTACTCCATTTATTAAAAAATCAACCACAAATGGTGTTATTTGCTGACGATACTTCCTTAATTTTTAAGGTATATAGACGTGCCACAAATTTTGACGACGTAAATAACGCCCTAATGCAGGTCCAAGGTTGGTTCACTGCTAATAATTTAGTATTAAATGGAAAAAAAACGAAGTGCATAAAATTTTCTTTACCAAATGTCAAAAGTACTGATTGTGAGATAGTATTGAATCAAGAGAAACTAGAATTCGTCGATAAAACTGTTTTCATGGGGATCACGCTCGACTCAAGGTTACAATGGGGTCCTCATTTAACATCTCTTGCAGGACGGCTAAGTTCAGCAGCATATGCTGTCAGAAAAATCCGTCAATTTACTGATGTAGATACCGCGAGGCTGGTCTATTTTAGTTACTTTCATAGTATATTTATGTTTTACTATGGGGACGGGCTGCAGACATCGAGTTTATTTTTATTCTGCAGAAAAGAGCGATTAGAGCCATATATTATCTCCGCAGGCGTGACTCTCTAAGGGAACTGTTTAAGGATATTAACATCATGACGGTACCTTGTCAAAATATCGATGAAAACATCATGCACGTAAGAAAAAATTTACATCTTTTTAGTAAAAGAGGTGATAGACATAATTATAGTACAAGAAATAGGGACTTATTAGTTCAACCAGGTTTCAGACTGGCTAAAGTGGACTCATCTTTCATGGGATACTGATTAAAATGTTATAACAAAATTCATCCCCACATACTTCAACTGAATGAGACGAAATTCAAATCTTGTATAAAACGCACACTATGCAGGCAGGCATATTATAAGTTGGGGGATTACATCGCTGATAAAAATGCTTGGCTCAATGCTGGTCCTGCTCCACAACCACAACTATTTGATTAACATTTGAAAACACTGTTGGAGCTGCTGAAGAGTTTAAGACTATTTTTGCATTGTATAAAATCAATTTCCTTTGTATTATATAATTTCAGAGCACAGGTGTGAGTACTATGTACTAAAGAGCTAACATTTACCGGGTAATACGTATTTTATTGACTTGAATGTGCCCTGGCGGCTGTGAGTATGTCATGCTCACTCAGATGTCTCGCTGATGGTGGCGCGTGTGTTGGATCATTTAGCTCCCTTCAAAATGGTTGAGCTGAATGGTGCTAATCCATGCGTCATGTTCGTGAACGGGCGCCGTCAGTTGGGACAGGTCAACTCTTAGCTGCCTTGGCTGATTAAAATTTTTGAATTGTTCTTTGTTTTATATTTTTATTACGGACGCTTCTAACGTGCACGTCTTTCTACATTGTTCTCACATGTTTATTTTCAACATGAATGATGTAACAAATACTTTGTAACAATTTATTTAAAAGAGTGTCCGTGGAGTTTCTTGCCCGTTCTTCTCCATAGGTACCAACCTACTACGCTTTGGAATGGGCAACTAGCTTCATATTTCTGACTGACCGATTCCTTGACAATTCAAAAGTGCCTGTAAATGGTTTAATTGAAATAAATGCTTTGAGTTTGAGTTTGAGTTTGAATTAAAACTCGACTCAAAACTTGTTTTAAGCAGAGATCAATGCTTGAGTTTCCTTCTGTAATACAGACCTTAGTCTTTTTCCCATTTAATACAAAATTATTAGCAGTGAACCAATTTTGGACCTGCTGTAGGGCGTTATTTACGTCGTCAAGGTATGATGCACGTCATTATTCAAATAGTGAAATTCACAAAAAAGAATCAATAACGACCCAAAAAGTTAAAAAAAAATCCTCAATTGCGGCGATACTCTAAAACGTACTTGATCCCCGGACACTTGATCCCCGGACACTTGATCCCCGGACACTTGATCCCCGGACACTTGATCCCCGGACACTTCCGATGTGTGTCATTTAAGATAGTCATTAATTGCTTCGTCTAATACTCGTAAAGGTCAAAGGACATTGTCATTTTTGTGGTTCTATTGAAGAGGAATGGGAGATTTGCAAGTGTTTCTAATTTTCAGATGGCCATGGCATTGCTAAGTTCTGGGTTGTAGAGTTCATTTATTGTGGTCTTTATTTACAAAGTCAATAATAATAAATAAATAATAATGCCAGCCTGTTACTGTCCCACTGCAGGGCAAAGACATCTCATACAGAGAAGGCACGAGCATTGATCACCACGCTTGCTCAAGACGGGTTGGTGATTCCAGACTTATATTAACTATAAGTCCAAGTTTCCTCACGGTGTATCCCTTCACCGATGTCAGTAATGTCCAAGATAAACTCAGAAAGTACATATGAATTGAAAAAGTCATTTTGGTACTTGCCCGGATTTGAACACACAACCTCGTGTATGAGAGGCGAGGCCTTAACCACTGGGCCATCACGACATTTACTAAGTCAAATAATGTATTTCAAATAGGCACTTACGAGTATAAGGCACTTTTGAGCATCAAACCAGTGATGGTGCAGTATATAAGAATTGAAATAAGTTGTTGTAACTAGGTATCTAATTATTTAGATAATGCTTAACGGCCCACTATAAATTAATTTGGTAATAGGAACGATTCTCAAACTGAAAGAGAAAAAAAAACAGCTTTTCTGATCTTAATTAATCGAGTAAGTATGTCCGACCAACGACCATATGTGCACTTTGACATAACATTGTGGGATGGTCCGATGGCCCTGAAAATCTTTACGCTTATTTATTTTTCAAAAGGTTCCCAACAGTGCCATTGACGCATCATTTAAGGACCTGCCCTTTACAAGACGATGTCATTGCCACCACCGAGGCATATTCATCATATATTTATTTAAGAAATGCAACATTTTTCATAGAGGGCTATCGCCAGTGCGTGTGCACATTGTCACGCGCTCCTCCATCATGCACCATGCGTAGCACGCGCTCGTGCGATTGTATGTTGTTTGAAGTGGACGACCAACGATTGTGAGAATCCCCAGATCGGGAGTCAGATCGACACATCCTAAATACTAGTTGGAAATGAGAAGTGTTGCAGTGAGCTTATCACTGTCTTCACAGAATCAGAATTTATTTATTTGTAAGAATGTAGTTTTACATTTATATAAGTTTTGTACATTCTATCACAACATAATTACGGTGGACACAGAACCAACAGTTATTGGAACAGATCTGGACTATTGGTGGAGACCGCTAATTCACTCAACGTAGAATGCACCTTTTTAGGTAATAGAAGAAGGCTGTGGTTTGGGTTGCTTAAACCTCCACGTTGGCTAGATCCTCCTATCTACATAGGTAAACCTTTGCACACTATTTCATAGAAAACACCAAATTTCCCTGCATAAGGTGATTTCATTAACGGCTCAGATCGCGCGATTGTGCGTTGGCCGGTATGACGTCATCGCCGCGCGCGCACCCTTATATGGAGACCACTCTCGCGTAGCCTCGCAGGTACAGCTCAGTAATCCGATTAGCAAGCGTTGATTATTTCTCATGTTCACGGAGAATTACTAAGTCAGGAACGACTTAATTGAAAATCAAGGGGACTTAGAGAGAGCTGGATCCTTGCTAAAATGGTAACCTCATCTTCCTGCCTCTACCGAGGATTCCAAGGACAATCTGACGATCCAAGCTTATTGAATCTTTGTAATTGACTCCAAGATAGAAGAAACGCAATAAAGAATTGAGAATTAAGATGCTCACAGTCGCAACCAGACGTAACAGATGTTTGTAAGTTCCAATGATAAAGGGGTCCCAGGGGTTCTCAAGGATCCCACGTGTTTCCTTGGACATGAGGTAAGGTACCTTCGTTAGTTATGTGAGAATGCTCAGCAGGATTTAGATATTTATCTCTTGTTTATTAAATACTTTTAGTTACGCCATTTTTGTTCCAAGTGCCTTTCGACTAGATGTTGCAAATTTGTTATTTGTAATCGTTTTATTACTTGCCTCCCGTGTTAATTGCGATGTGAACCCAGGTTCAATTCACCCACTCCATGGAAACAATCTGCAGTTGACATGTATCACGGCACACACCTTCTCTTCAAGTTTAGTGCATTACATGGGTATAGTTGACATCATAATTGCTGCATTTTTCTTTAATTCACTTCACTTGTTAACTATCTAACTGTCACACCTAAACCTTGTCGTTTCATGACGTGCTAGTGATATTCAACCGTAGGGTGATAAAGAAAATACTAAGTCATCTATACATTTAGAGTAAATATATATTGAATATCTAGATATAACTTTGTGTATTCAGAAAATTATATAATGTAGTAGTCTGTTGTCTCGTCATACACCCTTCAGTGCACATGCACTGAGCTCCCAATGTCTGAACCACTTTATCATAGCATCAGTTATTTATTGCTTCACTGTACTATAGCAGCATCTAGTAGAAGGAATGATTTCTGATACGATAGTAAAACCTGAGATTTCAAAGGAAATCATTTAATAATTTTATACTTTCCCTATCACATTTCTATTGTTTATTCCAGACTAAGGTAACCAAACCTCAAGTGAAACTGCGCAACTCTAGAGTTATGGCAGTAACTCTTTAATTTACGCCCGATTATGAAATATAAACATTAACTATCTGTATAGTAATTGATGTAAATCAATGTTAAATAAGGTGTTGGCTACGTCAGTAATTGCAGCGTTTATAGATTTGCGATAAAGGTAGGTACTAAAACCGCTGGGATTTACCATTATTAAGTCTAATTTATTAAACTGTCCGCCTTTGTACAGTATTTTTTTACTTGTGCATGAAGTTTTAATAAATAAATAAATAAATTTACTGACGGCCCTAAACTTGCGCCCAAAATACTCTTTTTGCTGAACACTCAAGGCGTATGATGTGTGAACTGAATCACGCCTTTATTCGTTATTCTTTGATGAAATTGGTAAAGGTCGTGGTTTGAGTCGAATGCACTATAATTCAATGAAAGGTAATAAAACCAAAAAATAATAATCTAGTCTTGATTTTCATCTTACGTCAATATCGTCTAACAATACATACTCTTTACCTTCAAAAATATATTTTGCGTGTCTTTTTTCTCAAATAGCTGTATTAGGTGCGCTTGAGCAAGTGACTGCGGTGGTCACTGCGATCTGATATCACAGATAACGCCTCGCAGTCTGCCGAGCTTTTAGATTATTTGATTTAGTATATAAGGAGACGTGATAGGCTCAGCTTAGAAGTGTCTAGATACATATTATTATATCCTATTAGTGCGTGGGAGTAGGTTAGATGCTTGAACGACAGAGAGCTTCTCTATAATCTGGCTGGTGGTTTCTTCATCTTTTTCAGTCTGGACTTTTGTTTTTATAGGTTTTCAATTATGTTAATTTCTTTACCCACTATCTACTTCCCCCGTTGCGGGATCGCCTAATTATGCTACTGGGTTAAATAATTTAAAATTATGGATTGTTAAACTCGCGGCGACAGGGAAATTAGTTTACAATTTGTCATCTCATCTCAAATACTCTTAAGCTAATTGAGGATAGAAAATCGGAAAACAAAAACATTATTAATTTAGAGGTTTTTGGTAATACTTACATAACCGTACATAATACAAATATTGTACAGAGTCATTTGCTGAAGCGTTAAGCAGTCGTAGCGCCACGACTGCAAATGACTCTACTTCTTGAACAAACTCCGTACTAAAATCCTCGACCACCTGCAATAAAATATGCTTCCGCATTCAATGAACTCGTAAGTCGTAATCCTATTAAGATATTCTCCATATTTGTATTCAAATGTCGCCGACGCAACAGCGGCCACAGCCTCGTGTCTCCAAAGTTTAAATCTATCTTCTATAGTTTTGGCTCGTTGATTTATGAAACATTTGATTTATTCTGTCACTGTCTGATACGCACTATGAGTAATTTACTGTTTCCCTTTACGTCGCGAATGTCGCGATCTGGGATTAGATAAAATATGGCAGGTTGAAATACGAGCGAGCTAGTAAAGGATTAAGTACTTGTCGCGACCTGTGCTTCATGTTATTACTAGCGAACATGGAAATATATTGATGACAGACTGCAATTGAATGGAAATTGCTTTATTGCATTGGGTTGGTAAAGTTATATAGCATTTATTTCTTTAATCTCAGTGTTAATTTTCAACATCCGCTTTGATTTCAATACTGGTATAAGGACAAGGTTTTATGTCGAGATACTGCCGTGTGAATGTTATCTATAAAACAAAGAGACATTTATAAAACAGAGATTTATAGATGGCTATCTATACATAAAATAGGGAATGAAGTAGGGTGTTTCACAAACTGAACGAATTTCCACATCTGACAAATAAGATAAGGTGCCTAATTATAAACCTTGCCTAGTAAATATGTATAGGATAACAGTGCTCTATCGCAGATATTCTCTCCTTCCAATAAGATACTACTTTAGGGTATCGAGTCTTCCATATTAGCGAGTACTAGGTATTTATGAAGTCATCGACTGTTAATGCTCCAATTCCATAAATTCAGATGACCATACTAGTGTTATCGCATCGTTCTAATACAACCAAGCCTGTTGAATTATTTTGCAGTTATTTCGAGCAATGATGTAAATAATACATTGTGGCTCAGCTCCACTGTTAGATGCTCTATTTTGTGACCAGATGGTGATGACGGGCAGTCAAAATACATAGATCCTGAGTAAAGTTTGCCCCTACTCGTAGTTGAAACTGGACATAGTAAGAAGCAAGTACTTGCCAAGACATAGTCATAGAACCATTGTTTAAAATACAAACGTAAGTCCAATAATTATAATGCTAAGTGGCAGATTCCTTAACATTGCTTTAACGAATAGCTTTGTCGCCAAGCATCATCACATTCATCACACAATCTTTTTGTCAACGGAGAGTGCAATTTTATGCCTCAAGCAGACTGTCCAATATTACACAGACAGAAAGACTCCTGTAATAGCATGTTTCTTGGATTTATCGAGAGCTTTCGACCTGGTCAATTATGATCTGCTCTGGCATAAGCTCACTCACGACACTTCTGTCCCGGGTGATGTGATATCACTGTTAAGATATTGGTACAGTAGCCAAGTGAATACAGTTAAATGGACAGGCTCATATTCTGATATGTATGGACTGAATTGTGGGGTGAGGCAGGGCGGTTTGAGCTCCCCCCGTCTTTTTAACCTGTACATAAACAAACTGATGGGTGAGCTCGGATGCACTAAAATCGGTTGTCACGTGGATGGTGTTTGCGTGAACAACATCAGTTACGCTGATGATATGGTGCTGTTGAGCCCATCTATCGGTGCAATGAGAAAGCTTCTCAAAATTTGTGAAAGTTATGCGGTGGCTCACGGGCTCAAATACAATACCGATAAGAGTGAATGGTTGGTTTTTAAATCGGGTTCTTTAACATACGAACAGCTGCCGGAGCTCTCACTCTCTGGGTCTCTTTTAGGTCGGGTTTCGAAGTTCAAGTATTTGGGTCATTGGGTCACTGATGACTTAAAAGACAATGTAGATTTACACAGGGAGCGCAGGTCGCTGGCTGTCCGTGGCAATATGCTGGCTCGCAGGTTTGCACGCTGTACTGAGTCTGTAAAGATAACGCTTTTTAAGGCCTTCTGCCAGTCGTTTTACACGTGTAGCCTGTGGACCAACTATACCCAGCGGGCTTCGCGTTCAGTACAATAACGCTTTCAGGGTGCTTTTGAGGTTGCCGTGGCGATGTAGCGCATCAGGGATGGTTGCGGAAGCGTGCGTCGACGGGTTCGCCGCGATAATGCGGAAGCGATGCGCTTCCATGATGGCGCGCTTGCGCTCCTCCTCCAATGGCATCCTGAATGTGTTTTCAGATCGGTGGAACTCTCCCCTCTTACAAAAGTGGATAAGTGTTCACACACACTTATCCAAATAATTTATGTTTTTTTTTTGTTGTTTATTTTTAATTTAATTTAATACTAACATTAGGCTAAGTACTACTATTAACAATATATGGATGTTTATCTGAATTAAAATATTTGAATTTGAATTTGAATTTTGGCTTTCAGCGCTCACGGGTGTATGGCCGTTTTTTCACAGGAACCATTTGGCTAATACTTTCTCAGCCGTCGCAAGTTACCAAGTACCTGCAATGTTTATAATATTATTGCAGAATGATTCGACACAGTGTCCAGTGTCAAAACAATGAGCGATGCGCGGGCGCAGCGATATGCAAAACATTAGCGCAATGAAATTAATAAAACTTGCCGATAATTTCGGTTGTAATTTGGACCTACTCTAGATTGTAAAAAGCTACAAACATTACAAAACTGTCTTACTGAGAAATTTGTGTTTGTTGAGGCACATTAGCGCACTTACACCTTACAGATGACATCAAAGGGTGAATAAACGTTTAAAAAAATCTTTTATAGGTATTAAACTAGCCTTTGATCTAGGTGGTGCACCAGGCTAACAGTTGTTGTTACGCAAATACGTAACGTGAAACTATGGGAGTTTAAATAATATTGCATTGGTTACCTGTCAGCTCATCGGTACTGGTCGTAAAAGTGAGAGAAATAGGTCAAAGTATTGTTCGCAGGCTGTGAAGTAACGCACTTTCGGTTTTCATGCAGGTCGGTGGCATGAAGCAATAGTGGAGGGAGGAAGCCTGATTTTTTAATAAATAATAATAATCTTAATCATAAAATTGATATCATTTAGGTGAGAAAGATTTATATAATGAAAATTAAAACACAGAATTTCTAAAGTGAACAGAAAGTTTGGGAGTCGATTTTCCAAATTACCCTTTTCTTATATACATATAATGTTGTTTGAACTGAATTCCTGAACCTAAATAATTGACGGAAACATTGTTAATCGGGTCATGTGTGTATTGTTTCCGTATGGCATCGCTGGACAATGCGTGGTGGCGCACGATTATGATGCTAATACGTGACATCACCTGCGCCCGCGCAGGTCCGCGTAGGCGACTGTGCCGGTGTGCTGCACTTTACCTGCTTTTAGTGAGAGTGGGAAAGTTAATTAATTACGAAGTTATTTTATTTTTATAAAACATTGTACGGTGAAACCATCATCACACTACCGACGACTAAGCATTTTTACGTAACTTCAATAAATAATATCAATAGAACAAGTTGTCCTTGATTAGCGGTCATCGCGTGTGCTCCCTCGCTCCTTTATATATATAACCTTTGGTCCGTTTAATACATTTATTTTACCTTCTTAAACGCAGTAGTATCATTGACTACCTTCCAACCTTCTACAATTACTGATGTTTAATTCACTTACTTATCCTAATAACCTATCTCTGTCTGTATAAGACGCTCATTCGCTGTCAGTTAGAATATGCGGTCCCTATTTGGAACCCCTTCTACCAAAAGTACGTAGTTGGAATAGAAAGGGTCCAGCGCAAGTACCTCCGTACTATGTACCACAGATGTACTGGGACTAAGGCTTATCTATCACACTCCCAACTTCTTGATAAGTACAAGATTATCAGCTTGGAGAACCGGCGCATATACCTGGAGGCCAACGTGCTTCATGATATTGTTCACAATAATTTTGATGCCATTGATCTAACGAGTAAGCTGTGTTATTCTGTCCCCCGAACAGTTCATGCACGTCAAGTTCGTGGCCGCACTCTGTTCGCACTAAATTCTTGTCGTACCAACTCTGGCTTACGCTTCCCTATTCATAGAATGTTGGAATCCTATAATTCAAATTTCATTGATATTGATATATTTGCATGCTCGAAATATAAATTTAAATCTAATGTTATAAAAAAAATATCTTAATTGTAATCTTATTATGTCGTTTATTTATTTTCTTTCATATAAAATTACATTTTTAAATATTTCCTACAAAAGATATTAAAAAAAAACATTAAAAAATATAAGAATAATAATAATAAATCTTATTATTATTATTAATTTATTGAATAATTTAGGTAAGTGAAATTGTCTCTTACCTGATTTGGCTTTGTAGCTAGCTTTATAGTAACTTATTTATTTATTTTAAATTATTTGTTAATTTTGGTAATGCCCGTCTAGTGGCAACCACTGATCTCTAATATGTCTTATCTGCTGATAATGCAGTGGACTGCAACATTACAACTTAAAGTATTGTTAATTTTATGTATAATATATGTTGTAGTTGTTTATTATCTCTCAATAAATAAATTAAAATTAAAATTACTTTTGATTTTATGCTTATAACTTATATTTTGATTAAATTCTTAAAACACGACGTTGACCCGATATTCATGTTTTATTGATATGGTAATCCTAAAACCCTTAAAATTATTCTGAACACAACCACAGTATGTCTCGTTAAAAAAAAAGGTTTCTTTAAATATAAAATGTACTAAATAAACATCTTAATTTCATTGAGAGACAACACACAGTCTAAACCGCTGGATCTGACAACTTGAAAGGACATTGTTCGGCCGTCCATACATCGTTCGCCTAAGAACCAACAGAGACGGAAATTTACTTTCTGTATTCTAAATAATACATATATTCGACTAAAACTAAATTAAAATCACGGACACTTCTGAGAATTGTAAAAAATCTAAAACACTTTCGGATTTTGAGGTTATAATTAGGCCAATAGAAACATACTAACTTAGCTTAGAATAATGAAAATACATTGGATTTTATCTTCAAACGTTTCATTCAATGCTTGTACTAATAGGTAGTCAGAACCATTCTGTATTTATAAGTAGTTACTAATTTATTGTAGTTATTACTAGTTTAGGGCTATGAAATCACAGCCAGAGGTCGATATTTCAAGAGGAAATCACAGTCCTCTGTTCACGCCAAGTTGTTAGTTAAAATCGAAAAAGAAAACAGAAAATTCAATAACACAAACGAATAACCACAAGCAACGCAAGATGCAAGCGCAGGAGTTAGGATACGAGTCACAAAATAACAACACTGTCATTACTATGAAATGTCAAACTGTCTATCTATCTATCTATTTTTCCATATGGCAATGGTGCCGATGTCGACAATTCTGCCAATGTCAATGTGTGGAGAAAACGTGCGGAGGGAAACAAAAAAAAAACAATTTTGTGATGGAAGTTAAAATTAAATACCATGTAATTGAGTTTAATGCGAAACTTGTTGTCGGGTATTATCAGAACACTGAAACAAACAGATACAAAATATTGTTTTAAATATGAATAAATATATACATAAATGGTCACAGGCAACACAAAAATCATCATAATTTGATGTCATTGACGCGAATAAAAAACATCAAAGCTACAAAGAGCTTTGGGGAAGAATGTGTTAGTAGGGATGGAAAGTTAGTTGGGACAGGGATTTTTAATTTAGGAAGATGGCTATATAAGTCATGGGCTGGGTTATTATTGGAGCAGTTAAAAAAGATGTGATCCAAAGTACCTTCATCCAACCCACATTCGCAGAGCGATGAGTCTCTGACCCGGATTTTATGAAGGAAAACCGGAGAACAACAGTGTCCAATACGGAGACGACAAAGAATTGAAATTACTTTCTTAGATATTTTTTTGTAGGGATAAAACCAGGGCTTGGGTGTAACATTGGGTTGTATTGCGTGATAAAAAGCTCCTTTTTGTTTACTTGAATTTTGCCACTGGACCTGCCATGAGGTTAGCAAGCTCTTTTTGGGAAGGCTCAGCAAGTCGTAGCCCTGACATTGGAAGTGTTTAAGGTCAACGTCTTGGGACGTAACGGAATCCTTAGCAAGAGCATCAACATATTCGTTTCCTCTTATGCCACAATGACTTGGAATCCAAACCAAGTGTACGGTTTTGTGATTCTTGACACAAGAGAAAAGGGACTTTTTAATTTGAAGCAGTAGTGCACTATGGAGTTTACTCTTAAAAGGATTCTGCTCCAAAGCTTGTAGACAACTAAGTGAGTCCGTAAAGATGACACCAAATCGAATGCTATGAGCCTCTATAAATAGACATGCTTCTAATATGGCCACGCACTCACCCGTAAACACTGAAGATTGAGGAGGGCACTTGAATTTTAAAACAATTTTGGAGTTTTGGTAATATACCGCAGCACCAGTGCAACTTGCATCTGATAATTTAGAGGCGTCCGTGAAAAATCGTTCAAAATTATACCAACGCTCACCAACCGCCGCATTGAAAATAGAGTCCGCCGAAGGAGACTTTTTCGATATGCCAATATTGTAGAATATATCTGGTTTAAAACAAATAATTTCATAGTCAAAACTGAAAATGGGAAGTTTCGGAAACTGAATAATGGGGTAATCTAAATTTTTATAAAAACGAAACGACTTTAAAAACAAAGGGACTTCTTTATGGTTCCAATAATTGGAACTCCGGCATACAACATCCAAATCGCTCACTTTTTTAACAAGAGGGTGGGAGGATTTGGTAATGACTCTAGCCCAAAATCTCGATGCTAGATACTGCCTTCTCAAGGCCAACGGTGGTTCCGCGCACTCTACCTGCAATGCGTTAATTGGTGAGGACTTCATACAGCCTGATATGATCCGTAGACACTTAGCCTGAATTCTGTCCAACCTATTCAAAGCACCTTTGTTGCAGGGAATTAGGTGAAAAGATCCGTAGTCCAAAACACTCCGGATTAAAGCATTATATACCAGTTTCATGGTGTAGGGATGTGCACCCCACCAGACACCAGCGAGCACTTTTAATATAGGAATAGTTCTCTCGCATCTATTCACTAAATGGTTTAGATGGTGTAAACCACTCAATTTGGAGTCTAAAACGACACCTAAAAATTTTACTTTTGGAGAAACTGGTATACAATTGCCTTGGATGCCCACAGAAATTTGGGGGATCAGCCTCCTGCGTGAAAATACAACTACAGCACTTTTGGGGGCAGACAAACTCAGACCATGTGAATTTAGCCATTGGTTTAGAGAGTCCAGGGATACGCAAAGAGATGATGCTGCGTCGCTAACCGAGTTATTGGTGACATATAAAGCCAAATCGTCAGCATACTGAAGAATTTGGCAATCGTTATTAAGGCATGAACCAATGTCAGCTGTATACAAATTGTACAGTAAGGGACTAAGAACAGAGCCTTGTGGTAGGCCCTTCCATGACGTCCTGACGTCAAATTCTTCACCTGGAACTCTCAAAACCAAAGTTCGAGACATTAGCAAATTGCAGATGCACTGTATCATTCTCTCCGGTATTCTCAGCTGTTGCAATATTTGCCTGAGAATGGGAAGAAGGACATTGACATAAGCAGAGGAAATGTCTAAGAAGGCAGCGACTACGGATTCATTTTTGGAAAACGATGAACGTATATCTGAAACCAAAACCCCAACACTGTCCATGGTCCCGAGTCCCTTTCTAAAACCAAATTGAGACCTAGGAAGTCTCTAGATTCCACAATATATTCTAGTCGGTTCTTTATTAAATGTTCCAATAATTTTGCAAGAACTGATGACAAAGCGATTGGTCTGAAACTGTTTGGGTCATCAGCGTGCTTGCCAGGTTTTAAAATAGGTATGATAATTTGAGTTTTCCATTGATCGGGAACCCAGCCATAGGTGTAACAAAAGTTGCATATATCTAAAAAATAGTTTTTTGCTCTATGGCCTGCGTGTGACATAAAGGAATAGACAATTCCGTCTATACCAGGGGCAGAGTCATGAACATGTTTTAAAACAGAGTTAAGCTCCTGCATAGAAAATGGTGCATCAAAAGGATCCTCTGAAGAAATGAGAGACGGCTGATTATATTCTGCTTCCGATGGTACATACGGAGGGGCAAGTTTATCAAAGAACCTGTCAGCAGTCCCTCGGGGGATGGGAGAAGAAATTGAGGGGGAACATCCAGACCTAAAGCGGTTGATCTTCTTCCATACAACTGATAAAGGAGTGGAGGGGGACAGAGAACCGCAAAAGTCGGCCCAACCGGCACGCTTCTTCCTTCGCAACAACCTTTTAGATTTAGCGAGGGCCCTATTAAATGCTATTAGGTTATCGCTAACCATCGCCTCGTTATACACCATCTCAGCATCATCCCTTTCCCTTATGGCTGTTGTGCATTCTTGATCCCACCATGGTGGAGGGGGAATCTTCCCACGTGCTGAGTTTTTAACGGGGAAGCATGAGTCTGCACTAGCTGTTATGGCAGAAATGAGGTTATTATAGCAGTTTGACACATGGGAGGAACTAAGAGAATCAGGATCATGGGGAATTAAATTTGGAAGAATATCAATCTTGTCCTCCAATAGTGAGGAGTACTTTGACCAATCAGGTTTGGATAAATTATACCTCAAAAGTGGAGGGTTTGATTTTTCTAAATAAGTCTTTTCAGCTAAAGAAATTATAATTGGGTAGTGGTCACTGCCATGTGACAAACTGGTACACTCCCAATGACAAGACGCTGCAATATCCAGTGAGCAAAAGGTGAGATCAACACAACTTTTATTCTGACCAGGAAGAGACCTACGGGTTGGGCAACCATTGTTTAAGATACATAGGCTAAGGTCATCTAAGATTTCAACAAGACCTTCCCCAAAAGAGTCGCAACGTTCAGAACCCCACCTGAAGTGATGGCAGTTGAAGTCCCCCATGACAAGTACAGGGCCTTCTATGTTTTCCAAAATACGTTTTAAAATTGGAAGGAAACTTTGATGAGGGTGAGCAATATAAACGGATAAGAGGGTTATACCCTCTACCCTACTAGCCACAATACTAATATCATCACCTAGAGGAGGCAAAGATACTACCACAAGTGGAACACGATTGTTCATGCAGAGAGCCGACCCGCCATAGCCGTCAGATCGGTCGCATCTGAGAATATTAAAGGAAGGTACACGGAAACTAAGACTCGGAACTAGCCAAGTCTCAGCAAGGGAACAAGCTAAAGGTTTGTATTTATTCAAAAGTAATGTGAGCTCGTGCTTCTTATGCCACACGCTCCTCACATTCCATTGAAGGACCACCAATCGAGCCATTATTATGGGATGAGAGAGAGTTAATAAGTAAAGTAGCAACGTTGGACGGTAATTGAGTTTTATTTGAGGAAGACATTAAAGTCAACAGGAGTTTACTGAGAAGTTCAATAATTGAAGACAAGTTTTCAGAAGATTCTGTTAGTTGACTATTGAGAGCACAGCCATTAGACTGGGAAGATTGGGGAGTGCTAGTAAGCTGCAGATGAGCTGTTTTATCATAAGAAGGAGAAAGGGGGGCATGGGTCTTTGGCTTAAGAATTACAGTTTTGCGAGATGACTGAGACTGTGGTTTAGCAATGTCTGCATAACTACGAGTAGAAATGGGAACAGTTTTGCTTGCTTCTGAATAGGACATTACTTTCTCAGCCATGATAGTTTTAATTATCTTCTGCCTGCTGTACTCCGGACATGCCCTGCTATTAGCAAAGTGACTTCCAGAGCACAACACACAGAAAGCTTCGCTCTCAGCAATGCTACAACCATCACCGGGGTGATCATTGCCACACTTGCTGCATCGGGGTTTGGAACGACAGAGAGATTCAACATGACCAAATCGGCAACACTTGCGGCATTGAATGGTGGGATAGACATACTGTTCTACAGTTAATGATGTATAAAAACAGAATATTCTTTTTGGTAAAACTTGGCCATCAAATGTGATGACACAAGTTTCTGTGGGTCTGTATTCAATTAAACCATCTTTGTTAACCTTTCTATTCAATCGCCTAACTTTTAGAATTGGACCACAGCCTACTGGAACTTTTAAATATGTCAGGACTTCCTCTTCCGAGAAGTCAGTAGGGATGCCACTTGCAACACCCATACGGGTTATGTTAAAAGACGGAATTATAGCCTCATATAAATTTGTACCTAAAACTTTATTAGAGATAAAAGCGTTTGCATCCTGAGGGGATGAAAATTCAACCGATACACGATTTCTACCGACTCGCTTGACTGCAATAATATTGGAGAAATTTTGATTAGACAAGAACCGTCCAAATGTAACAGGGTGTAGGGTCGTTCCAGAGTTAGGTTGAGCTTCCTGACGGGAAACGTGTACTAAATAAGGTCCTTTATCTGTGACTGAGTACCTAACACGGCCTATTTGGGTTTTCGGTTGTTTGGTAGGGCGATTAGATACCTCATCTTCATTACCGGGACGTTTACGGGAGTTAGAATGGGAAGGAAGGAATTGGGACTCCAGATTGCAGACCACATCTGCCAACCGGCTTAATGAGTTGGGAGTGGGACTTAAGTTAGAGGGGGAAAAGCCGGAAAGGGGTGTAGTAGATATATCATCAGGAGGGTCGGGGGGTTTGTTTTTATCCATATTCATATTGAATATGGATAATGGTGACCACACTAGTTACAAAAAACAAACACTAGACAAACCTGCTAGCAGGTGACAACGAACGCACACAAACAAACACAATAACAAGTCGCAATAATCACAATAACACTAAAAAAACCGAAAAAAATCTGAACACACGTGTTAACCAAAAGCACACTGTGGCGGGAATCCATGTCAAACTGTCATCTGGCAATTCATCAACAGTCAGTGTCGCTGTTGCTCGTTTCACACAGCGCTTTTAATCTGTTTGTAACTAAATACCTTATTCATAGATCAAGCGCTGAGAGTGCTGAGCGTTGTCATTACGGCACACTATACCTCTGCGCAAAAAGACTTGGCTGTATGAGCTATTGCCCTTTGCCTACACCAAAACGTCAAATTGGAACAAAAATAATGGCGCCGGGGAATATGACCAAAGTGAATTACTTTTTAAAATGTTTTCGAAATTAAGAAGTGTCCGTTCTATTGTAATAATTGTAATGTAAATCATAAAAAAAAAACTAGTAATTACTGTAAAGGTTTCATACGTGTTGATTCATAGGCCATTTTTAACAATGTTCTTTGCAAAATTCCTTTAATAACGAAGCTGAACACTAAGGAAGGATTTTTTTAAATTCACCGCTAAAGGTGATAAATAAGGGATGAAAATTTTTCTTTTTGCCGATGGGAAACCCAATGGAAAATCGCACAGGTAGTAAATAACACAAATGGAGAAAATAGAAGTTCTACAAATAAATATAAAGACAGATCGCACCAATTATCCCATAATGATAGAAAAATTTCCCAAATTTACGTACACATGCGGTAATAATGTACCGAAGATTGACTTAATCGTTAGACTATTGAAACCAGTATAGGCATAACATTTTAATTATTTGAACAACAAAGTACAGCTTGATTGCGACGCCCACAACGTTCCCTTGTTTACACTTACGTACATAATATTATGATGGGTTTATTTAGCATTAAATATCGATGTAACTTCCAGTCAATATTCTAGACTCGCTGACATATCCTAATAGAAGTAGAAGTCGCCTTTCTATTGTAAACAAATGTTACCGTGAACACTTGTCTCAGGTGAAGTGAGCTGTCCCCATCTTTGTTGTTTAAACTATTATTCTCTGGACTTTAGGTATCTTTACTTTTTTTGAACTGCAGTTTTAATGTCCCAGTTTCTAAATAATTATAGTTATGGTTCTTTCAACAACGGCTTTTTGGCAACTTCGGTCCGATATTGTTAAAAGGTTACTGCAGTCCTGTGGTTACAAGCCAAACCTCAAACGATTGCGAAACAGTGCTGTTTGTAACACAACGCCTCAGATCAAGATGAGCGAGTATTTAAATAAAGTTGTACATTATCATACCTTGTCATACTCATTATATAGCACAGTTTATGAACAAGCCTGATTCATACGTACTTGACCGATGTGCACAGTGTTTTTTAATTGGTTTGGGCGTCAAATGGGTCCTTATTTACTTCGGGGGGGGAGAAATGTTAACTTACTCGTATATCAGTTACGATTTTTTTTTTACAATAGGTAACTTAGGGCACTTTTAGGCAGGCACTGCTTTGGGTTTAAAATACACTTTAAAAACATATAGGTACCTAGTATAGTCACATACGCATTTATAGCACTTTGAATTTTTATTGTCAAGAGCATCGACGTTACATATTGCAAACATAACTAGGGTCTAAGGAACCCCTAATAAGCTCCGTTAGCAGCTAGGGGAACTTATGGGGTTCTTCAACCAGCTAAGGCCTAGATGATTTGGTATTTTTTTGCTTTATTTTGGTCAGTAGGTTTCTAAAGTCAGCCCAAAAACCGCAAAAAATAACTTGATTATAATTGAATTGAATTTGAATAATTTGATTTAGGGATAAAAATAAAAATGAAGAAGACTCCGAAGCTACGTGACACAAACATGAATGTATACCTCACCTTTAAAGGAGCAGAAATCATCACCTAAGTAAATGATTGTTCTAGCTTTCAATGAATACTAATTATTAGTCGTTTCCGTTACTTCAAAACAAATGGCGATTATTCTATCCGCGTGCAGTAATTAGTATGAGTGGTTCATGCAGGCCGTTACTTTGAAGGCTGGCTCTGAGCTGAATGAAACAGTGGGCTGGTTATCTTACCACACAGGTTGAGAAGGTCATGTGGCGGAAACCTGTTACTGTTTACATGACATGGAATAATAATATATTATTGGAGTTTTCTTGTGTAGGTAGTCAGTCTTCCTAGTCAAAGAGATGGATGTTGAATTGTCTGCTTATTCTTTCATATCTTTAACACTTGAAAGTAATGAGGGCTTGTGTATCTAACCATTTCGTTCAAAAAGCCCTCATTTGTGTCTTAATTAACCAAAATGTAATTTGAGTTTGATCTTTCGTACATTTTCAAACCAACTCATGCCAGTCTCTATGCAGAGTTATTAGTTACCTTTGCTTTTTATTCTTCTTCAATAATTTCTTGAACTTCAATGTTATTTCTCTTTTTGTTATGTCCTTCAGTAATCGGCTAAAAATACCTTGAACTTGGCGACATTGAGCTTGAAGTTAGTTCATCATTACCTACCACTTAGCGGTTTGACTACCTAATAAATACTTCATCACAATAAAAGTAACACAAACAACAGGTATTTCAAAATAAAATGAGACCGTGTAACCACAAATATTACGTGATCTCTAAAAGCGATCCTTGCGCTTGCGGCCGAACGGATGGGTGGGCGATTATCAGAAACGAGTGATGTCATCGTTTTAAACACTACCGCTCTGTGGGATGTAGACATTGAATCAGTTTCGACGGCCTAGGCTTAAGGTCTTAGGCCTTTTACGAGTAAGACCTACGCTACGCCTACTTTCATTTTAAGCTCCAAAATATCATAGAAGAGCTGTTAGAACGTTACAATATAAAGCGACGAAAGAGTACTGACAACATTTTGTTGCAATGTCAGTAGCTTAGATCATTTCTTTAAAGTAGGATTGAGCTAAGGCGATCACAACGTTACCTTGTTTTGTTGCAATGTCAGTAGCTTAGATCATTTCTTTAAAGTAGGATTGAGCTAAGGCGATCACAACGTCACCTTGTTTAGGATTGAGCTAAGGCGATCACAACGTCACCTTGTTTTGAACTTTGAGCTTTAATGTTTCAGTTTTTGCAAGTAACCTAGAACCTAGAACAATCTTATGTGTATGCACAGGTATGCACTGAGCAAGCGTTCAGAAGAAGAAAAAGTTGGTGAGTTACTAATAAGCCTCCCTAGACCTACTTTCAAAATAAACAGTTTTGATGCAGCATATAAATAATATGAAAATGAAAACATCAACTCCAGATGCATACGACGCACCTGCGAGAGGCGCAGCCTAGAAAACCCCTTTTAGGGTGACCTGCAATAGGTCACGGCTTGATTGATTTATTACGTCAACTTTTACGTGATATACTATATCTAGCAAGCTAAGAGACAATTTTTTTTTCCTCCAGGTCAGTATGGAAATCCAACACCATAAACAATTGTACAAGGCGAACGAATTCCTTAAATTCAATCGGTCCTATATGGCAGTGTGTCAAGTATTTAGTGGCCGTAATGTTGTATTTTTATGGACCTTATCGAGGCCGTGCGACTCTCGGCTCTAATTACGTAATCTACAATGTAACACCCTGGAACGTGCTCCTCCGGGGATCAAGAGACGAAGATGTTGCCCAGTTACTTGCAAATGTTCTGAATCCCTCTAATATAATCTTGCCATTTGATGCATCTGCATTGATTCAAGTTCCATAAGGATAAGTGGGAATGAAGCTATCACCTCTTGTTCCAAGAAGGGCACGGAAAAGAGAACACAAAAATTAAACAAGATCCACAGTAAAAGACCCGTTACTCGACAGGGGTTGACCTCGAGCCATCAATAACTGATAATCATCTGTGACAGGTTGTTTCTCTTTCATCCTTTGGTGGTACATTCTAAAGACTTCGGTACTATTCGCAAGAAATCAGAAAACAAATGGTGGGACCCAATTTCTTCGCAATATTCAATTGTTTAGCCGTATCAGCGGTTTGTTCCGGTTTTTCAACAATGGTGGCCTGTCATTGTCCAGTATCGGCTTCATCGCTGCCACCGGCCATTGTGCACCCAAAACCACTTTTCGATACATTATTGTCTTAAAGATTATCTCATGGAGCATTTATCTTTTTAAGATTATTATCTCATGAATCATTAGTTTTATCAGTAGTATCTTCAATAAATAGTGATGGTTTTAGTTGTATTCCAAATCAATAGGAGTTTAATGTGTTCTGATCAAGTTTTAGGCGGTATTTTCTGTGATCAAAACTATAATGACAAATAGTAAAACGACCGATAGACAAAAAAATATGTCGGTCGTTACACGTAGCCATAAACGCTGGCTGTCGAAGAACAGGCTTTTATCGCATCTTAATAAATAACACACTTAGACTAATTAGACTCGTATTTGTGTATTGTGGCATCGCTTTCTCGGAACGCGTTTCGATAAGTGTTTTATCTTTTAGGGCACGAAAGCCTGCGGGAGAGGGTTGAGGGAGGAGTAGGAGGTGCGCGCGCGCATCCCACGGCGGTCGGAGATCCGGCGCGGGTCACTCAGCGGCCCGCAGTGATCACTCGGACACCGACCGCGCTGCACGCCACGTCGACCCAAGCTCGCACGCTCAGAGCCGCACCACGCGAAAAAACACAATAAAACCAATCGACCCCGAGTGACCCCAAAAGTGCATACCGAGCGGCCGACACGAACGAAACGACTTCGCGAATACACGGAATAAAAACAACTAACACTAACGCTTTGCAGTAACACGTGAGCTTTATTAACTGTTAATATAAGTTATAATTAACATAAAGGTGGAAATTAAACTGTGCACTGGAAGATATCTGAGTTTAGAGCGATTGTTTAAAATTTTAATGGTAACGGGCGAGCTGTGTTAGCGGCCGGTGGCTGTGCTCAAACACAGGTAAGTTTGACTTAAGTTTTAAATTACGATCTCATGTTTCGCTCAGCTGAGCGCTACAGATGGCGGGGTATTTGACAGTTGTATTTTTTAAACGTGTCCACGCATAAATTAAGGAGTAGGCTCACGTATTCATTCAGATACAGCCACATTTTTCTTTAAAGTTTGATATGTTTATGTTACATGAGTATTATCGACGTAATGATTCAATGTTCTAAGAGTTGGTGATTGTTTGCTTACGTTGGTGTTTGTCTCTCCAGCGGAATGCGCCGGCTTTGTCCCGAATGTGTTTTGAACTGTTGTCATCATAACAAATATCTTTGCGTCTAGGTGTGCGGCGGCAGGTTCGGATGCTCTTGTTTGCACACCTGCTTCTTGGATTCTTGTACCTACTTTATAATCTTTGGCGTCTCATATATTACCCTTTATCTAAGGTATTCCATAAGTGTGCCCTCAGTAGCTATGAATGTTTGTCCGACACTTGGTCGTTGTAATCCTAAATAAACTCGTTGTGGTCTTTATCACCTATTTTGGTGGACACACACAAAGCTTGTGTGTTTGCCTTTAGGAGGTAACTCTGAGTCATCATCAAGTTCTTTCAGTTTTTATTGTTTCTCTGTTCCTTTATCTTTGTCTCCATAATTTTGAACTTAGACGGAATGATGTTCTAGACTTGTACATTAGTCTCTAGTTTTTGTCTAAAAGACCACCCTCATTTAGATTCATTCCAGTTACATAGTTCAGTTAAAAACACTTTATGAGGGATAAAAAAGTAAGTTCAAATAATTCTGAAATGACATACATGTTATGACATGAGTATGACTTATGAAGACACGAAACCAAAACATACACATAATTCAATAAAAAACGTTTAACAAAAAACCACCGACTTCCAAAGTCGGTTGTTTTTTTTTTGTAATAAGTTTTTAGTTTTCAGTTTTTAGTTGTGGTACCCCACACAAATTCGAATACCATTACCTGCTATGTAAATAACAGTGACAGGAAGTTATCATCATATCATCCATATACGTATATACTAAGTGGGAAAAATACGTTTTATTGAAGCTTACTCAAAAACTATCCAAGCAAAGTTAATACAATTTATATGGGACCAATTCGGAAGCATACCCTTTCATACAAAAAAATAATTTTCTTGAATAAATCAAAAAAAAATCGGTCCATAATTGACGGAGAAATCGGCGGACATACATTAAAAAAAAAAAAACAAAACATACATACGCGACGAACATATAACCTGCTCCTTTTTGGAAGTTAAAAAATACGAACATCCAAGATAAAAAAAAAACACAAAACAATGAGCACTGCAATGAGTTAAACTACATCACCCAGGTATGACATTCATAAGAATAACGATGATTCGTTTAGTGTTAAAGTAAAAATCACGACTTCTACAATATACCTATATTAGACGGACCGTAGTCAAGAAAATATATTCAACTACATATGATGAAATCGAAATCATCAAGTCTCATGAAACAGAAACAGGATTTGGTGATGGTTTACACTGTCAAACACTGTTGTTTGTGCAATCAACTTTACCTTGGGGAACCCCTTGATTTGGTCAGATCAAAGTACCTACAATATCGATGGAAAGTTGAACAAAATTTTGTAGAAACTCCCCTCATATTCTTAAACAAAATTGATAATTTTAAAAGGACCACTGCGGACTATACGTACAATACATCTATAAGGTAGTCTGCCGTACGTACATATAGCGTACCTGTGCGGCGGGTTGCAATCAGGTTCTGGTTTCTCGAAATAATCTTACGCGATGTTGAATAACACCGTTCCCACGCAGCTATTATTAAAGGAGTTAATAAAACAATTATAGAAAATAATAATAAAAGATTCCGTGTTATGAATGAAAGTGAATTTGATAAAAGTGTTTTGGAATAGTTCCTCAATTTCAATTAAATATTGAAATAATAAACAGAAGAATTCCGTTGCTTTTCATCATAACGAACTCCTTTTTAAGTTGCGCAATATCAGAAGACCTTCAGTCCTAACCACTAACCACATGTTATGGTAACATTGCAATTGTAATTATATAATACTAGCTGTGCCCCGCGGTTTCACCCGCATAAGTCTCGATCCCGTCCGAAAATCAATATAAAAAGTATAGCTTTTTCCTATGTCCTAACCCAGGTTATGGTCTATATACGAGTACTCGTATGTACCAAATTTTATCCAAATCCGATAAACGTTTTAGCGTGAAAGCGTAACAAACAAACTAACTCACTTTCGCATTTATAATATTAGTTAGGATGTAATCAAAGCGTCAAGTTGAATCTATCGAAAGTCTTACTAAAAACAATGTTAAACAACTCTACTGTCGTTATTCAATCAGAAAACTCATCATGTCCTTGGTAATGATATGTTTATCGACGTGTTCCCAATTTATTTTTGTCTTCTATTAGCTTCTTAGTCATAATGCAACCATAACCAGGACAAAAGTCTCGTGAGGATGGTTTTGATATGGTTATATGTACATATATAGGAGAACATTAAAGAAACGATGGATGGGTGGATATTATATGACAATAGACGATATAAAAAAAAAAGGTAGTGGTAGGTATTGGGATAAGGACAGGAAGATAATGGTGATGATAAACAGTATTCTCGACTAACAGCCTTCTTCGGTGTCAAATTCTACGAAACGATTAAAACACAGTTGAAGGTTTCATTTCTATTATCATTTTTTTCAGTGTATCGCAAAATTTCTTCAACTTCTACTTACGCTTGAAACAACACCCGTTAAGCCTTATTAATAAAAGTAGTAATTATAATAATTACAGGTGCGATGTGCAGGCTATACACGATGAACATGACATCATCTTTCTCAATTCCAAGGCTTTGCTTTTATTAAAATATATTGTTTACTTTGAATGTTTTGAGCATTCACTCAAATGGAACCAATTTGTTTTCATGTGTTCCCTTTGAGTGCAAAATATAAGATTGTAGTTAACTGTGCTAGAACTAATATTGGCTCAACATTGCTACTCTTTCTATGTTATACTTTGACTCATGTTTGGATGTTTCATAAGTTCTTCAATGAGCATCTTCACCTTTTCTACCAATAAATGTGTTGTGTAAGACAGTCATCATATTCAATTTTATACAAGCCTACTTACCTACCTGATTTTCCTTTTGGAGATGGACTAGGATTTCTATTCTCTACGTTTTTTGTCCCAACGGTAGCTACCGTAGGCATTACCTATCGTATGAATGAATTTGTCAGTAGATAGGTATATGTACCTACTTGTTCAACTCTTTCATCGCTTTAATATAGCGTGAACACAGCTTTAGAAGTGTAGATTTTGTTTTCAATATATTTGTCTGTCTGTCTGTGTGCATATCGACTGGTTACACGTTGACCGTGACATATTCCTTGCATACAGACTATAGTGATTCAACCATATTGTTGATTTTGCATTAAATGTCGTAATTTCTTTTTTTAACCAACTTCGCATAAATCTCCACATATTTTGTATAATTTCGAAGCAAATATTTTCATGCTGCTTTTATTATAATAATCTCAACCTATTGGGGGTCGAAAAGATGTTTTAAAACGTTCGTTTTCTTTGTTCAAAGTCCTTTAGGGGTCCATGTTTTCAATTGAATTTCACAACTTAGTAAGATCTGCGTTAGCAATTCTCCTAACTTAGGGATCTTCCTTTTAATTTTCGATTAATCTGAAAGCCTTCTCCGAATGATAGCAATATGCCACATTATACCTACGAGATCAGTTTAGTTTTGCACAATAGCCGATAGGCACATGTAACCTTTGCAGACAGTGTTTATCTCTCCTAGAAGACATGTCGCAAGATGTCTAACGCAACAGTTATCACTGCACGAATGCACGTGTCTATCGCTCAATTAACGATATCTTCTTGTACACAGTCATCACGCATATTTGGGTTTTGATTCGTTGTTACATTCATTTGAGGTGAAGCTTTGCTGCGATATCTTTGATGGGTGACCGTATAACACCATCCTAAACACCGAATTATAATGTTTGTCTAGCCATTAGAAGGTATAATGTCTTGGCAGATGGATACCCTAGTCGTACCTATTTCCACGTGAGGTTGAAAGTCAATAAGCAAATATTTGAATATATTTGATTTGGACCGACTGTAAGTAAGCCTGCAACAATGCTGGCAACGCAGACGAAGTCGAAACCAGATAGAAAACCTGCCATGTGGAGGCAAAGTAAATCTTTTGTACATGTGGGAAACCTAAATCGTAATCGTCGTATTTGTACTAGCTTCATATTTCTGACTGACCGACCCCTTGACAATTCAAAAGTGCCTGTAATTGGTTTATTTGAAATAAATGCTTTGAGTTTGAGTTTTGAGTTTGAGTTTGAGTTTTAATGGTAATAACCTAAGTAGTAACCTTGAAGAACATCTGAAATGAAAGTTGATGTTTAAATATTTGAATTTGTGACCCCATTGAGGATCCAAATCCTCGCACAGAACCCACTTTGTCCTGACATACAACAGTATGCATCCTATTACTAGACTAACGACTATTTAGCCACAAATTGTACCTAATTGAGCATTTTAATAAATTAGCACCGTATCATGTCTAATTCGATGCATGACATGTTGAGTGTGCTCAGCTGCCGATACCAGGAGTACCTGATAGTGCGTGGGTCGAGTTTACCTATTGATATTGTATTGGGACGTGACATTTGTCTAGTTTATTACTATGAGTCTATTACTAATTGCTGCTGATATTGGCTATCTGTGTGTGTTTACTTAGTAATTCTTAGGTGGACATAATAATATGAAAAAATATTGTTGGGAAATTCACAACGGACTTAATACGATAATTTATTACGAGCTTTTCTTTTTAAATTAAGAAAATCTTTATTTTATTATCAATTTAATGTGAAGTCAGTTAGCCTATAACCAGCGGATGATCAAGACGCTTCCAACGATACCTCATTTGTCAAATTATGATGAGAAGTATAGAAGATACGAGGGAACAGATGAACATACGTATGTACCTACTTACATTCTGTATCAAAATCATAACCCTCCTTTTTGCTTCGCCGTAGTGGGTTTAAAATAACCTAAATAAATCAAATAAGAACCCATCATACAGATAAATAAATCAATTTGTTTACTTAGACATCAAGCTAACCCAACACGAACAAAATTAAATAACTTTCTAACAACACAATTAGTATACAATGAAAGACCCCATCGCCGAGAGACAACCGTGGTAAGTAGCCATGATGGCAGCCGTAAGAAATCCGCACGCTTCCCGCCTCGGTGCGCAAGCCCAGGCTTACGTGCGATCCCATGGTAATAATGGGCCCATTAGTAAGCTGATGAGCTTAATTTAATAGTAGCTCAGCGAGGAATGAGCGAGTTGAGCTGAGCTATGTGACGTTCATTAAATGTATTGAAGACTCAGTTTTGAATTTGGATCATTATATGGGGACGATTTTAGGACATTTAATTTTTTTTTTTTTTTAAACCGGACGGTTGCGTGCCAGACCACGCACAATAAAGGGTTCGGTAGTTGGGATTAATTTATCCTAAGAACAAACTTAACTTTGTAATAGTTTAAAAAACGTTCTCCGATACATCGATATACGTCACGGTCAATTCTCCAACTGCAAATGTAAGTTTGTAATCGCAAAAACATTATAAAACTACAAATTAACGTTATAAATTTGGTTAACTAAGTACTTATCAAAATACGTATGTCGAATATTACGTACTAGATATTAATTTCAACTTGATATCTCCACGCGTTTCTGAGAAAAAGGGTGTTGACAGACACACAGACAGATGGCCCGACGGACAACGAAGTGATCCTATGTGGGTTCCGTCTTTTTCTTTTGAGGTACGGAGAGCCTTTAAAAGACGTATTTTATATGGAACTTTTCACTTTTTGTATGGAAAACATGAAAAAATATTACCTACATGTTCACACATGTTAGGGGTTTATGGGTTTCATAAAGGGGTTCGAGATTTTCATTATTTTTGCGATAGGACGCACCATTTTCGAGATATAAGCTAAAAAATACAGTACTGTTTTTGCACGTCGAGATGTTGGTGTGAATTTTAGTTCATGACAACTTATTTTATCCCCACACCTTTTTAATCGCGATTAAAAATTGTTAGAATTAGTCTGGTTTGGTATTTTACAATCAAAATTTTAGGTGAAAACTTTCAAATTCAGAATAGCAAAATTGCCATTTTCACTGTCAAACTAAAATATAGTTAAATTGTGTCAGTTTAGTCTATTTCAGAATGGGAAATCGTCGTTTGACAGGATTCGAGGACAGGCCGCGGCGAGTGCCAGAAACGACTAGATTATATAGAAACAAAAACAGGCTACCCGAAACTGAACTAGTTAGACGAGATTAATTATTTAAAAAATAATTTAAATTTAAAATAAATTAATATTATTATTACCTGTTTAGAATTTTTCCCAAGTGCAAAAAACACCCTTGTCAAACGTCTTTATTTTGCGTAAAATGAGTTATTCCAACTGAAATTATTGAATAAAAATTGGTAAAGTACTAGTTGGTAAACAAGTTATTGTTTAAACGTTCACTTGCAAAACATTAGGTTTGCGTTACAATTATTTGGGAAGAGATTTTTTGCTAAGTAATAATTTGGCAAATGAAATTATGCGGAAAATTGTTTTCGATGAATCAAGGGAGACCCAGATTTTCCATTATAAAAAACTCCGCTCAGCTTAGCTCCGCTTCCACCGCTCATAGACAGGTTGACATGAAAGTACATTTATTACTACGAAACCCCGACACACTATGCACGGCGTACACGACATTCATTAGACAATACATGACGCACATGCGCAAGCGCAGCTACATGCCTAACATACTGAGTCTAGCGAGAATACTTTAAATATATTAATTTTGTTAGAAAATGCGAACTTACAAATTTTTTAAAGTTTGATGTGATTTTAAAAACGCGTCATAAAGACAGAAAACGTTCGTTAAGAGCCATCATACATGGACGATGTCAATGGGCATTTAAAAAGAAAAGCTGGTTGACCCATCAATTGATTTCAACTTCTATATTTTGCAACGAGCGAGGTACAACTTCCAAGAACTTGTGAACTGAAGGTCTATGAACTCGACAAGAAAAAGTTGCATATTTTAAACAACCTACCCTTAAAAAAAAAACATCGTACATTTTCCGCTTCCTTAAACTTTGTCCTTCATTGCTGATTTAGACCCACCGGCAGTGAACACGTTATCAATCGCACGTCTAACGCGAACATTACGTGTCATTACACGCCCACCATGCTGTTGCAACTGAATAACTGATGCAATGCCGATTAAACACTGCCGAGAACTTGCAGGATCCTCACCAGAAAATAGGCAAATATAGAGGATATTTTTTCAAAACTACCTACATAGTTTTGTTGATTCATTTACGCGGAAAATCATAGTACGATATTTTAAACCAGCCTGTAACTTATTGAGGCAAATATGCAGAATACCTACACAGGAAAACTAAAAACCGCTCTTCCTCCTCTCTCGTACTATGCTGTGCCCGACAGGTTCCATAATAGGGATGATGACTAAAAATATTTTTTTGTCCGTCTTTGAGATTATAAAAAAATATTGGACACGTATTTTTTCTTTTTTTACGTAATCTAAACATTACGGCGATACTTGAGGTAAAATGAGCAATGACGTCACGAGTATGTAGATTATATACATACTAGTAACGTAGCGACCCCAACTTAAAATGCGATTTATCTAAGTAATTTTTTATTAATATGATAAAGCAAAAATACGTGTCTAATATTTTTTTATTATCTGACTGACGGACTAATAATTTTATTTTTTTTACCCAGGCATCATCCCTATTATTTCATTAATTTTAAGTCTACTGTCTTGCCAACATTATGGCATGCAATAAAGAATTGAGAATTGAGAAATATAGGGGAAAAAAACAAATACTAACAGTTCAAAATTTATGGTACGCTTGTCTAAATAATCAACAGGCGTTTTTTTTTTTTAAATAAATGTAGAATACTTTGCAGCAAGCTTGTATTCTTTTGAATTTTTTTTTTTTTTTGTTTTTGATGTATCTATTAAATAATTAAATTACTCAGACTGATGAAGGATTAACTTGTTGTAGCTGCCCTATCCATTGAGGAAACTATTTGTCTTGTGACGGTATAATACAATTTAATTATGAGTTATTGTAGTATTGGTGACGCATTCGTCTGTTACTGGTTAATAATTATAATAATATCATTATAAAAAATAACAAATAACACTTTTTGGGAAAAATAGCGATATAATTTCCCAACCACATAAGGCAAAGCGACGAAAAGATTACGAAAATGAAAGAAATACACGAATGTTTGAATTCCTCATTATGAAACTGTATGCTGTAATTTTATTTAAAACAAAGTGCATTGACTTGACTAGCATCATACTCGTATTTGCTATCACTTATCAGTTTATCACATAAGTGACTAAGTTTTGTTTCATTCTATTGACAAGGATCGCGCTTGTCCGTTTGCTTTGACTGAGTCTTGCTGACACACTCTCCCTTATTTATAAACGTTGCTTAAAGGTACGAAATGATTAAACTTGAGTGTGACCACATTTTGTTGACGTTTATAAATAAAGGCGTATGCATTTTATTAAGTTAATGATCCTTTTCATCATAAGAAGTTCCTATACCTTTCCGAGCGGTATTAAGTACCTACTTAGTTAAAAGTACAACCTTTTTTTTTTTTGAGCGTGGGAAATCATCAAATGACTTCTCCCGCTCTGGGCGGAGCGAGAGGGCGTGTCAGACTTTTACTGAGTAAAAACCCACCCGTGTTCCTTCCGTTGCCTGTGTGCCGGGGCCGCGATATCCCTTTCGGACAAACCCGCAACCCCAGCAGGCATTGGTCCTTACGGACCCCGTCAGTTGGTGCTGACATCTCTTTGAGGCGCGCGTGGAACACAACGCGCCGTCGACCCGGGCCTGGTCCTAATCGGACGGCGAGCTACCCATTGCTCACCATCCGCAAGCCCGCGCCTACGGTGAAAGTACAACCCTTACATTCGTTTCTCAATAATAAATAATTAGACTTCTGGTTACGGCGTAGCGTCGTAGCGTAGTCGTAGCTCTGGGAGTGCTACGAGAATCCCTTAACTACTCAAAATACGAGTACGTGACCAAACTATAAAAGTTCCATACTGGACTCCACAATCCATGACTAGGCTTATTGTTCGGTGGATCTTTGGAATTGTGCTTTCCAGTAACTGGGTTGTAAAGGTCAGATAGGCAGTCACTCCATGAAAAATACTGGTATTTACTTGCATCTAGGTAGACTGGAAGCCGACCTCAACATAGTTGGGAATGAGGTTGAGATGAGATTTATGCTAAATCCCCATAAATATTCCAGTTTGCGCAGACCCTGTGTAAGGTGGCGCAGGATCATTGCCGCGGCAGAAACGCGACGATTAATATCGAACAGATGACGTCACCAGAGCACGCGCCGATCTAGCCATTAAATGGGCCCTGCCGTGGACTGCATTAGGCGGTTGACCATTTTGACCCTATTAAACACTGCTCTGCAAAAACAAAAAGTAAGACCACAATATAATATGATCATTACGTCAATACAGGCTATCTATGTAAATAAGGCTTCTAATTTATTGAACGAATTAATTATTTTCAGTAAATAAATGTTAATTTTCAGTCAATACCCTCATAAAACTTTGACTGTCCTACATTGATAACAGTATTTTTGTCAAGAAAGAAATTCCCTGCCACTATCAATAGTAATTAATGTTCGTTTTCTTTCTTTCTGTTATTTTATTTATTTGTGAATTTAAATACAACCAATATTCGTTGCTTAGCCGTTCTGGAATATTGTTTTTAATAATTTAAATATATCTAAGAAGGTGAGACAAACGTAATTCAACTATCACATCATTATTATACTTATGTAGATAGCAATAATAAGGGTAGGAGTAATATGCCCAGGGATGTCGACTAGGAGAGAATTTCCAAGGCATTAAGTCCGCCTTTGTCACAAAGATGAATAAATAAATAGGGCGTAGCAATGACAATGTCCAAATACTGGAGCTGGGATAGAAATCATCAATGGTGTTTTATTAACATAAAACTATTCATGTGTCGTGTCTACGTGATTGCAAATAATATCAAAACACATAATTGTATAACTTATTGCTTTGTTTAATATCAAAATATACACTTCAACCTACACACTGCTTGATCTCAAGTTAGATTTTTTGTCCTGTCTTTTGAATTACTAAGTTTATAATAAAATCTACGTAGGCGATGTCATTGTTGAATCATAATGCATAATTATGTGGATAATCTATTGAAGTGTCGAAATTTTAAATTATTTCACGTTTATTACAATTTACGAGTATATTATGTGTGTTCAGTGTAAAAACAGTTTTGTCTATTTCTCTGCCTTTTTTTTTAATTTTTTTTTGGGTGGGAAATCATCAAATGACTCCTCCCGCTCTGGGCAGAGCGAGAGGGAGTGTCAGACTTTTACTGACTAAAACCCACCCGTGTTCCTTCCGTTGCCTATGTGCTGGGGCCGCGATATCCCTTTCGGACAGACCCGCAACCCCAGCAGGCATTGGTCCTTCCGGACCCCGTCAGTTGGTGCTGACATCCCTTTGAGGCACGCGTGGAACACAACGCGCCGTCGACCCGGGCCTGGTCCTTATCGGACGGCGAGCTGCCCATCGCTCACCGTCCGCAGGCCCGCGCCTACGGTGGCCGGAAGTCAGCTTGTGACTCCCGACGCCCAGGGCGTCTCCTGCGGCGACTAGGGGCGCGAGGGCGTGCAGCTTCAATCTCCCTCGCGCGCTCCGCCTCCTCCTTCGCGAGCATAACTGCTTCGCAGAAGGAGGTGACGGCCTCCCATGCACTCTCGCTCCGGACCATGGCCTGAACCAGGGCCGGACGCGAGAGATCGCCGCCGCCGATCGCCTCCGTGAGGACACGGCGGTGCTCCGCCCAAGCCGGGCAGACCTCCACCGTATGCTCCACCGTGTCCTCCGGGCGATCCACACAATGGTGACACCCGGGCGTTTCCTCCCGCTTGATCCTGAACAGGAACCTCCCGAAGCAACCGTGTCCGGTGAGGACCTGCGTCAGGCGGAAGGTGAGGACGCCGTGGCGCCTCTCCAGCCACTCCTCAAAGAGGGGACTTACCGCCGCAATTGTGGCGTGCCCAGCGCTGGGTTGCGACAATCGCACACTCCATGCCGCCATGAGATCCCGCCGGAGCTCTGTCCGCTGTGCCGCGATTTGTTGCGGCAGCGGAGTTATACCCCGGCGTTTCGCCTCCTCGCGCAACTCCCACATGTGCGCGAGGACCTTCGCCTCCAGATCCCATGGCGGTAGTCCGGCAAGGAGGCTCGCCGCCTCGCGGGAGACCGTGCGGTATCCCCGGACCAGCCTGATGGCCATGACCCTTTGGGACGCGTTCAACCGCTGGGCCGGTCGCAGCCTCAGTGAACGCGCCCACACCGGTGCCCCGTAAAGGGCCATGGACCGCACGATCCCCGCGTAGAGCCTCCGGCAGGAGGCGTTTGGACCCCCTAGGTTGGGCAGAAGCCGCTTCAAAGCAGCCCCAGCCCTATCCAGTTTGGGAGCCAAACGTCGGAAGTGCTCCACGAAGTTCCACCGGGTGTCGAGGACGAGTCCCAGGTACTTCATCGTCGACTCGACACCGATGTGAACCCCTCCTGCCGTTATCTGGGAACCCGACAGTGGCGCGTTCCGAGGACCATAGAAACACATGGCCTCGGACTTGTGCAAGGCCACCTCGAGTCCCAGTTGCCGGATCCTATCGACGATTGTCGCAACCCAACGTGTCGCCAGTTCGGCCGCCGCCTCATGCGACCTCCCCTGCACCAGGACCAGCGTGTCATGTCTCTGCCTTACATACAAATTTTGCCAAAAATTGCAAAGTACTTTGCAAAAAACCGCCGCATCTGTGCTTGGACTTAGCGTGGGCGCGCGAGTGCACAGATCGAGCGATTGTTTCATATAGCGCCCCCGCGCCGATTAGCGTCGGCTCGCACTCGCCCGCCCGCCCGGACAAGTGTCGCTCGTCTGTGGCCCATCTTAGCCAGCGTAACGTTAGTCTCCAGGAGCAAGCAGCAGGAGACGCAGCCTCTGCTTTCGATTAACATTGGTGAGTGATAGAAATATTATGCTTAAAAGTGACAGGCTTTAGAATAGATCGGACGTAGGCACGTAGGTACTCAAGGATATAAAAAACAAAGAAAACCCTATGGAAAAGTTCGTGAAATAGACTATAAAATTATTTTAGTGTTAATTTAGAGTAAAGTGAAAAAATATCTTTAATTTCGTGATCAATCATTAGGGTCTTGGAAAACTTGGAAAAATTGCGACCATAACTTGACAAACATTAAAAAGTCTGCCCAGCTCGGAAGAATACCTACTTGAAAATACTTTTACAGGCGTTACCTCTGTTGTTCAGGCTAATTTAACAAGTGTTCTTTGAGGAAACAAACTAAAGTAGATTCTTTAGTCATGTATTAAAGGGCCTCTGAGTGCTTCATCACCATCTTTCTTAAAAGCTGGCGAAAACACCAGACTAATCCATGCCGGCGTAGGTTTCAAACCTTGAGTAATAATATAATGATAGGTTAAACAAAGATGTGAAGTGACATGAAAATTATATTCATCTTTTGTAAGGATCGCCTCACAAATTGAGAAAAAAACTGTTTTAAAATATATGAGTGTGGGTTTACTAGTGGGTTTAGCATTTGTCAGGTCATCTGCTACACAAATATTATTTTTATAATTAACACCTGAATTCTTTGGCCAGTTTCGGTTGAGTTACCATAACCGAATTCCGCCTGGTAAGATTATGTGGTGTTTTAGGAAACTGTAGAAGTCAGTTAACTTAGTATTTTTTGTATGACTTGCCATGAGGTACCTATTGTGTATTGTTCAATAGGCCGTCACTTTGTTTACCCGTGCACTATTTATCCTGATTGCTTGGCAATTGTCGACTCCTGTTAAGAACATACAACTTCGTTCTATGCTTTACTTCTGTTCAAAATCCAGGTGTCCCCCTCCAAACTCCTGCGCGTGTTTTTACTTACTTTATCCATTGGTTGTCTCGGTATGTCACGATATCTCCCAATGCATTGAATTAAGATATTTCTACTTAAAATTGCGTTTGACTCTTCGACTGATAGTTGGACTAACTCAAGCCGGATAACATTTACTGTGGTATTTATTGAAACTTTACCTTCTGCTGCTCCCATCGACAAATCATCAAAGTAACTATACGAATATGAGTCATCAAAATGATTTCGCTATCATATCTCACAGTCCGTACATTTTCCTGTTAATCGCCGTTTGATCACGATATGTATCGCACAGAGGGTCTTTATTCAAGATGGCGACAGAATAAGGCATGACTTCATCTCCTCAATGTCAGATGTCTTCCAAAGCAATAAACATTCAGCTACATTTACTAGTTTATTTCCTTTGTCGAGATTTATATTTTCTTCAGTGAAGTCATTCTGTCTGTTGTCGTTAACTGCGACTGGAGAAGCCAGCTTCCGTCTGTTGTTATTAGTGGTTTAAACTAATTACGTTTTGTATAAGTTCATGGCACAAGGCTTGAAAACATTGACTGCATTCTCTTCAGAAAGTAAGTAGGTAATGGGATGTTTTTGAATTTTCATCATCATGATGATTTCTTAATTCCAACCCTTCCTAATTCCATATATGCCAACCGAAATTATGTAATTTTGTACGTCAATTGTTTGATCAAAGAGTGTTTACCCAATTAGTGGATACTGTACTTCTGATTTCAATATATCTGTTTTTCAATTAACATCAGGTAAATATACATAATTACTACTAATTAGATAAAATCCAATTTATTTATTTTTCCTCATTGTTTTGTGGAACCACTGATTCACTTCATAGTTTCATTATTTAATAATTAATTATTAATTATTGACATTACTAGCAGCGCCCCGCGATTTCACCGCATAAGTCTCGATCCCGTGGGAATATCGGGATAAAAAGTATCCTATGTGTTAATCCAGGTTATAAACTATCTGTGTGCCAAATTTCATCCAAATCCGTTCAGTGGTTTTTGCGTGAAAGAGTAACAAACATCCATACATCCATCCTCACAAACTTTCGCGTTTATAATATTAGTAGGATTTACGAGTAATACCAAGAAATATGTTTAAACACAAATAAACATTGATTCGTAAAAATCATCGGAATTTATATTAGTCCTCACCATTTTATCAAATTCCCGTTATTTATCCTCTGAGGTAAATATGCAGCTCATTCTATATATGTAACTAGTAGGTAAAAAAATTGTATTGTTATGTACTATTTATTTATTTTCGAACAATCGTAAGTAATTTCATATTTTCCGTTATTTTTTTTCCTTATTTAAGTAGTCCACTCCCTCTTACATTTATCTAGGATTGGTTTTTGATCAGTATAACCAACTCACCATTCAGGCTTTTCACTAGTTATAACTGGTTTGGCCTTCCATATAATAATCTAAGACTCTTGCGTCCTCTGCTGGACATAGGCCTCCCCCAAGCATCGCCACTTCAACCGGTTTTGTGCTTTTCGCATTTGTGTTGTGTGACCTTGTGAAGACCACAGGAATCCGCTCTTGTATGACCCAAAATAATCAAAACCTGACAAAACATCGTGAGGAAACCGGCATGCCTGAGAGATATATTCTCGACGGCATGTGGAGCCAAGTCAGAGGCCCATGGGCGGCACAAAACTCTGACACCAGGTTCAGGAACTAACCACACGAATAAGAAGAAGATCAAATCCTGACTAGAAAGCAGGCTTACTTTCTTACGGAATACCAACTTTTGTTCTATAATTTTCATTATCCATATATAGATCATCGCCAATGTTTGTTATATGTGCATTAAAATCACACACATCATTTGTAGAGTATCTGATTTATATGTAATACATCTATCATTGTTTTGTTGTTCACTTTTGTCCCCTAAATAGACCTCCAAACCACCTTCAGACTGCATACGAGTATATAAGTTTACGTTAAAATTTAGGTCGACATTAAAACTGCAATTTTCATTGTCATCCCAAAAAGGAATTTTAAAACCATTGTTACCCCTCCTCCTGTGGAGAAAAGGCTTTACTTCAATGACGTCACTGTTCGCTAATCCTTGACACTAAAGCCTGAAACCTGTCCTTATGACTAATATGTATATTTACGCCAACATTTATAAACTACTGTCACAGTGCGCGTGAGTTGCCGATGTGTGTGAGCGCATTGAACAAACATTCGACATTCTGTCAAAGAAATTTATGTAAAACGGGCGGCTGTTTACATGTACCAGTGGTTTTTATAAAATAATATTTATTATAATGTAATTTTGTCATGTATGTATGTTGTATTTTGCAAATGATGTTTGTGAGTGATAAGTTAATTAGCAAGTGTACAGGAGTAAGTACATAAGTGTTTGATTAGGACAATGGATATGAATTGAAATACATTAGTGCTTCATTGATTTTAATTCAAGTAGGTAAGTAGGTATAACCTTCAGTAGTTTAATAGTGAAAGACAGGTCAGTTATTTAATTGTAAATCATTATGTGATCGATTTACCAATACTATTATGTCACCTTTTCATTTATTTTCTGTATTTAATTATCGTAAAATTGATTAGTTGAGATCATTATGTGAAATCCGACGAGCGCCAAGGAGTCGAGGAGCTCTTGGCTAATTAATTACAGCCGCGCGGATCGATCCATGAGGGTATGCTACGCTTGCCGGAGTTGGCCCGTAGATGGGTGACCATCTTTGCATACCGAGACTTCTCCGTGCCTCGGAAAGCACGTTCGCCGTTGGTCCGAGTTGTCATTCGTGGATCTTTCGTCACGGGTCGTCAGAAGCCCTTAAAGTCTGACAACCATTCTTACGAAGGGGTATCGTATAACCTAGTTACTGGGTTGTGGAGGTCAGATAGGCAGTCGCTCCATGTAATATATTGGTATTCAGCTGTATCCGGTTAGACTGGAAGCCGACCCCAACATAGTCTGGAAAAGGCTAGGCAGATGGATTGATTATGTGAACTCCGACGGAAAGCCGACCAGCATCCTAGCCCTGACAGTAAGGTCACGCCTCTTCCTCCTGGATATGTTATAACAGTAAGGTCACGCCTCTTCCTCCTGGATATGTTATAACAGTAAGGTCACGCCTCTTCCTCCTGGATATGTTATAACAGTAAGGTCACGCCTCTTCCTCCTGGATATGTTATAACAGTAAGGTCACGCCTCTTCCTCCTGGATATGTTATAACAGTAAGGTCACGCCTCTTCCTCCTGGATATGTTATAACAGTAAGGTCACGCCTCTTCCTCCTGGATATGTTATAACAGTAAGGTCACGCCTCTTCCTCCTGGATATGTTATAACAGTAAGGTCACGCCTCTTCCTCCTGGATATGTTATAACAGTAAGGTCACGCCTCTTCCTCCTGGATATGTTATAACAGTAAGGTCACACCTCTTCCTCCTGGATATGTTATAACAGTAAGGTCACGCCTCTTCCTCCTGGATATGTTATAACCAAACTACGAGTAAATACTCTTTAGCTACTCATAACCAAAAAGACATATTTCAAGAGGCTTTGATAATCACTGAAAACAATAATCATCTCATCATTTCCTCAAACTATAAAAATAATATTTCCCAATGTAGGTATGTACACGACTCTGCTAGGGCGCAGAATAGAATACTCTTTTATATACCTAAATGGTGTATAAATGGCGCAGCGAGCTCAATTATAAGTAGATTTTATTCCGGAAGGATACCTAGTGCTTTTTAAACGTCATACAAAAAATAGCCCTCAAAAAAGCCCAACCTCAACATTAACCGAGGTTATAAGGAGGACCCCTAGAACCTCTTAAGACCTCCACATATTAAGTTATCCAATTCCTTGTAACCGACCAACTTACCTGTCCCACTTACGTACCAACACAATGGGTCCCTCGGAGCGTGCACTGCGCAGCGCTGGTCAGTGGTCAGCTCGCGCAGACCGGCTCCTGTGCGCCATGCCGTGAAGGCTACCCGCGGACCGAGTGCGCGTGTGTAACAGAATGTAGGATGCTAAAGTTTTGATAGGGAAGAGTCCCTACTACTTATGGGTATACAGGGTAATTTGAGGGAATTTGAATCCGTTTCGGGTTGCATTGAAATGACACCCTTGATAGTTATGTCATAAGGAGGAGAATAAGAATTTGGTTTTCCTATACGATTGTGTCCACCTTCACCATGCCAAATCATACATTCAAGATTATCAATGTTTGGCAAACAGCTTTCACTTTTATAGGCGATAGATTTTTATGGCATTTTTCTCGACCTACAATTTCCTGGGCCTAATTTACACATACAAGAGCTGAAGAGAGGTCTTTTACTTTTCAACTGTAAGATTTAGCTTACTTATGTAGTTGGAACCAACTGTCATAGGATTTTAGAGCAGGTGAAACAAATTCACACTATCGAACCATGAAAGTAATACAGTCAACATCTCCCTAAACCAGAATCGTAATTGAATACTGAAGAGATGTTGAATATTTGGGTACATCCTGTGAAACTTATCCAAGTTATCTATTGTGTCTTATAACTTAAGTACTTATTACTTAAGTTATAAGACACAATAGATAAGTTATCTACTTGACTTACAGGTTAATGTGGCAGCTAATGGTAGGATGGGCAGTAAGAATGTGCTGCACCGAGATATTTATAGGATGGGCACTTAGTAGAACGGTCATGTGTTATGCAACAATAACGGTACAATGTCTAAAACTATGCGGCCCTAACACTGTTGGTCATAATATGGACGTAATTTAAAGTACCTACGAGTACTTGAGTTGTCCCAAATCTGCCATAATTACCTACTCAAATATGTCTGATAGAAATGCTACGATCAAAATCAATTTCATAACTTAAATTTTGTGAGAATTTACAGATAAAAATCTTACCTACATGCACACATACCTAGGTACATTGAAGTGCAAAATATATAAAGATGACCACAGTCGCTCGCGTTGCTTGCGTGTTGTTTTTGACTATGCTTGATCAGCCTACCCACGAAGTGCACAATGCAACTGTTTCACAAATTTTGCTGTGAAAACGGTCTCATATTATGTTTCCAAATATTACTATCCATCCAATATTGTGAACTGTGTCCATCTCATGTATGTTTTCAACTAGAAAGTCTAGCCGAGTCAGATGTAGTGCATATTTTGAGAGACTTATGCGACGCGCGCGCAAGCATCGCGTCGTCGAATTGCGTCTGGCAAAACATGCACTCTGCGCGTTCCCGGAACACAAACACTGAGGTATTTTATAAGATGTTTTGTTGTGTGATTTCACACTATAGATCTAGGAGTGGTACTTGCGTGTGAGGGAGAAAATCAGTCGTTTAGGGAAAAAAAAACTCCTTTGTTCTTTCTTTTTCGCGTGATTAATGACTTACCTGAATTTTATGCCGCCCATGTGCCTCTGAAGCTGTTTAAAAACAATCATAGATGTCGATGGCGTTGCATAGATTATAATGGTTAAATAACAAAAAAAAACATAGCATAACAGCACATCACATACCTCTATGACCCTCATACCAGAGATACGCAAAATTAGAATGAATGAATGCCGAAGCATGTATCGATTCTTCATGTCGTGGGCATAAATATTGTGGTTTATTAAAATGCAGTATGTTATGCAGTAGCAGACAATCAGGTTACTGCAGTAGTCATCAAGAGTCACCTTCAAGACCAATTCCTTCCATTCCACATAATTTTGCAAATTGATTATGTTTGTCATGATTAGGTGCCGTCCTTTTCATTTGTTTCAATCTGTTCATTTTCCATATTGTCTCCAGAATCTCTAGGATCAAGCGGTCCTTCCAGAGTCATTCATTTCAATTCACTGATTTGACTGATTTCTTATTACCAGCCATTGGCATAGTAACGTCTTTGAGTTGACCCCAGCAGTGTCACGGTCTCATGGTGCGGGTAAATTAACTCATATCTCCAAACTGCTTGTGGGCGGAACTAAACGCTTATAAGGCGTTTAGCTGCCGTATTAGCAGATGTACCAAATAAACTTTTTTTTATCGATCCTCCGAATATCTTCGCCTCTTTAGGAAACCTGCAATGATTTGGGAAGTTAATCTTTAAGTGGTTGCAGTAATGGTTAGTTTTGATCGGGATATTGTTTGAAACCCTTTCAGTATCTTCGCCAGTTTTGGTAACTTGTTTTTAATCCAGTTCTATTTCACAAAGTCAAGGATTGATTCTTGTTGTGTGCTTTATAAAGTATATTGTTCATTATTTTCAAACACGAATTTATCATTTGCACAAAATTTTGCGCCATATCGATCCACTGTTTGCACAGTTGCCAAAATTGCCCACGTCGTGGAAAATCATTCGAATCTTTTCTCCTTTCACAAAACAAAGCAAACATCTCAATATCAGTGTTATTATATGTGTAGGATTGTATATGAAGCCGTATTATTGACATCTCAATGATATTTGAGGCGCTCGAAGAATGCTCCACACGACCGCGAGACGCACGCGACCGTTCTATTCTTATAAACATTACTTAACTATTGACAAGATAATAAATCTGCCATTATCAATTATTTTCATATATCTAATTTCATTACTTTCTCTATCTTCGTGACTTTCTGCTACTAATATCACTATATAATAAATATCACTATTTTAAATTTTGGGAATACAGAACCAATCTGTGTTATTCTCGTAACATGCATCATCTAGCCATTATTCATCTTACTTTACACAAATCACATCTTCAACAGATTCTGAGACCTTCACAATAATTTGCCTTTACATACATTCAAGTTCGTCAAATATTGGCCCAACACATCCCACCAATCAATCAATCAATTGGCTTCTTTCGCCAATATCCAACGCCAACTTTGCCAAGCTATTGGTCACGTCCCACGGTCCGCTGAACCAGTTCGGTGCAGGACCTAGGTGTACTGGCCGTACAGTAAGTACATGTAGTACGTATACGTATAGCCTATACGATACTTGTTAGTTGTAGGCCTGTTTTATGATAACAGGTGGTGTTAGGATGCGCTCATGTACCACTTTTAGTTTGTAAAATTTTCAAGAAGTTTGGAATTTTGACGTGGATCTCTGGTAAAAGTTAAAAGATGCATTTTGTATTTCGTTACATAGATTCGAAAATAAAAGGGGAAAGGGTAATTATAAAGCGTATTCAATTGATTTCATGATATCCAATTCGTTTTAAACTAGCTGTAGCCGCAGTTAAAGTTGTTGAAATGACCAGGTCAAGATTTTGTATTGTTTACCAACACCAAAACAGTAGTTGTTAATTTTTGCAAATAATTTTAAATGTTCGCACTTGCCTATCATACTGTTACTGTAAGGAACCGTCCATTAACACTCGAACACAATTGATCATGACTGATCGATCACTGCGTTCACAGCCAGTTGGACAGACGTGGGCGGGTGATTCAACTAGTATACCTACGTTTGTTCGTTTCCTATATTACCGTTTACCAAGGTCACCGAAGGGATGACACGATTTTGAAAATTGGCACTTTTCAAATTCTTGGCTACTCACTACACTACAAAGTACACTTTCATTTTTTTCCACATCTTTTGTTTTACGTGAAGCGGTTGTCATTTGTTTTCAGAGTTTTGTTTTGAAGAGCCCATTGACTTGGATGACACAACACTTTTCCAAATTTTCAATTTCTTATTTTTTCTAGTTACCATAGGTATAGGTTGGTCATTTGTTTTTAGAGTTTTCAACTTTTCCACAACCCATTATTAATTTAAACATCCTTGTATGTGAATAATGTGATTTCATCTGTGACCATTAGCAATCAGTAAAATGATACTGCTCTAGGTAACTATTCTTTACCTAATGTCATCGCCGACGAGATACAAATCTAAACCACTTATTCAATCAACCCAGGTACTCAAAGTGTAAAATAAATACTGCCAAGGAAACGGAAACAATCCTAGCTAAGTTTGCACAGATAAAGCTAAGCCTGATCTCATGTAGGTACACGGAGTGACGTCACTCAGCGGAAGCGAGTAACTTTTTTATAGCATGTTACGTTATTGTAGTGCTAACATAGTGGGTAGTGCATAAATTGAACGATTTAAGAAATTATTGTTTTTAATGTTAAATTTCTGAATTGTAGTCATTTGTGGGAATTGTATAACCGCTAGATCTAGGCCGTTACTTCACTTGCAAATGCGTGTCTTACATATATTTCAGTAATAGATGTTTACAAAACAATATGCCTTCGATATTTAGAAAGACATTCGCGTCCAACACTACACTTTGTGTCAAATAAATATTTGTCATTTGGCACTAATTTGTAAACACATTCTACAATCCAATCCAATTCAATAAAATTTTAATTGAAAATTATGTGACCAATTTGAAAATATTTGTGTTCAAAGCTAATAGGGCTTACCTGCCTGACGTGTCAGCAAATTGAGCTTACCTATCAAAATTTTTAGAATAATGACAAGGTAATGTGTATTGTTGTTGTATGTATTATAAGTTTATAACTTATCGAATTACTGCTTGTTTATATAAACTATTATTATTTGATTATGAGCATGATGTTCTATCTATAAGTCAGTATGTCATTTAAGAAAACATGCATTATGCATTTAAAATACAAACAAATCACAGCTCGTGTTACTTCGGGACCTTCGGGCCAATTCGGGGTGACGTCACCGGCGCAGACGCATCCTCTGCAGCGCCTTGCTTTTGACAAGGTCGAACTAATGCCAATATGAACGACATTAATGTATGTCATCATCGGTGTCTGTCTATGTTTTGACTGGATTTAGTGTTAAATTAATTTATTTGATGACTTTTAAAAAGATGTCATTCTCAATGTCGTTTTTAATTTGTTTAAACAACTTGATGTTTTTCTACTGTAGAATTTGATCGATCTGTCTGCGTCCTGTGATGCTTTGCCAAATCAATCGAGAGTAGCTTTACTATAAGTTCTGATCAGCTATCATCAGCATCACCTATGAGTTGCTGCATTGGAATACTGGATAGGCCTTCAGCAAGTTATGCAACTACACCCGTATTTTCGCCTTCTCTTTCGCCAGTCATACCATCATCATCGTCATCACCAACTAAATGCTAAAGTTTTTTGTTATTTGGAAAATGATCTTCAACAGGGGTGGTTGTTTATATAACTAAGGTCCTAACTCCTAAGGCTTTGCATGTAATTGTAAATGCGCATATAAAATTGCGTACAAAATATTACAAACCACTTCTGTAGGCCTTTTGTATACAAATTGAGTGATATAAACTTTGGAGAGTGGCCAGCTCAGGCCATTGTGTGGACGCCATAATAAGTGGAGGTAGAAAGAAACAGCCGTTTTGTTTATAATTTTATATCATGGTTTAATAATAGACTTCCTTCGGATATGGTAATAGGGTCTTTTTATAACCCTAGAAGCAGTAGCAAGATACTGTACCTATTTGTTTTGGTTTACGATAAAGAGTAATTGAAACCATAAGATATTTTGACATCCTGGCTATGTTAACATAGTTAAATACTTTAACTTGCCTTTTTTTTTGTGGATATCCTTGAATCTTCCTATTACTGAGAGCTATTTCGAACTTCTTTAAAATAGTGCCATATAGTGACCCTTTTGAAGAAACTAAGGGATCTCCTGTAGACTCTAATCATACTATATGATAGATACCAGTCTATTACTGTCCAGAGAAGGACTGAGCGTTTATCACCACGCTTGCTCAAGACGTGTTGGCGATTTCAGACTTATATTATCTATAAGTCCAGGCTTTTTCACGATGCATTCCTTCACTTATGTCAGCGATGTCCAAGATAAACTTAGACAGATAGAATTAGATAATTATCATCCTACGTGATACAGACTAATATCTCCTGCTTTTACTACGTGCTAATTATTAATCTACTGGACCGAATAGGTTATCGTCTAGCGGTAAATTCAATTATAAACATTTGATGTAATATGTAAACAGACCGCTGCTCTTTGATCTTTACCTACTGCTACCATTTAGATTAGATCATAGATCCAATCAAAATTACTTGCAATTCTAAGACCGACAATTGCATAAACGTTTCCTGTGACATTTAATTAGTTAATTTAACATAAACGAAATAAACAAATTATTTAAATGCCAGTCTAAATCCGCTTCACCTTGAACTTCAAATTATTCCAGTAAAGACACGCGACTAGAATAAGTTAAACTGAAGTAACTTTCGCTTGGAAGTTTGCAAGTTTTTAAGGTAATTGTCACTTTCTTCTACAAATATACAATAACGATTATATTTAGTAATGTCTCACTCGGGTAATGTATTACCGTTTGTTCTGAAAGACTGACGCTAGTTTGGACCAACATTACCCTTACTTGAACGGTAATGTACTTCTTCCTATCTATTTTTATAGTCTTTCAAATCTCTTGGTTCACATGACAAAAATATTGCCATCCTGTTCAGGCCATAATATGCTAGGAGCGCTAAGATACAATGTATAGAAAGAAAACACGTAACAGAGTTTCCTTCTCAGAGACCAAAGTTGTTTTCTTGCTGCGTCATTCACAGCCACTACCCCAGATTAACACCATCAATATCCTGCTATACAAATGCTTTCACTCTCAAGTCCTCATCAATTATGCCCACACCCATAGTTTACATTCAGGGCGCGTAACTGCTACGCGCGTGTGACAGCTCTGCGCAAAGTTCTGCCGGTACCGGATACAAGATGATGCGTGAATCAGGTGACGTTCTCACGGCGGCTGTGTGGTTGACATAGTGATGAGGAGTTTCTCTGCTAAAATTGACTTATTTACCTGATTGGGGTTAAAAAGGCTCTTCCACTTTCACTTGGATTGAAAGACGAACTAGCTGGATAGTTCGAAAACAATAACAACCGGTAGCCTGACATAGGCGATCTGTCATTTCACTTTTCACACACAAAGGGGGTGTGAGATTGAATCTCAGCAGGTAGAAGGTCTTTTACCTTGTGTATTTTAGGTGGTATTAAAGACCTTTTATCTTTAATACCTGCTACTCTAATCTGAAAAAATGACAATGTTCACGGCTTTTCAAGCTTCAATTATAGGCGTGTTATGTCATTGAAAAGGGTCAACCACTTTTAGTGCTTATTACTTGTCTATACTGGTTGTCTTATCTGAGGTGACTTTGTACAGTAAACATAAAACTTTGATATTAATTACTTGTTATTCATATTTTTGACTACATTTCGATTGCAAAAAGTTTAATCCTCCGTCCAATAATCAGAATGGCCGAACATCAATACTTAGGAACCTGTTCACGTATTAATATTCGTTTGTCGTAAGTTCATGTCGTTCGCCTTCCATTATGTCACCGTGTTACACGGATCGTGATCATAGACTAGACAGGCCGAAGACGGCGCAAGAAAATAAAATTTTATCGTTATTATTTATTAAAATGTTCAAGCTCGCTCCGCTCACTCTTGCTCTTGCTCTTGCTCATGATATATTCTCAAACTTTTCTGTGTAGGTCAACAAAGTAATTCCTATTTCATTACAAAAGAAAATGGAACTTATACGGAGTACTAAAATTTTCGAGCTCGCTACTCTCATTTTACCATCCTCTATTCGTCTAGCTTTTCTGTTGTCGACAAAGTTATTACTGTATCATTCCTGTGCGGGGGACCCATTTAGTTTAGCCACCTCGGGCCCCCTACAGGCTTAGTCCGCCACACCTGAAAGTCAGTGTTTTACAGGACCATAAAGTCCCCGAAACAAACATAGTATACCTCCATAAAATCGCAATAAAATAATATCAACTCTAACAACCAAATAAACACATGAAAACAGCCCATTACAAAACATCCCGTCCAGACATCTGAAATATTTGTCGTCCTCAGTGAGTTGCGCACCACTTAGGCATTCAAACTGTCCCGATCTACACAACGCGCGTGAGTCACGGTCAGGTTGCGCAGGCGCCGCTTACCGAGCGGCCCTACCTAAGTCCTCTGACCTTAGGAGCGGCCCTTACGACCACTATAAACAGGAGAAATTAACTCAATTTTATAAGTCTACCAAAGTAGATTTAGGCTCGTTTTATACACCCGTTTTTTTACCGTGATAACTACGGCTGACAATGAGCACTGGTTGCCCAGTGGTAACGACCCCGACTTACGAGTTGTAGGTCGTGCGTCAGGCGCTTTAGTTTGGGTAAATAATCTCACCACTACTGTTCCAAAACAGTGAAGGAAATTCAGTTATTTGTCGAAGATTCCGTGCCCCATCTTCTATTGGTTAACATGGGATTCAAACCTGAAATTGACAGGTCTATTTTATGAGATCATAAAGCTAACGAAGTTATAATCATATTCACGATTGTTTAAAAAAAAGGTATTCAGTCAATCCGCAAACACTTTATGGTTACGGTATAAAAGACGGCTGCGTTTCTTAGGATAATCCTACATACCTGTATTTGATGAGCAAGATAGTACACCTATCCAATATTTAGTCCCCAAGAGTCTTTTCAAAAAGTGCTTCAACAATTTGTCACAAACCCAACATTACCTTCAAGAACGCCATTGTTTCGCGTTCCCTTTCTTCTTGATCAGTTGATCTATGCGCGTGAGTCACTAGCAGGTTCATCGCGGCCGATCCTGCGCACGCCCTACCTGAGCCCTCGCCCTGAGTCCTGTGACCTTTAGGACGTGCCTTACTGCCCATCTATAGTGAAATTATTGTGATTCGCCTGCCATGTGTCGGTGTAGACTTATGTTGAAGATGATTCTCTTCTTCAGTTTATTAACGCTAAATAGTGATAAAACTAAAAGCATTGAAAAATACGAGATTGATCGGATCAAAAAGATTGAGGTTCACTGCGTGTTAGCTTTAGTAAGAAACTAAAAGAACGTTATAGTGTCTATTATGCCCCATTTTTGTATGTATACTGACGTAGTGGTATCTGCTCAACTCTGATTTCGTAATTTCGTCAATAATTATGTACCTATTTCAAAGTTGTTGATGAGGTACCGAATGGTCATTACTAATTAGGGCCAAAGCTGGGCAGCTCACTAGAACAGACAACATCTATCATTCCCCATCAACAAACCCATTAATGTCCAGTATAGTTGCAACGCTTGCAGTCCCACTGTCCTACTCATTTATCAGGAGCCATTAGGTTGGCCACTTGGTCAATCGCAGTGACAGGCAGGCGGCCATTAGGTGACATCACGGCTTATTGAGACACTAGCGTTTGACTATTAGGACGAAAACATTCTGGAACTTTCCGTCAAAACGTTGGTGGATGAAGACGGGCCTAAGTCACGGCGCCTTCGTGTGTAGCCGGTTTATTTAGTCATGCATTTCTCACAGCTGCCTCTTTATAATTTCACGGAATCATATTAAGGTATGGATCATGTGATACTCCCATTTCTTTGTAAAAATGTCTCGAGAATAATTTCTTGGTAACTTCGTTTCGAACGTGTGTGTTTCGAAGTGTTCGAACTTCACATTCTATTGGAGGAGCCGTTTGAAGAAAAAAAATTGCAATCGCAAAATCATTTATGATATTTTTTATGTCTTTTTACAAAAACAATTACAACTAAACGACCTCTATAACTTGGACACGTAACTAAAAAAAAATAAAAAATCTTCAATACAACTTTACTCGTTTCTGCCGAGTGTGGTCGAGATAAAAGTAATGTCTCCTTATAAGATGCTGTAAGAGGGGCAAGGGCACCGGGGTGGCGTATGTGGACCGTATATGGCCAGACCTTTGGGCCACTGGCCATATGGCGCAAGGATTGAGGTTGAGCTACATTGACAGATGGCTCTCGACAAATACTTTAGTGTTAGCTGTTAGGAATGTGCCAATGAACATGTGTCAATGTGACTTATATGTATGCTGATCTGAAAAAACTGTGTTTGTTTTATAAACCAGATTCCTTTTATTGCAAATCTGACGGCAAACTTATTTGGATTAGACTAGCTAAACACATGATTCCCCTTGGCAGTTAACAATTTAAAATGTAACAAATTTATTTTCTTCATGTTCGTCATAATCATTGGCAGGCGGCAGCCCTGTTCTTCTCCACCTTCTTGTTCCACCCTTCACTGAGTACCTATAGGCATAGGGATGCATGTACAACAGGGAGGAGGCTTTCATAAAGACCAGGGGGTCTGTCCGAGTCTCAACCAGGTCTTACCCGAGACTTTATTCCTTATGTTCTTTCTACGGGAATTATTTAACATAAACAAAAGTTCCAACCTACCCATATGCACATCCAGATACATCACATGGGTAGCCTCAACGGCCACCCATAAATCCGGCAATGAGCCGGAGACGGGCCTGGACGGGCACTAATTGTATCGCCAAGGTCCTTCAATTGCACCGCGCGACGAAACGAGACACGTACTCCAGTGAGATTCATACAAGTTCATAGCGATCACTTAAGTGTTAATTGGTAGTGATATAGTCATCATATACGTGCTTATAAATAGCCCCAGCAAGCTGTTGTGATTGCGCATGTGCTGATGATTGTATTTGATCGTTATTGTATCATCACAGTTTACCTGATGACGTCAGTAATGCTCATTAATGCATTCCTTGTCATCATCACGAGGCTAATGTTTTCCTCTGATGAGTTTTTCGAAAACGTTTATATATACTTTTGGTGTATATAGCCATAATTAGATAAAAACGGTTTGATTGGCTTTGGTTTTCTTTGTATACTATTTCTTCTAAGTTGGTTTTGTCAAACATATACGAGTAGTACAACTTCCTATAGGATGGAATGAACAAATAATAGTAATCCAGCCACACCCATTGTATTAAATTATCGCTTAATTATAATGTTAGTAAATGAAATCAGAAAACCAGGCATATTTGATGTGTGTCGCAGATCAAGTCATCAGCGCGGAACCATTGTATGACCGCGATTGTTTAATTAGCTATCATTTAGATGAGGTGTATGATAATAATAATAAAAAATATTAAAAAGACAAAATAGGTACACAAGTACATTTATAGTTTATAGACTTATGATACACGTACATACATATTTACTATAATATATACGAACATTATATGTTATATATAAGGATACAAATTCAAAGGAAATGAGATAATTGAGATGACTCTACACTATTTGTTTTGAAAATAAGTCTGTAACTTCCGCAAAAATGCATACCGACTGGTGGCCGTCATGATATCAAAAGGAAGCGCATTCCAGAGAATAATGGACTGAATAGGAAAGGAAGAATGAACAAAGTCAGAAGTATGAGAAGGACAGAGTAGAAGAAGATTGTTGGACGAACGGATTCTTAGCGTGTGAAGAACATAGATATTGAAAGTGAGACATAAGATAAGAAGGAGGGGTGGGTGAGTTCAGAAGGGAGAAAAGCGTGGTCAAAGCGCGTAAACTTCTTCTTTGGCGAATAGACATCTATTTGAGCTCAGACCTATAACTCAACACATGGTCATATTTCCTTAAGTTAAATATGAATCGGATACTATAGTTGAGCAATCTGTCGAGTTTATCAAGCATAACCGCTTTCAAGTCAAAGTAGCACACGTCACCATAGTCGATGATAGGGAAAATCAAAATCTGCACAAGCATCGTTTTGGTCTCAGCGGAAAAAAAGTTTCTCAGATTATACAGGGATCGCAGAGTACCGTTGATCCTTTGACTAACACTAGATACCTGGCGTTGCCAGCCCAGTGTCGAGTCAAGATGCAAACCGAAATCTTTCAGCGTAGGCGTAATGGGTATGACGGTACCATCAAAAATAATAAAAGGAACAGCGCTAAGTGCCACCATATCCATCATGCGCGAGCTTCCATTTACAATGGTCTAACTTTTTGAGGGGTTTACTGACACCCCAAAACTATCAGACCATTTTTTGATGGAATCTAAATCCCGGTTTACATCTGCTATAGCGTCCCACAAACATTCTACCCGCTCAGCTGTATCCAATTGAAGATCATCAGCATAAAGATGATTCGAACACCGAAGACAGTCAGTTATAAAATTAATGAAGATAGAGAATAACAATGGAGAAAGAATAGCGCCTTGTGGAACACCAGCATCCAGATCACGCCAACTCGGCGAGCTCTCATCTACGCGAACCTATTGCCGACATCCCCGAAGATAAGAAGAGAACCATTCCAGGGCCTCGGGTGAAACCATAAGACGAGAGAGGATAGAAAGGAGAATATCATGGCGTTAAAGGCATTAGAGAAATCAATTAATACCAAAACGGTAACCTTGGTAGAAGGATACCAAGGTTACCGTTTTGGTATTAATTGATGTCGCTTCTCTAATGTCACCAGTCAATTTTAGGAGAGCGGAGGCTGTACTGTGCCCAGGCTTGAATCCAGACTGAAAGGAGCTAACAAGGTTGTTCCTGTGAACATACCCCGTAAACTGCTTGTGTACGCAGGCCTCAAGCACTTTAGACAGGAATGGGAGAATGGAAATAGTGCAAAAGTGGCTGGAAAGGGAGGGATTTGAAATATTAGGGAGTGGGTGGACATAGGCCATACGTCACAGGGAAGCGAATTGTCCGGAATCAAGTGAAAAGTTGTTGATGTGGGCAATCAGAGGAAGAAGGATATCGAGGATCCAAAAGACCATACTACGACTGATGCCGTCATAGCCCACAGCCTTAGATTTTATGATGAATCTTTTTGATTTCGTCCAAGGTTACCGGAGAGAATTGAAATGGCTCTATGGTGGGACTAGCAAGGCCAGTAATGAAACCGACCATCTGGGACAATATTTGGGAATGCAAATGGGAAGTGGTTGTGAAGTGACGGTTGATTTCATCAAAGACCATTAGGAAAATCCACATGACTTCATCTACCGATTCCCAAGGAACTTCCAGATATCAGCAGGTGAAGCAGAATATATGTTCTCGAGAATATTATGGCGGCGTTTAGCGTTGCGTATCATCTGATTACACCGATTATACACTTATACAATAATATTCATCCTGCGATCGATATGAATACGAGTATTACTTACTGACGTTATTTACTTGATTTGAAACAATTTTAGATGGTCGTGTGTAAAATAAAAATTCAACTTGTCAAATTACCCCGCTTTTCTTTTTGCAAGTTGCAAGTTGAATTTTTGAACCAAGTTCCTCTTTGCTTCACAAATGGTACTTAAAGTCATCCTTGAAGGTTCCACTTGAGTTTTCAGTTGGCCCTTTAGGCAAAGTAGAAATAATTATTGGAAGTCGAGTGAATAATGTATTAAATAGTATTTGTTGTTGTTTCCAGAATGTCTGAAGGCGACGTGTCGTTGATCCGCGACGAGGACTTACTGCGCCGCATGGTGAGATAAATTATTTTTAATTTTTACATCAAAGATGGCGGGAGCAACTTTCCTAAATGGCATTTTATCAAAATTAATTTAATTTATCCCAAAAATATTGGTTGCTAAGCTACCTGCGTATAGTTTCTTATGGCGCTCCAAGGGCTAGATTTTGTGTGCGTCCTTCTTTAATGCTTTGATTGAAATCCTAAAGTGCTAACGCCTGACAGAAATCTCGAGCAATTTGCAATTTTCACTTGTTCTACAAAAGCTACAGGCGCATAATTTTATTGTAACAACTTGGTTCACAATGACATGTTCGAGTTAACCAGGGAACTTCCATGGTGTCAACTGTAAACTTTCACAGTTGACACCATGGAAGTTCCCTGGTGTTCAACATGACTTGCTGTTAGGGTTTTTTCTATTAGGAAATCGAAAATAAATAGTGATATTTTGGCATGGCTTTTGTTTTTCAAAATAGGCATAGCTTTGGCGTTTCAAAATAAGTTATAAGTTTTTTTAAATAAGTTTAAGCAACAATAGAAATTGAAACCACCTGAAATAGCAGCTTAACTAACATACCTATTATATAATTCCAGTGGCAGCAGACGGAGGACTTCTCCCGTAAGAAAGAGATCCGCGCGCACATGTACCGGCTGCGGGAGGAGCGCCTGCGTAACCTGTACTCGCCCGAACCCACCAGAGATGGGAAAGGTAATTTATGCACTGTATCTGACTGTCTTGAGTAGTGAGGGTGGAAGAAAAGCGCCTCGTGTTGATGGTAAACGTTGAGTTAACTAAATTAAATATTGCTAGCAACACTGTTTACAGCTTCCAGCAACCTTTCGAATGAACAAGTCTGTGTTAAGATGCCCGAGCAAAATTTTTGTCAAAAACATTTTTCAACATCCTAAAACAGCCGGCGAATTGTTGCATGTTCTGATGTTGCTATTTAGCGACGACAAACAAGCAACAAGTTTTCCACAATGCAAAAACATATTGCTCAAACTTTAGTTAACTGTCAATTCGAGGCTTTAGAATGTACGTAGATCAAAGACGTAAACGACTAGAAGTAAACGTAGAGTTCGTAGATAGATGAAAAAGCTTGAATGATTGTTACCTCTGTCTAGTTGTTATTTGGTAGTTATGCATGGGATTTTATATGGACATGGAAACGATTTAAATGTTTGTAGTTTGAGGGTGAATTCCGTAGATCAGACCTTGAAATTTTATTGAAAAAAGACGACTGTTGTTGGATCTGTTTACTATTGTTGTGATCTATTAAAGTTGGGAGGTCATAGAAACTGGAATTGCCTAATTCTAGTTTCACTAAATGAGCAAATATACCAGCTATAATTAATAAGTGTTTATAATTAATTAAGTATCAATACTGTCCCCCATTGTTTTGTGTGCCATATACATTACTACCCTTACTTTACACTGAAAATATGAAAGTCTATCTTCCCAAAGATCACAAGTTAGCGTAGTTGTGCCCGAATTCAACAGGTAGTGAGTTCAGTGCTGCGCAGGGCCACGTCAAGTCGTTTGCGGACCAGAGTTTCCAGTCGATGAAGAGCAAGGAGGTCCGCGATGCCGGGTCCCCGCCCAAGGAGTTCACGTACCGTGGCCAAGGTGCCTGCACGAACCACCCATACCTAACCTTACATAACTAACGCTTATTAACCGGTAACGGTGTACACAGTTTACGGTCAGAAGCTAATACTAGTCTCTTTGCAGATCTGAAGGCGCTGTCGAACGCTGGATGGAATGTGGAGTCGGAGAACAAGACCTCAGACGACGGCCACACTCATGTCAAGTCTGTCAACGCCAACATCGAGGGCAGATACGACGTGGACGGCGGCAAGGGTCAGTTCGCAGCCGTTGACCATCACAAAGAAGCTGTCACCGAGTACCACGATGACAACAGCAGCCTGAAACGCAACGAGACGTCGTCGAACACGGCCGCTCGTGAGCACGTCGTTCGCAAGACTGACGACGGGACACAAATCTCGTCGACCACTAGTTCTTCGACTTCCTCGTCCAAGTTCCAGCAGATGTCTTCGACGAAACAAGAAACAGTGCCATATTTGACCAACGACGACTATGACTTACGAAGTTATGATACTAACCGCAATGAGGACGCGTCCTCTGTAACAAGAAGACAGATCACTAAAACGAATGACTACGAACAAAACTTGAGGAAAAATGATTATGAACAAAATTTGAGGAAGAATGACTACCAACAAAATGTAAGAAAAAATGACTACGAACAAAGTGTGAGAAAAAATGAATCTGAACATAGTGTCAGGAAAAATGACTACGAACAGAATGTGACGAGAAATGATTACGAGACTGGAGAGCTTGTGTCTAGGAAGATCGATTACCCTGATGACAATACCAGAGTGGTCGTAGAGACGCGGTGCCTGCCTGATGGGACTCGAGTTACCAGCACCAAGAGAGAATTTCGGGCTCCAGTACAAAGCACCCGCTCTGAACAATCATACCAGACAAGCGAGAATAAGTCCTACTCCACCCAACAGCGATCTGATGCCAGGGAAAGTTCCAAAATCATTCGACACGTAGTTGACAACCGTGCCACTGACATTGTCGATTCTCAAAGAAACGTTGATGACAGTGACTTCAAAAGACAAATAGCAGATTATACGACAAAGGATAACGAAGATTATTCGGATGTGCAGCGTCATGAAACTAAAATAAATAAGAAAGTAAGCGATCAATCTAATGCCGACGATGACTACTCACAAACAACTCGCCATGTGACACGCGTCAATAAAGTTATTGAATCCACTGATAAAGATGATTATGTGCAAACTCATCAACGGACGAATCAGACTCATCACCGGAAATATGACACGACCAATATCCGCCGTGACACAGTAACACCACGCGACAGTCGCCCCGAAACATTTACACCGCGCAATGAACGCTCTGACACTTCTTCACCACGTCGTGAACGCCCCGAGACAATAACACCTGGTAATGATCATCCAAAAACACACAAACCGCGTGACAGTCACTCGGAAACATTAACACCACGTGACAGTCGCCCGGAAACATTCACACCACGTAATGAACGCCCTGAAGATTATACACCGCGGAGTAAACGCCCTGGAGATTATGCACCACGTAGTGAACGCCCTGGAGATTATACACCGCATAATGAACGCCCTGGAGATTATACACCGCATAATGAACGCCCTGGAGATTATACATCGGGCAATGAACGTCCTGACACATTTACCCCGCGCAATAAACGTCCTGACAAGTTCACCCCGCGCAGTGATCGACCTGACACATGCACCTCGCGCAATGAACATCCTGACACAGATACACCGCGCAATGACCACCCGGTTCAACAAAAGGATAACGTACCGCAGCAAACTAGGCACACCGAGGAGAGAGTCCAGCACGTAACGAGAGATAAAAAAGTTGAAGAGATTGTAGAGAGGAAGACGAGCACCGATCAGTATCAAACCACGTACCAAACTGATTACCCCCAAAAGAAGATCAGCACTGATTGGAGCTCATCACACCAGGCTTGGGCAAGCACTCTGCGTGCTGATACTCCTACTATCACTCGACCATCGACCAGGGCTTCATCTCCTGGTAGCAGAACTTTCAAGTCAAGCACATCTTCGCTAAGAAGCAGTGTAAGCCCCGATAAAACCTCCAGAAAACCATCAAGCCGTGGTAGTAGCCCCAACAAAATTGATAGATATTCGCCAACTCGCACATTCTCTGACAGGCATTCCACTACTTCTACTCATTCCGTTACTGAAATTAAGACACACAACAACAAGTATACAAGTCCCGATGAAAAAAGACCACCAACTGGTCGTTCTCCAACTAGACCTGGTTATAGCCCTGAGAGGAAGCCTCAAGATCATCGTCCGAGACCGAGCACAAGTCCGGAGAAAAGACCTCAAGACTTATCCTTCAGACCAAGCGCTAGCCCTGATAGGAAACCAACACAGAAAGGATCTCCAACGGACAATTTCCCTAGAACCAGTTCTCCGAATCGTCCTGTAGATCGTCGCGAGTCACCAACTAGGCCACAAACAACTCCAGAAAGAAAACCAACTCAGCGCACTTCTCCTATTTCAGATTTGCCACGTACAACTCCGAATAGATCAAGTCCCGACAGAACCACTGATAGTTTCCCTAAGGATACTTCTAAGAAACCAAATCAAAGCCCAGATAGGAAACCAGGATATCGAAAGCCTAAAGACAGTCAGCCAAGTCCAACCTCGGAGTTTCCTCGAACCACTTCTCCTTCTCGGGCTTACCATCCCACGGACAGTATCAAAAGACCTAGCACAAGTCCAGGTAATCAGCCGTCTAGTCCTGCTACTGATAGACCTGATAAGCCTACTGACACGCAACCTCAAGATGCTACTCCAAAGAGAGGAAGTGTGAGTCCAGATCGGAAACCGGGTTATATGAGACCAACTTCCGCTAATAAACCGTCAGATAGTATGAAGTCTCCCACAAAACCGTCGGGCAAAATATCACCCACAAAACATGCACCTTCACAAAGCCCTGAACGCAAACCTCAGGATTTCTCTAAAACGGCGATGAAAATACAAGCAGATCATTACAAGTTTATCGACGAGGAAACTAAAATGTACACTCGTACTGATAAAACTGACAACAACTATCCGGAACATTCACCATCTGGTCCTGAACACCCCTCCACCTCACCAAGAGATAAGGATTCCTCGCCCTCAAGGAAGAGTCCTAGCAAAGATACTCCTGATTTCCCGAGAAAGAGGTCAACGTCGCCTAAAGAGCATGTTACATTTATTGACCAACGTGACGAGCTTGATACGACTCAAGTCAAAAAAACTGACTTTACTGAAGAAATAACAACAAAAAATCTTACTCCAAAGGATAAAGATTCTCCTACTGATAAAACTGATCCTAGGGAACCATCGCCTTCGAAATATGGGACTTATGATAAGAAAAAGCCTTATGATCGTGACGTCACTGAGGTAACCACGACAAAAACTACTAAGGATACTAAAGATGTGGAGTTTGATTCGTTAACGCGCCGTGAAAAATCTCCCAAGAAAACACCTGAGCAGCCATCGTCTCTCACCAAGAAGGCACCACGAGAAAGTGTGTCTCCGTTAAAATCTCCTTCCAAAGACACCAAATTCAGGCATACTACCGACTTTATTGCAACTGAGAGAACTACTGAAGAAGTTAATAAAAAGACCACTAAAGAACGTCCGAGGCAACTGGTCACTCCATCTTCTAGCCCTACCAGGAAGCCCAAACTAACAGACACTGAGCCATCGACTGGTCAAAGCTCTCCTACTACTTCTGTGAGTGGTTTTGTGTACTTTAGCTCTCCACGAACTGAGAAGACCGTTGTCACTGACTTGGATGACCAGGAATATTACTCGGAAATACAATCAACAGACGAAACCTCTACGACTTACAAAAGACCTGAAAGCCTCGATGTTAATAGATCTCAATCGCCCTCTAAGATACCTTGTAGATCTCCATCTCCCGACAAACGTACCTCCCCTTCTAAGGACAGTCTACCTCGAAAGAGCTCCTTAAAGAAACCGACAACTGAGATAAATCAGGAGTCTCCAATTGAAAAACCCCCATCCAGTTTCCGTGTTTCACCAACAGAAGAATCAAAACACTTGCTTGATCATAAAGTGGTGAAAAAAGACCGCCCGGAAGGGCGTGGTTCAGATACTCCCGTTGGTAAACAAAAACCACCTCTAGAACGTAGAGAAACTTATGAAGACCGCTGCCGTAAGATCCTCGGTATGATGGATGATACCACTACAACCGAAACTGTCAAGCAAACGACTTATTTGAAGGAACCACAAACAAACTTGAGCTCGCCTAGTGTCTCCCCTTGTCGCAGTCCCGCTCCGAGAGAAACTTCATTCGAATATCCAACTATCAAGAAAACTACTGACACCAAAACTGACGTAACTGATTTCATATCTCGTGAACAGGAAAATATTCTCAAAACGACTACCACTCGTCCTGAAGATGCTTCTACTGACAAGAAACCCAAAACTCCGCGAGAGAGCTCTCCGACCAAGCTTCAAGATATTATTATAAAAGAAAAAACGATTTTAAAGTCCGATGCGACAACTAAAGATACCGAAGAAATAACGAAAACTGGCAAGACAAACTATCCTTCACCAAGACAAAGTCCTGAGAGAAGACCGTCACATCAGCCATCGAAAGACGTCCCTAACAGACTTAACAAGGACAACACTCCAAAAACCCGTGAAAGTCCTGAACGAACACCAAAAGATTCCAAGTATCCACGTACCGTCGGTCCATCGAATCGTCGTCCATCAAGATCTAGCTTGAGCCCTGAAAGAAAACCAGGACATGAACCAACTGAGAAGAGGCTTGGAGATGAACAGCCAGAGGAATCTACTCCTGTTACTCCGGGCTATATGAAAATCACATCAGCTGTTTCATCTAAATATGATACCACGACGGAAGACATCAATGAGACAGTAACGACCAAAACAACTGAAAGGAAACCGTCACGATCGTCTGAGTCTCCGACAAGAAAAACTCCTTCTGATAAACCATTGAGGCCAGGTCAACCATCTGACAGACAGAGTCCACAGCGCAAACCTAGCTTTGAACAAAATGCACCAACTAAAAAGAGTCCGGAGAAAAAAACCAATGAAGAGTTTCTACGAGAAACATCTCCATCTAGACCTGGTTACACTAAAACTACAACTTCTATGGTAGTTGAATACGATTCCTCGTCTACAACTGAAGATTTAGAGGACTCCACTACCACAAAAACTAGGCCAGTTTCTCGTCCTTCAGGGTCCCCTACACGTCAAGTCTCTAAACCGTCAGATGATGCTCCAACTACACATACTTATCCTTCTGATAAGAGGCCGGAGAAAAACCCATTGAAGTCTAAGGAGCCATCCCCGTCACGACCTGGTTACATGAAAACTACTGCCTCTTTAACGTCTAAGTTTGAGACAACGTCTACTGAGGATCTACATGAGACCACTTCTGAGGCAGTTCAAACCAGGTACACTTCTCCTAGACCTTCTGATTCTCCTACACGCAAGACTTCCAAACCTTCAGATGAAGCTACACCACGACCAACTCAATCTCATCCAATAGGTCAGAGCCAGAATCGGAAGCCGCACGGCCGTGAACAGCAATCTCCAACTAGTTCTAGCCCCGAAAAAAAGCCTGCTGATAAATATCCACGAGATACTTCTCCAAGTAACGCAAAGCCAGACAAAATCCCTCACTATATGAAGACCACCTCATCTGTCTTGTCAAAATATGATACCGTAGCCACATCTGAAGATGTTGAAGAAACCTCATCACTAAAAACTACAGAAATACGTCATTCTCAACGTCCTTCCGATTCACCAACAAGGAAAACTTCGGAACCTGAAGACTATCCGCGCACAACTTCGCCATCTAGATCTATTCAACCAACAGATAAGAGTCCTCAACGTAAACCAAGAGATGATTCCACACCTAAAAGGGCTAGCCCCGAGAAAGAAACCGTTGATAAATACACTAAGGAATCGTCTCCGACTAGGCAAAAACCAAACACAGGGAATACATCTGCTTTCAAGAAGACAACTTCATCTCATGTCTACAAACAAGACACAGTGTCCGCCACTGAAGACTTCTTGGAAACGTGTAAAACAGAAACTGTTGAAAGGAAGCATCCTTCTCCTCGTCCCTCTGATTCACCTACTCGCAAACCCTCAAAGTCAAGCGATAAGCATGAGCCGGTATCTGACTATTCTGGAACAGTTTCACCGTCTAGGACTCATCCATCGGAAAATATTACACCGAGGAAAAGTGTTAGTCCTGATCGTAAGCCGGGGCACCAGCAACCGTCTGAGTCACATGGCAGAAAGTCCACTGATAAGTATCCGAGAGAGACTTCTCCTTCCAAGCAAACTACGTGCACAGAAACTCCTGGTTACATGAGAACCACGACCTCTGTCAGCACTAGAAAGGACACTAACGAGGTTAACGAAGACGACACCTGCATTAAGACCATGCAAAGCAAATATCCATCCTCGCACCCTTCGGAATTGCCCGCTCAGAAAATGTCAAAACCTGATGGCGCTCCCAATAAGCCTCATTTGGACAGAAATCCCAACCGCATGCCAAAATATGATGAAACTTCACCTCGAGCCAGTCCTGAAAGACAAACAGGTGAAAGATATCCTAAAGAAACATCTCCGTCTAGGAAAATGCCAACTTCTTATGAGAAGGAACCTGTTCATCTAATATCACCAACATCTGTAAAGTCAACTTATGATTCCACCTTGGCGGATATTCAGAAGACAACAATGTCTAAAATCACCGAAGATCACCACCACACTTTCCAACCATCAGGCTCCTCACCTACAAGAAGGGCTTCTAAACCTGCTAATGGTTCCAAGTCCACTCCTGAACATCCTCGTACAGAATCACCCACAAAGCATCAGTTTGACGTTTCTATGAAGAAACCCTTTGCGCCTACAGATAGTCCAACCAAAAAGCCTGGACAAAAATATCCACAGGAATCATCTCCAACTCGGCCAGGCTCTAGCCCGGATAGAAAACCAAGTTACATGAGGCCGACTGCTGTAGTTACATCTAAGTTTGAAACCAGTTCTACTACCGAAGAATTGGAGACCACTCAGGATGTCGTAGAAAAGCATCCGTCACCAAGATCATCGGAATCACAATCACGTCGCGCTCCTTATGAGCCATCAAAAACAAAGCCTGGTGACCTGCAACAACCAGAAGAGCCTAGACAGCTCCGCACTCCTTCTCCAATGAAGAAAACCACTAAAGTCACTGAAGTAAGCACAGACTTCCTTATGTCTGAGAGAGAACAGGAAATTTTGGACAGAGTGCAAAAATCTCTTAGAAAACTTTCTCCAGAACGTAAAGAAAGGTCACCTAGTCGAGAGAGAAGCCCTGGTAAAACAACAACTAGCTTGCAAGATATAGATATAACCAGCCATACAGAAATAGATGATGAATCTTTAACTGAAGATTTCACTGCGAAGTTCTCGACTACTAAAATAGCACGTCCGGAAAAACTCAAGGATGAAAAACCAAAAGATCAGAAAGTGCCAAGCAAGCTTTCTACCAGAACTGTTTCCCCAACTAAAAAACCCTCAGGTATTGCTACGCCTACTAAACTAGACAAAAGCCCAGATTCTCCGACGAAAACTAGAAGTATTTCGCCGAAAAAACTTGTTTCGCCATCTGAGAGGCCGCAATCTCCTCAAATATCAAAGCCAAGTGGCATCAAACCTAAGGAACAAATACCTTCTCATCTGACTAGAAAACCGACGCCTGCCACGGTAACTGTGACTAAAGTAGAAAAGACAGCAACTGATTTAAAGAAGTCTACTAATATTAGTTCTGTTACCAAACAGAATAGTTTTACTCGGACTTCAACAGGTAGAACTCCTATGAAGACCATTCCATCCCCAACAGGTCGTCCAGGTGAGCCCGAATCTAAGCGAACCCCAACTCCCAAAGGCATCAGAGAGAGCGTGATCCCTACAAAGAAAGACAGTGATACGAAGGTCATACGCACTGTTAGCGATATAACCATGAAGTCCAAGAAAACGTCGCCGCAAAGAATGAAGTCCAAGCCAGAAATAACAGTGAGTGACGTGTCCACAAAAACAACGACTAAGTCTACGAAGTCCACTTTTAAAGAACCATATTCAAAATTGCCAAGCAAACCTAAGTCTGCAACGACACTGAACACGTCCACTGATGAAGATGATATTATTATTGATGTGCAGCAATCTAAATCATCCAGGGAAAACTCCCCGGATCGAATCTGTCCAACTCCAGTTAACTTCGGAGAAGATGTTGGTACTCCTCGCTATCCCGACGAAGTGAGTGAACCCGATGATGAATTCAACAGACGAGCGAATCACACAATCCACGAAGCCGAATCCATCGTTGATGATATTGTTGAAATCTGCGAAGATGATGAGCTATTTGTCAGGAAAACAGATGTCGATATCGTTACTGATGAAAGCCTTCTTAGTGTAACCGATAAGGTAACCCGATTCACAAAAGGTGTCGATACAGTGACCAAGCCCAAGGATACTACTACAACGTTTAAAGATACTGAAAGAAGAGTACATTCTGATTTTATTGATGACAAGTTGAGATCCGATGAGTGCTTACTATCTGTATCAGAAAAAGTTACCAAGTTTGCTCAAGGACCAAGGGATACGAGAGATAGCAAGAGTCCTTCGCGTAGAGTCACCGATGAGTACGACAAGAATACTGTTTATCAAGATGACTACACAAAACTTAGTGTACACGACAAAGCACACTTGTTTGTAGAGACCGCAGAGAACGTTAAAACACCTAAAGTGAAACCGACGCCGCAAAGGGTAGAACGTCCTGACCTAACTAACGTTGATGACTCATTAAAGAGTGATGACTGCTTGCTCAGTGTTTCCGACAAAGTACATAAGTTTGTTAAAACAGCTGAGCAATTCTTGACGGAATCCCACGAGGTTGAGGAGAAAGAAAAGAAAATTAAGGAGCAACATGACAAGATCATGCAAAAAATAGTCGATGACGCTGAGGATGAGGAATACGAGATTGAGACAACAACTTATACTGAGGATGTAGAAGTTACTAATAATAGAAGGACACCAGAACATGGACACCGTGACGATAAGCCGCATAAACCGAAGGAAACTACATCATCACTTCCAAAGGTTAAGGATTACAGTAGCCCCAATATGAAACCAACTGAAAGGACGCCTACTGTTAAAATAACCACTCTTCGCAGTAGTGAGGCAGTGAAAAAAGCCAAGGCATTATTTGAAAATATTGCAACAACTACTCAAAAAACAAAAGAAACCACTCACGCTAAAACTGCAAAATTGACAGACATCGGTGTGATGAAAAAGTCTCCCAAGACGGATTCAACCATTGTTCTACATCCTTCTGTTGAAGATGGCTCTCCTAATATAACTGACGTGGATAGTGAAGTGGATGCCGCTCCTCATACACCTAAAGACCGTCCGACAAGTGGCACGCTTACACGACCATACTATACTCGTTCTGATGATAAGCCACGAAGCAGTCCATCTCGTTTGACTGCCCAATCACCAGAAGTACCAAAGTCAAGAGTTGGGTCAAAGTCTCCAATGCGTCAAACTGTGGAGACTACAACTACCACCAAAACTCTTATGTCAAGATATCCAGCTTCACAGAGAGCCGAATCCCCGAGGCACCGGCCTGAGAACGATAAGGCCGATAAGGTTCCAGGATATCTTCGCCCCACAAAAACCAGCCAAATCAAAGAGGACACAAAGGTGGTCGACGATACCGAAGTAAGCAGTCGACGAGGAAGTGGCAAGTTTGGAATAGAGCTTCGAAGGACCAGCGTTGAAAGATCAACGGCGAGTAGCGAACGTCGACGCAGCGTTGAACACCCCTGCATCGAAGACATCTTCGACCTGGACCTCCTGGAACAAATGGTCAGTAAGCACAAGATTTGCATGCTCATCATTTTTATTTATGTTTCCATATTATATTTATACTTTTGCTGACATTATTCTAATTTTCAGTTGGAAAAGGTCGTTGGTTACGAGCAGAGGCGACGCATCAGATCCCAAATTCGTGTTGCTAAGAAGAAGGTAGAAAACGAACACGTTAACACTAACACTTACACTAAAACAACCAGGCAGACCGTGACTACTCAAAAACTGAGGTCTCCTGAGCGCCTACAGACAAGGTCACCAGAACGGGCTACAAAATCTTTGCTCCACAAAACCACGTCCCCTGATCGTCACGCCAAAACTCCTCAGAGATCGATCCCTGAACGCACTCAACCTAAAGAGCATGTACAATCAGTGCTTAACGGTCACGTTAAGGAGCCGAGCAAAACTGTGATCGAAAGTCGCCCAAGACCACACAGTCCTGAAAAACCAGCTTCCAAATCTGCTCCCAAAACAAAGAGTCCTGTTCGTCATCCCAGTCCAGACAAGAAAACTCGAACTCAGTCCCCTAACAAAACAGCTACTCCGAAGCCTAAACCCAACCGTTTCAATGAATACGCATCCGCTTATATGAAAAAAGTAGGCCTGAGTGAAGCTGACAAGATCAGATTCGCCGAAGCTAAATCGAAGAAGGCGGCAGAAGAGAAACAGCGAACAGTAAAACATACAGAAGAACATAAAATTGTGGAAGAATACTCTACGGCTAAAAGCTTTACTGAGAGGACTTCATCTAGGGACGTCATCGAGGTGGTACAAATGAACGGAATTAATAAAAGGTCTCCATTACCAGAAAAGCGACAGAGTCCGGAGCGACGGGCACAAAGTCCGGAGCGAAAGGCTCAGAGCCCGGACCGACAGCGTCAATACCCAGAGCGAAAGGCTCAAAGTCCGGAACGTAAGGCTCAATACCCAGAGCGAAAGGCACAAAGTCCGGACGATAAGGTTCAATACCCGGAGCGAAAGGCACAAAGTCCGGAACGTAAGGCTCAATACCCAGACCGAAAGGTACAAAGTCCGGACCGTAAGGCTCAATACCCAGAGCGAATGGCACAAAGTCCAGAACGTAAGGCTCAATACCCAGAGCGAAAGGCACAAAGTCCAGAACGTAAGGCTCAATACCCAGAGCGAAAGGCACAAAGTCCAGAACGTAAGGCTCAATACCCAGAGCGAAAGGCACAAAGTCCAGAACGTAAGGCTCAATACCCAGAGCGAAAGGCACAAAGTCCGGAGCGAATTTATGACAGTACTCCAAGTCCTGCACATAAGCAGCTGAGAACAGAACCCGCTAGGAAAGAGACCATCATAAAAACTGTGTATGAAATTGAGAAGAAACTACCACAAAAGCCTGTTCAAGAAGAGAAACCGTCATGGGTGACGAACAGGAATCTCAAAAAGATTAGTTCGGAGACCAGGACGTTCAGCAGTAAGAAGATAGAGGAGAAGCCAAAATTCAGGGCTCCTAGTCCGTCGAAGGTGATAACGAAGCCTATTGATGTGATCACGTCGAGCTACGGGCCTGGACCAGTGGACTCGGACGGGAAACCTCTCTTCGGTATTAGAGCTTTGAGGAATGGCGCCTCTAACTACCAAGGTAAAAGTACCCTTCAGTCTTTTTTGTTTAAACTGGATTAGTACCTACATTATTTATTTAAGATTTTTATTTTACCAAAGCCATTTTGAGCGCTTATGAAAGTTTTTCACAATTAGATGAATCAGCATCCATACTCGTAATAATTGTCCTGTAAGTGAATCACTTCCCTTGTTTCACAACGTTTCTTGACAGGGTTACCTAGAGTTACCGCCGGGGTGTTTGTTCGTTTGTAAAATAAATACTTTTCGTTACTAGACAATCTTGAAGAAATAACTGACATAATCCCAGACTTGTGCAACATGTATTTATTTAAATAATACAATTCATAGAGGGGAGTGACCGACATAGGCTGTAAACATGCACATAGTTCAAAACATTAGGGGATCAGATGAACACGATGATGAAGATGTTAAGAACAATACCAGTAAGCAGAGCATCATTGTCTTCTTCGAAAATGCATTATGGGATTTTTAATAAATATTGTGAACTAAGTATGTTAAAGCATCATTTAAACGTATGTAAAAAAAAGTCTTATCAAAAAACGTTGAGTCAGGTTTCGTTCAGTAATTGCTTTTACAATTTTATCGGGGCCAGTCAATTGTATCGGGGTCAATGTTAAGAAGTTGACAACCGTAACACATGACGTCACCAACTTTCTAGTTTACGCGTCGATTTTCAGAACAACTGAAAGTTGACGCGTCCTTACTTAGTTCTACATCTTGAATCATTTAATTGTTCACATTTTCACAAAGCAAATGTTAGCTCAGCTGAATGTGACTATTTCTGTCTAAAGTGTACAGTAGTTGTCTAAGTGTGGGCTCGTCTTGAATGATTTATTGAAGTGTTAAATAAGTTGGTGAATTTAACTTCAAGTTAACTTTGTTTTAAACGATGTCACGCTGTTATCCGTAAAGTTAGTTTCGTTAAGATCTTGGGTTAACAATTTTTGTGTATTTGTTTATTTATAAAAGAGGAGGTGTAAGTATGTCATCTTTTGAAAATCAATGTCGGTAATACTGTAGCAAAATATTTGTAGTGTAACAAAGATAGAAACCGCAAGACATACATTGTTTCCTCGTATGCTTTGCGACATCTATATTGTTCACCTTAACAAATAACGTATAGTACGCTATTTCGACATTAACAATGAAACATTATTTTCAAGAATTTTCCTGTCCAATCTCTTACATTATCCTCTTACAACCGGATTAGATGTTCTACGATATTCGAATTTACAATCATTCGATTAAAATTCGTCATTTGGCTAAGTAGTTATTCAGTTAACTCCCAAATTAATATCTAACAAAATATTTATATCCCCATCCAGTGAAAGGCACGGTGATCTGTCAAGAGTACCACTCCCGCAACGGAGGCGAGCCTGAGGGTACCGTCTCCGTGACCGCGTACTCCACAGAGCCTGAGGACTTGGAGCGCCTACTGCAGGGTCAGGGGGAGCCCCCCTCCCGCATCCACGGCCTTGCTGCTATCACCACCACCAAGAAGTTCGGAGGTGATACTGGAACCACGCTCAAAGAAGCTCACGGGGTAAGCGCCTGCAGGATTTGATATAGCAATGCGTTAGCAGTACGCTACTGATATATCAACAAAACATTTGGAGAATGGTAAAAAAAAACAGCTCCGAGGTAAAAGAGACGTATCTCAAATTATCAATAATAATAAGTAATAAAATAATAGCAGGTTATAATCGTGATCCTTACTGGCACATATAAAAATTCCCAGTTTTATTATTCAGGCGTCGTCATATTTTTTTACTTATCGTTTATTATTGATGATTTGAGAACATCTCTTTTCTTCCGGAGCTGTGTTTTTTTTGTACGGAGCTGAGTATTCTCCGAAACAATTTTTTTTAATTTACTTGTTAATGGTTTAAGGATTTAGGCAGGTTCTAAATCTCATTTTTAAATAACCACAAATATGTGGACCAGTTAATATGTTTTGACTTATATTTCGAATGACTTCTTGCAAAATGTTACGGACTCAGAAAGCATGATTTCCTATATATAAACATTTAAGTGACATACTTCTAGACCCCTGTTAATAAAAAAGATAAGATGATTTTATAAATAACTATATAATTATAAAATTATCTTAGTTTTTTTATTATATTTTTTAAGACTATCTAAAGAATGCTAAAGAATGTCAACTATTTATTTTCTTCCGGGTGATATGCTAATCATACCAATATGCACCTTATCTCCATAGAGAGAAGATCGCGCGACTATAGACCAGTTCACGCACAGCGACCGCCGAGTCTCCGACACTAAGATAGAAGATATCACAGAGAGGAGTTACGATAGCAGACGAGAACAGATCGTAGGAGAAACCGGACGCATCGAGAGCAGAAGGGAAGAGATCGGTGGAGAAACCAGGCGCATCGAAAGTAGACGAGAGGAGATCATTGGGGACACAATAAGAGACAGAACCAGGCAGGCAAGGGAGGAGACTGTAGACAGTGCAAAAGACAGGAGAGAAGATAAAACAGAGAGAATGCAGAGACGAGTGGAGAAGGTGGAGAAGAAAGGAGACAGGACGCAGGAGAGGAAGGAAAGGATCGAGAGGACAGATGACAAGAAGACGGTCAGGCAAAGTTCAGTGAAATCGCTCACGGAGAAATATATCAAGAGTGCGAGTGAGTATTACATTAGCATCACTTTTATTAACAATGGGTGAGTCAGAAAAGCTAACCACCTTACCGTCAAAAAACAGGTTTGATAGTTATAACTGATGACCAGTAGGTATATTTTAAGTACAGTAACCTCATAACAAACTTGACTTAGTCATCGCCCAATCATCATGGGAAAATACTTTTTTATTCCCGAGACAATAGTAGCCGCTGCTGATGTAATTGCAGTAAGCTAAATAAAAATATTATTTCATAGAAAAATCAAATTACCTATCTGGCAGGTTACGTCTGTTCCTAAGTATTGAATCAGCGATTTCGAGGTCTACAGAAGTTCTTATACAAGACCAATGAGGCAACAAAGTTACTAGAATAAGCCTGCGCCTGCGCCGGTCAAATGAAGGGAATCGGAGCGTACTAGAGTTACAAACAGTTGCAACATTGCTTAAATATCACGATTTTTTGTTTTATGATATTGACGACGATATCGCGATAGTGAAATACTTAGCAATGACAACGCAATACAAAATAAACGTTTGAGATAAGTTTGTACAAAACAACGAACGTTTATTGAATTCGGTTATGTAACGAAATAAACAAAAAAACATTAAAGGGCTTCTGGATATTGACTAGGTACTGAATATTAAAAAAATACTCTCTATTTAGGAAGTCTTTATTTGTTGGGTTCGACACCCGGATCTGGCAAACTAAGTTAATTGGCCGGAAAAATCTCGTTTAAACCAGATTTTTCCAGCCAATTAACTTGACCCTGACTACGAGCTATTCGGAGTCGGGATTTACGG